>CM076650.1:4290115-4348700 GCA_038496675.1 Rachycentron canadum
TGTGTATAAATATATATATATATATATAAAGGTTGCAGGGGAGTGTCTCCTCTTAGAAACATAACTGACTTGTAATACATTTTATATCTGAGATAAAAGACAGAAAATACTGAACTCTGTGCCATCAGCTACTGGGAGATGTAGATATCAGACACTCAAGAAAAACGTCTCTAAGGCCAAGAATGACAGCAACTTAGAGTTTTGAATGTGTTTTACCATCTTAAGACAACTATTAAAATACAGACGCATCAGGTCAACCTCTAGCTGTATCTATTTGTGCACATTGTTCAGGTTGGAAGTGGTCCTCCTTGAGATTTCTCAAAGATTTGTACTTTGTTTTCTGCTGCAACATAGCTACCAACCCTGAATCATAAATTTTGAACAACTAAGAAGCGAATTTCTCTGTTAGATATATTGAATTTAAAATGGTAGCAGCAATCCCCAGAAATTGCTGCTTATGATGCAAAATGGTTGGTCCAAAACACATTTGCATTATGCAACTCAAACTTGACCTAGGAGTCAAGTTCAAATGTCATATAACATAATTTAAGATGTTTATGCAAAGTATTAGTGCTATCGGTCGTGATTTAAACCTCTAGCAGTGTAACTGTCCAGCTCAAGGCACTGAGCTGAGAGGACAATGGGATTTAAATTCAAAATTAAGTACAGGGTCAATAAAGGGTCAAAATTTGGTTGTGACCTAGAAGGCATTTACAGATGCACTAATGTACTAGGCATATTTTCATGAAGGCACAGAGAACCAGTCCTAGGACCAGCAAAAACGAAGTTGGACCAAAAGGAAAAACAAACCCAATACTCAAGCTTAAAATGACAAAAAAAAATTGTTTGTCTGAGTTTCCTCGTCTTCTGTCCTTAATTCGCTGACATCCTTTACAACCGTTACAGATCTCTGTTGAAAAATAAATCAGTTTTATGACATGGTAATTCTATAGTTAAGGTTTGGTCACATTTCCTTCAGTCTGATCTTTCCCTAAACCCTGCCAAGTTGTCTTGGCAGGGTTTCTTACTTCACTAAGGTTAAGGGACCTCCATTGTCAGAGTTATAATAATAACTTGTCTGAGGTTAGGGTGAAATAAAAATCAGTCATAGTTACAAGAAACCATTGTGATCAGTTGGTCAGAGATGTCAAACAAACAGTGTCCTGTGCAAAATTTTGTTCACCTGTCAACTTTGATCTTGACCATCTGAGGACTTAATAGCATCATACTACTTCCTCCTTAGTCCCCAATGGACAAGAGTCGTAAAGTCTATGTCATTTTTGGGAATTTCTGTGACTGAAACTAATAATGTTGGATTTTTTTGAATCAAAAGTAACTAAGTATAACAACAATGGATTCACACCAAATGAGTCTCACGGTGAGTCTTGTACAGATAAACGGAGCAAAACAACTCTGCTATGGTGCCAAGGACAAATCTTTTCAGAGGAGCGTCCTTAAAAACCAATTTAGAGTAGGTGGTTGTACATTTGTACAGTACATACACCAACTTTCACAATAAATCAATATTTTTGTTCCATATGCCAATGACATTTCAAACACAATTTCAATTGGCCCCACCTTCCTTGTTTTAACGGAAATTGGTAAAAGAAACTTGAATCCCTAAATACAGGTCTTGCTCTCATGGAAACTGGAAGCCTCACAGATAATTTGTAAAATCAGATCAGGTTACATTGTTGCTGTAGAGTTGAGTCAGTGTGCAGTTCATCTCCCTGAAGATCAGAGTATATGCTGACAATAAGATTATTTCCATGAACAAATGTTTTAACCTCTACTTGGCTGTAAGGAAACAAGGTTAACAAGCAGCTGTTGCAGTCACCAAAATAATGGCAATATGGAGAAGACAAACAATTATGATATCATACTGTACTGACATATAATAACACTATAGGCACAAGATATTTCTACTTTTTTTTTTACGTATTTTTACATCTAACATAAGAGAAAGTAACACAAACATTTCCATATTGAGTTCAATTATGATACTTCTTAAACTCATCATAATTATTTGTTGTTATTAGGTTTCTATTATCTGATAGTCAGTGTAGGAAGTGGCCGTAGCAGATAAGTTTGCCATATTACAGGATTAATATCGTGCACGGCAGCTTACACACCAAAGAGCTCCATCATAGCCTGATAAAAGAGGCTGTGGATTCAGCTGTGTCACTAAGAGCCAAACCGCAGAAACCAACTCAAACACACCTCGGTTGGGGGGCAAAGATACTCAACCGCCCCAAACAACACTGAAGGTGTGAGTCCTTCAGTAGTTTATCCACACAAGCCCCATGAAGGGCAGTAGCTCTTTGTATGTGCAAACCCTAATTACAGTTTGGACCATCATGAAAAAGCTTCCGTTCTGACGTTAAATACAAAGTCACTGAAGTACAAAGCCTTTCATTTTTTCCTTTGTTTCAGATGCCAGCACAGCAGAAGGAGCGGAGGACCATGGAGGAAACGGCGGAAAGATAACGGGATTTAGAAAGAGCCAGCTGAGAAACAGAATTGGACAGAGACAATGGTGGAGACAAAAATGGCACAGCGAGACAAGAAGACAGACAAGAATGAACAAAAAATGGAAACATGATAAGAATGATGAATTTAGAGAGAGGGAGGGGAGAGAGCTCCACATACACATCAGACGGGTGGAAATGCCATTAAGTTTGGATGTGGACAAAGAGATGAAACAGATCAGAAAAACGAAACACAAAGTTAATCCTCAAACTTCACGAGCCAGTTCTCTGAGTTTACAACCAATCCGAACATATCGGAAAGTGCTTGGGTGTGTAATTTGGAGGGACTTTTTTCCTCATTGTTTTTCTCTGTCACTTAAAGTTAACAATGGCCTATTTTGTGTTTCACTGGACAGGACACTGACATAACCACACCCATGTCTGACCACTGTCCAGAGTGTCTGTGTGGGTGTGTGTGTCTGTGTCTGTGTTGGATATTTCTGGGGAGGTCATTCTGATGACAGTGATGGTCCGTGATGATGATAACAGGTTATTCTTTTTCACATATGTGTGTAACAATGTGACATTTGCATGTGTGTTCCTGTTTGTCAGAAGATTGGACAGACAATTCACCCGGCAGATCCTGTGGAGGTGAGTGTGTATGTGTGAGTGTGTTTAGACAAACGTCTGTGTGTTTATCAGTGTGTGTCTGTATATATGTGTTTTTCCCACATAATATCCGCTACTACCTTTGTACCTAGCCTCAAAATTTGTCTGTTTTGTCTCCAAAAATGGACATTTGAAGGATGAGAGAGGGATGACTAATGGCCGTGTCGTTGTTGAGCTTTAACTGACATTTCCCTTCCTATCTTGTCCATTTAAAACAAATATAAAAGTTTATAAATACATTTAAGCAATCAATGAATATCAGTTTATCACTAAATCATGATCAAATTCTGATTCAATATAAATACAGAATTAAAAAAGATAAAAGATACTCTTTATCCATCTTAATCGAGCAAATGTTCTGTAAAAGAAAATGAAGTGCTGTGCATTTGCCTCCACTATTTATAATATTAAGACAGTTGGTGATGTTGATTTTTTGGTCAGGTGCCAATACAGCGCTGTAGAAGTAGATCAGTTAGTTAAAACAGTTTCAGTCTGGTGGAAAACTATGTGGACAAACGTGATGGAAACTGTGGCATTTATATTTGCTTCATGTGATAATTTGATCAATTAATTTTAAATCAATACAGTCTCCTCATCAGTCCACACACCTGATGGTTTTATCTCTGCAGTGGAAGCTTGGGTAACATTTAATGGAGCCATTGGTATGTTTTGCTTTTGCTATATCGCCAACTTTAACATGAACGGCTACTTACCAGTGCCAAGTGCTTCAGCCATTGTTGCCATTACAATAAAGGGGTTATAATACGCCATCCGAGCAGCACTGCTTCTTCAGGGCCGACTCCGTATTGGAAAGTGATGGGCTGACCAGACTGGGGCTAGCTGGTTAGCACGCTAACCTCATTATAAGAAAAGAAGTGGGGAAGAAATAGAAAAAACTAAACTAAATAACTAAGCTGCTGGAAAGATTTGTCTTGGTGAGTCAAGGAATGAAGTTTGATGCTGAACTCACTTCATGCTTCAACAGTGACCATTGCGTTTTGCTGTTGCTACAACAGCAGAAACTTAAAAATATCTCCCTGTAAGTCATTAGTTTTTCTACCTCAGTAAAACAAATGACCAGTGTTTTACATTTTTTATGCAAAAAATTGAATATATGGGTAAAAACAATTGGGTTGAAATGTATTTATCAATTCTCAAACAATTTGAGCAATAATTACTTTCACATATTTCTTTTGACATATTCAATAAAATACATTTACTCATTTGACAGATGCTTTTATCAAAAAATAAATAATAATAAATTTAAATATATCTGAGTTTTCCATTAGATTACATTTCATATTGTGAAAACATGATCTGATTGATTTATGGCACAAAACAATGCCACTATTTTTTCAGCACAAAGAACCAAAGATGCCCATTTGTTGCTGTTGTGGTAAATATTGACTAAAAAGAAAAGAAAAGTCAGTCCCCACATGTCAGAACAGAATCAAATTAACTTTTAAAGCCAAGTCCAAAACATTTAACATTTCATCTAAATAAAACCAGTTTATTTCAGTTTGACCAGTCGAATCAATAACAGTCATTCATCAAAACAGAAGTGAGGATGAATGACAATAAAGGTCAGGAAACTGCAAATATCTTCTTTTTCAGCAGGAATCAACTTGTACTTGTAAACTGCAGCCACACTTTGACTAAAAACAACACGAGCCAGTTTGTTTTTGGTACTTTTTGGATGTTAGAGGTCAAATCAAAAGCTCATACAATCCTTAGCTGCTTTAGCAACATAGGATTGTGAAAAGCTACAAACCTATAGAAGTGAGTTCAAGTACTTTTCCTGGATTTTAGACTTCATTTCTCATCAAAAGTTGATCTTTGATCTTTTCACAAAAATCCCCACCAACTCTATCCTCACACACATGCACACACACACACAGCCACACAAAGTAAACAATTTGCCGGGCTTACTGTAATCCAGGAAAACAGATTTGTTACTGTAAATCTCCTGGCATGGCCTCTTTTTATTACTGTCATGTACATCAAAAGTCCCTCTGTTGCTTTTTAACCTTCTAACTATATTTTCTTTTCTTCTCCTCCGCCCACCTGTCTCAGCCTCTTACCAAGTTTTCTTTCCAGCCCCTTTTATATGTAAGAGAGAGAGAGAGAGAGAGACAGAGATTTAAGATCCATGCAACAAAAACACACCCCCCTGACACCGACACACATACACGGTATCCTCACACCAACATCTCAGGCCAAGTTCTTGACAACAGACTCCCAGCAGTCTCTGCCTCCTCCACAGCTTCATAATTGACCTTCTGTGTGTGTCTGGCCATCTGTGTGACTCCAGTCGCCCTGTTTGAACATTTTCATTGCGAGTGCTGCTCACTGGTTAGGCTCAACTCATTTTCGTTGCCCTCTCTTTCTCCTTCTCTGTCTGCCTATCCCTTCAAACCCTTCAGGCCTAAATTAATATGACAGTATTGATCAGTTTCTCCATAAAACTCCGCTTTCTCCTCCTTCTCCCTCTCTCCTCTGAGATTTCACTGCAGTATCATGCCAATTTATCCAGTCATGCTCCTGTTCTGACTGCAATACACACACATACATATATATATATTTTTTATTTTGGCATTAATAACTGGAAAATTTAAAAAGTATACAAATAATTCACTTGAGTTACTTACAGGCAGGACATTAGGAGCGGTAATGAAGCTTGCAGGAGTCATTGTAATGTTCTAACTATTTCTGCTGCCAAACTCCCGGAATCACAAATGAGGCAGCACAAAGAGCAGTAAAGGCTAATTTTGTTTTCTTTTCTTAGAATCTAATCTGCAGGATGCTGCTAATGGTAATGATGATAATGGTCCTGATGCTGGTGGCCTTGATTATGATGACTGCGTTGATGAAGCCGATGCACTGTGTCTCTGCAGCACACAGTCTTTTGACCTCTTTGAAACAGGCAGATCAACAGCTCCGCTCTGTGGCACAGATGGAAGAGTCCAGAGGAGAGAAAACGGTGTTGGACACGAACACACATTGTGATCTTTATGAAACCATGACACACACAAACCTTTGGGCTCTGACAGTGTCAGTGAAAACCAATATGCAAATTCTATGGACTTGGTCATCGTCTGCCCCTTGATAAATTTAATCAAATTAAGTTTGAGACAGTTTATTTGCATCTTATTCTATTTTACTCTTTTAAATCCTATTTATGTTTCTTTTATATATGCTTCCCTTTATATTGCCTTGTCTCTTTTCAAATAAACCTGCCTTGGCTTGAAAGTAGTAATGAGACTATAATATAAAGACAATCAGCAGAGTCTGATCCTTCCTTTGTTTCAACTTATTGCACAACTTTACTAGGTTTTTTTTTTATTTATTTTTTTGATAATTTAGTGATACTCATAAGAAAAAATGAGTAAATTTGAAATTAGTTGAAGTCAAAACTGTTTTTAAATTTTCATTTTAGTTGGTCTCAGATGGGATCATCTCAGGTCAGATCCACTCATCTGATTAAAAAATCTATTAATTTGTATAATCAAGTCATATTTGACAAACTGAACTGGTAAATTTACTAATTTTTGAATTATCTGGTAGAACAATTTAGTCTTCAGGGATCTTCAATAAATTCCATTTTAACTATGATAAATTTAGTATATCATTGTTTTTTTCTTAATTGTTGTATCTCAATTTAATGTTATGTACATCAAACACATGATGCTGCCAATATTGATGACAACCTCTGAGCAGCAGGTTTGTGTCACTCAAGTCTTAAAGTGTGTGAACAGCGCCTCCCTGTGTCATTAAATGAACTGAGATCATTCGGAATAATGATTGAATGAATTAGGTTCATATTTGAAAATAATCAACAAAACACTGGCAGGAGTGGGTGCAAGAATCAAATATAAACAGTTTGTTATAATGTTGTTGTAATATCACCATTATCAATTTGGCCAATGGCAAATTTTAAATGAACTCAGTTCAATGTCTGACCGAGAGTGTGTGTGTTTGTGTGTGTGTGTGTGTGTTATCTGTATGACAGATCTGTGCATGATCATAAATGAGGATGAGGAGGGTGAATGTCTGCTGACTGGAATCGAATGAGATGAAGATGGATTGAACTCATCACCAAAGGCCAGGAGCAGATAGGCAGTCCCATCTCTCACCACACCAGCGCCTGAGTGTCTGTGTGTGTGTGTGTGTGTCTGTGTGTGTGGTCATACTGTACACCTTCAAATAAAGACACCAAAACAGAAAACAGATGTAAACATTCACACATCGATGTGTTTATCTTTGTTTGTCTCAGTGTCACCATTAACTCTCATTCGTCACTGTCGTTCATCGGCAGAAACACAGCACAACACTGTGCTGCTCAGATCCAACCTGTGAAGTCTCACAACGTGACAACATGTAAACTGTGAATCAGAAAAAGTCACGGCAGCAATTAGCAACAATTACACTGATGACTCTGCAGTACCTCATGAAGACCAATGAGGGGCAGCACTTCACAGCACTAGAGTCAGTTATTTTGTCTAATTACTGAGGCTCCTACTTATCAGATGAAAGATTAAGATGAGGCTCTTACTCAGGTCTCACTGTTGTACTCTCTTGATCAGGAGCTGTTGTCTGATAGGGTTCAGTATGACTATATTCACACCCTGGGTCATACATATCAGCAGGTGATGTAAATTTCTACACAATCTACTCCATGTCAACGTTTTTTTGTATGTTTTCTGAAACACAGTCTTTGCACTGCAGCAGGTCAGGTGTGCAGAGCTGAAAGTGTAAGGTAGGATTTGAACCACTCTTTCTGTCTTTATTTTTTACTCATCTACTTCCCATAATGATTCATGTGTAGAACAGAGTGAATGTCTTTGAGGACAGTCAACATTATCCTTATTAACACAACCGATTGTGTCTCTCTCCCTCTCTACGATGGCACTTTATTATTGCCTGTATTTGAAGATGGCCAATTGCAACAGTTGAATTAAACCTATTAAGCCAACAAAAGCATATATTCTTCCAAAAATCATGGCATCTTCAGAGCATTATGTGATGGTTTGAGCTGGAGATGTGCTGTTATTTCTTCTTTAAACTAGAGAAGAGCCCTGATTCAAGCCCTGATTCATCTGTGTGTGACACCTCAGTCAATACAGTCATAAACAAAGTTAGGTCAGATTTGGATTAGTCTGACCTGTTGATTCTATGTGTTCAATCAATTCTCATCCTCCATCTTTGTTAGTGACTTCTAGAGTCACGTCTCTACATCAGACACTATTTGCTCCAGTGGTTGATGTCACAGCCCATCGGTGTCTCATTCAGAGGCCAAGCTGTCAGCTGCTTGAATACCCAAAGTCAATGGGATCAATCCTGTATTTTTCTGATCTCAGAGTGAAGAGAAGTTGGTCTGAGTTTATTGTAGTGATAGAATAAAGACAGAGAGACGTGGACAATGAGACATTTAGAGCATTAGAAAATTTGGAACAGATTTTTCATCATTACTGCTCCAAAGAATGAGCAGAACTCACGATCAGATAAAGAGAGAAACTTCAAATCAGTTTTATCGGTAAACTAAAGAAAAAAATCCATGTCCATTTTTGTTTTTTCTGTTTCATGACCTACTATCCCCTATTACAGTTGAGTCTTTATTGAGTCACATATATAATTAGCTGAGGTTGAGCTGATCCTGAATATGTGGAGACTTGGTAACATTTATTAAAATGAAAAGTCTTAACGTGGGTCTAAAGGGGTTATGACATTGAACAGTACAACTTAGTGGGTTTGCAGCACAATCCATTGAGGTAATGCTGCACGATTTAAGATGAAGAACCAGTGACAGGCAGATTAAAAAAGAAAAATCAGTGTGGCAGAGGCTGTGATATGCTGACTGTTGGTGCTTTATGGGTTAAGTTTCAAAAACTGGATCCTACAGTTCCCAAAGGGCATCTCTTTTTTTAGACCCTCCCTGACTGGTTAATGCCCACTGTCACAGCTCCCAGTTATTATTTCGTGTCTGTCTGCTTTTTCCATTAATCATTTCAAGTCCCAAGTCAGTAATCCTGGTCTGTCCTGGTCCATTTCTAGTCTCCTAAATCCCCACACCCAGACTCTGTCAGACCGTCTATTATGCTGCACCTTCTGTAGCACTTTAAGCCTTTTCGTTGTCTAATTATTTGCCCCTGCTTGACTTTTATGGAATATTTGCTCCTTTGCCCAGTTTTTTTGCCTTTTTGGCTTTTCTCTCACTCTTCTGTTGCCTGCCTTCAGACTGTTGCTCGCTCACTCGCTTGCTTTACCTACTTTGCCTGCTGCCTCTTAAGTGAAGGGGAACTATTATATTCCATCGTCTGAGTCTCTGAGTTGTGTATTTGAATCCTACGTGTTACCTGAGCTGTGACAGCCCACATTTTTTACTTCATACTCTGTCAGCAAAGCAGGCTTTAAGTTGAGATTCTGAAGCCTCCAAGCCCAAGCTGAGATAACATCACCAGGGTTATTTTTCTCAGCCTTCTCTCAGTAGGCCTGATAGTCCCAGGGTGAGAAGTACTCCTCATGAGGAGTAACCTGGACCTGATGTGTGATGTTTGTTTCCCTTTTACGTGCTTTTTTAGTGTTTGCGGCTTGTGAGCATCTTGGCAAAGAAAGTGTTTGAATCAAACCTGATAAAGTCCATTAGCGTTAGAAACAGCTACATACTTATGATGATAGCATGAACCTTACTATTGACAGTGCACATGTGAGAAGTCAGTTTATCACTATGTGCAAACAGGAATTTATGCCCGAGTACACATTAATCAGACTGTGGTTATGTCTGATATCACTTCCTAGTTAGAGAGATTTATTCATTATGTAAAAGGAATTACAGTCTGTGGCATGTACACTTCTTTCTGCTGCTGACAATACCACAATGCAATGCTCCACAATTTAGACAAAATACGAAATTACTCATGCATCCGTTTCAGCGATGATGTGAAATGATGATGATTCATAAGCGTCTGAGTCAATTCACTACAGAGTAAAACCCTGAATGTCTATTATGCAAAGGTTAGTGAGTAAATGAAAGGGTGATTTTGGACACAACTTGAGAATATAGTTCCGATTATAAATCTTTACTAACTTATACAAACAGCACACAAAATAATTCCCTTTGGAGTCATAAACTTTTACAATTTATTTTCAGTGCTGTTACTGGAGCCATCAGCCCATCATCCTCAATATTCAGTAGATACTATTAAAAGTACTAAAGCCAACAGGTCGAGGCAGAAGACTGCCACCCTGACTTTTCCTCCCCATTGTAAAATAAAGGTTTCCCTTTGAGGGAACTGTTGGGTTTCGATCATAAAGTGAGGTCTAGACTTTACCCTGTAAAATGCCTTGAGATCATGATTTCATGATTATGATGATTATGATGAAGTCAATATGTGGACGTTCACTTAGGAGCTCTGCTGGTTATACCTCGGTCTCGTCTAGTGACGGGGCTTTTGCAGTGAGAGGTTCAGAGAATGGAACAGCTGCTGAAATTAGATGTAGCACTACTGTCTTTTAAAATAACTTTTATGACTTTTGTTGTTTTATCTCCAGACCACATGTAAATCTATGTTTTTGTGTTGCTTATTTGTGCTTTATGATGTTTTTTTCTGTAAAACATTTTGTAACACTGTTAAGAAAAGTTCTATATAAATAAAGTTGATTATTAGTATTATTAGTAGTATTTTTTTGTATTATTATTGTTGTTTTAGCCTGTAAAATGCCTTGGAATATAATTTTTCACTAGTAAAAACAATAAAAACATCAATAAAATTTAATTGAAACTGAATCAAACTATAATCCATCAATACTGCACTCAGATTAGAGTAATATCTTCGAACGTGTCCTTTTTTCACAACTAATGCAACACTCAGAACATGGTTAGAATAAGCAGATGTATATTCAACATTATGAGCTATACATGTTCAACAAATGTTCTGCCCATCTTCTATGAAAGGGCTGGAAAAAAAAAAAAACAATTTTCAAAGGCTACATAACTCAAAGTAATGTGAGGGTTTACCTTATCAGGAAACTTTAAATGGATATCCTCCTCACTGCAAAGCCCTTCCAAAAGCAATTTGGATCGTAGAATAATGTGATTTTGAAAAAGCAATCTCCCAACACCAACCGCAATGAAAAACAGCCACAGCGGGAGCAGTAACTTATCATGATGTGATTTAACTAACCCTTGTGCTATTCTGAGTGGGGACCTACTGTTAATGGAAAATTGTTATTCCAGTAAGTGAAGATTTAAAATACTGGTTTTGCCGAATGAGAGAAACAACAAGAGAGAGAAAAGAAGAGGTGAAAGTAAGGTCAGGAAGGTTAAAGAAGATGGACCAAACAGGGGGGGTGAGAGAGTGCACAGGAAGAAGAGTGGGGAAAATGACAGCATCCACCAAACACATGCTGGTAAATTTAGGCCGAGTCCCTTATACCTGGTCACTCAGGGAGGTGTACGACTGCTTGAAGGTACCGTTTCAGTCTCTTTGTTGTGGATGCCTCAAAAAAAATAAAAATAAAAAAATAAAAAACAGCTACTGCATGGGGATGTTTCCTAGCTGACCCCTCTATCAACTTATTTGTGGAGGGTGAAAAGAAGATTTCAGACTCTTTAGGGTATCACAAAAAAATAGTGCCAGTTACTGTGGTAACAAGAAGAAGGTATTTTTAGTCATTCTAGGCAGCACAGCTTTATGGATGGGAATGTTAGTCTGTTGGTCCACTGCTTTAGTCAACAGCTATATGATGGATCACTGTGGAGGTTTGTACAGACATTCATTGTGGCCAGAGGATGAATCCTGATAAGCTATATGATGATATAGATTTTTCCATATTGACCAAGGGGCTTTGATTGAAAACTAGCAATAAACTATTGGATAGATCACATAGAAATTTAGTGATCTGACTCTTCATCTGGAGCCATGACTTGGTTACGTTTTTAATGTGTCCAACACAAAGGTAATGCTTTTACAATCTGCCATCAGCTAATTTTCAACTTCTAGCATGCTAACACATAAAACTATAAAACACGCCTGGTAAAGTTAGAATTTTCATTGTGAGCATGTTAGCACACTAATTTCATTTAGCATTGTGCCTCAGTACAGACTAACGGAACCACTTGCATGGCTACAAACTCCCTTTTCAGGCCTCTTATAATATTGGTAACAGCAAGACAGCTAATGACATTATGCTACTACAGCTGGTCATTACTGAAAACAGACTAACATGAGCATCAAGTTACCTACCCATCAAGGAGAAGAACTGATGGTGATGGAGCTGGAGAAGACACTGATGGAGCCAGAAAAATCTTTATGTTTTGAGAGTCCACTGGTGGGCAGGGATACAAGCTTAGTTATTTTAGAAGGTCGCTTTCACTTGGATGCTGTGTGGGAATTATCTGTGTGTTAATACATGTGGGGAAAGCCAATGGTTTAACAGAAGGGAACTTGCACACGCTGCCAGACCAGACACCATAAAGACCAGAGAAACTGAGATTACAAAACGTATACGGGGGGTATGGCTTTGTTCTCTGCTCAGGACACCATCACTCCACTATATCTTGCACAGAAAATAGATGTGCGCTAGTGTATTATTGTTGTTTACAGAACATGTATTATTTCTCTCTTCAGAGAACTGAGGTTGTGATGTTGGTAGATTCCTGACATCTCCGACCAAACATTTTTTCAGATGTTGCCTTTGAATCCCCGCATTTGAGCATATTCTGTTTTCCTGTTGTCTGTTCCCCAGCCTGTTACCTGGCAGAAATATTCAATTATTTGGCAGACATTTACAAGCGCTGCACAAAAGACGTATAATCCAGGCCATGGTGGATCAAGGAGAAACCAATTGAGTATAAGTGCTACAACACTCAATGGTGCATGCAATGAGTACATAGGAAAAATGGAAAGTTTCTTTTTAGAAAAAGAGAGAGGAAGAACAAGTTTCCCTTGGAAGAGGTAAAGTCCAGATTTTCTGTCCTGCAGTGATGGTAAAATTAGTATTTGTAACATCCTTTGACCTGCTGCCTGCTATTTCCTGCCTCAGCCCATTTTTCTATATGAAAGACTATTGACCTGTTTTTGCAAAAAGGACATTTAAGCTAAGATTTCTCTGATTTCTTCCTGTGCTGTTAAAGATTTCAGATGGTCACCAGTTGAATCTTGCAGCCAGGTCAGTCCATTACTCTTGGTTATATCTCAAAGGGTTACTAGTTGTATCCCAGTTCCTGTTGATGATTTCCAGTTTTTTCCTGTCTGCTCTTTCCCATTTCTCTTTTGGATATTTTACTGGCATCCAGTCTGCCCCACTGGCCGTCCACCTGACGACCTCTGTGGTACTTTTGTTGTACAGAGCTTCCGATATCTGAAACTGAGGTTTCCTACATCGCACACTGTCAGCCATGTTTACAAGCCTTCAGTGCACCAGTTAGTATCACCAGGACTCATTCGTCGACTTGGAGATACTAGGTCCAAATATGTCACATTGACAAACCAACTGATATGCAAATATCAACATGTCTTGGCGCTTTGCAGATCCCTCCTGATTTATCTAACCTACAAAACTACTGACAGAACTCACAAATTGGTGACATCTGTACATTATACTGAATCCTAATGAAAATGTAAAATGCAATTTGATTGCTTTATCTCCAACTCTTTGCTACTTCAGCATGTGCCTCACGTTTCATTGACTATTAATGGTACAGGGCTGGTTCACAGGCTGACATGACTTTGGCCCTAATGACATTCATTATGAGCTTAATTAGATGTACAACAGGCAATCGTGGCAGCAAAGACGAATGTTGATAATTAAATTCTGGGCAAAGGTTGACTAGAGAACATGCTACTTAGATAGATTCTGCCCTCTCTCACTGAGAAGGTTATGAGGCGTGGAGAGGATGAGGATGACAGACTGAGAGATACATAGCGTGACAGTGACAGGATGTCAAATAGACCGGTGGGGTCAGATTGACAGACAGAGAAATACAGACACACGGGAATAAGATCCAACAGATGATGCAGTAGCCCTCAGTGATATGATTAATTATCCCCTCAACACAACCTGTTCAGTATTCTGGCAAGTACTTTCAAAGTTTAAACTTTGATTAACACATTTCATTCACCTCATTAAAGTAATTTAATGCCTAAAGCAAACAATAGTGTTTCTCTAAATTTAGCTGTTCAGACCAATGGAGAAATCACCTTACAGACATTTAGCCAGGTATCAAACGTTAGCCGATGTGATGTTATAGATTCATGACAGCATATCATATTATTGTTTGTAGTTTTTGCAGAGAAATTTCCTCTCTTTGAGTTTACCGATCAAAGCTGAAATTTGTAACTTTTAAAGAAGTGGTTTAACATTTTGAGAAATATGCTTATTTGTTTTCTTGTCAAGAGTTAGATGAAAAACTCAATTACTATCAATCACTATATGAATAGTAAATATGAAGCTATCGCCAGAAGTTGCTTAATTTAGCACAGACAGGAAACACAGGGAAACAGTTCATCGAGGTCTGACCAAAGGTAACAAAATCTACCTACTAGCACCCCTAAAGCTGACTCATTAATGTTTTATTGTGTGATGTAGTTTTACGAATGGCTGTGCTGGACTATGTCAGTGACTTCTTGCAGTCTTGATGAAAGTGACTCCACCTGTAGATGGATGTTGTTACGTTTGGACAGAGCCAGGCTAGCTGTCTCCATTGCTCATGAAAAGCTAGCGTCATCTTCACATCGAACTCGCACAAAAAGCAAATGTTGAACTATAATGACTGTGTGTTATACCCATGAAATATCAACAATTTGTTTGACTTTTCCATTGGCGTTTTGGCATTGTGATCATGAACAGTCAAGCCAATGTCTCTCTCAACTGTATGAACAACATTTCACAATCCCTGGGGCACGGAAAGTATGTCACTGCACACCGTCACCAAGACCAATATAATTATGCTAAATTAATTAGAAAACATTGTGGAATTTACCTTTAAGGCTTAAGTCAAGGAGATTGTTTCTGTCTATAAAGAAACCCCAGAACGACAACTGATCCTTCACTTTAGCCATCAGCGAGCAGTGTCCTTGAAGTCTCACCTGCTCACTCAGTGTTCAGTTGCCCTGAAAGCATGGGCTAAATGAAAACGTGACAGCAGGTTAAGGACACAGTGGGCTCCCTCTTTTATCACAACAAAAGCAAAGCAGTGAGCGAAAGCAATCACAGAGCTTCATGAGCCAAAAGCATGCAGCATGAAGTGACTGTGTTTGTGAGGCATGGCTGCATTTTGGAGTAGCAGCACAAAGTGTTTATTTCACTCCAGCTCTGCCAATGTCAAAGCAGCGTGACGGCGCTTATCAGAAGCTGGAATTATCACTTTTTAAAAAGTGAAAAAGCCAAGAGATGTAATTGGAAACAGAGCAATGTGAGTATAAAGTTATCAGAGACAAATTGGTTTATCAAGGACATGTCCTCCATTATCCCTTTAATTCCCCCGGTACCGATGTGATTTACCCTGAGATTTACACTCAGATAAACCTAAGTGTGTGTATGTGTGTTCCCTTTGTGTGCATGTCATTGCTTTTGTGTTTTGTTTTTGTGGACAAACATCAATAGAATCACAAAGTTTTTGCACCAAACACAGCAACATAACCTATTAAAAACCCATTAATACCAACATCTGTCCAGGAATCACATCTGTATTTTTCAGCTAAAGAATTAACTGGGTTTGCATAACTGTGGTTTTGGACCCTTGTCTAAAATAAGTTGGATTTCTCCCTTAACTGGCAATAAAATATCTCTTCTCAGTTTAAAGTAGCACAAAAAGATGTAAATTTGCTTTCTAATCCAATCAGTCACAGAATCATCAGCATCATTTCTTTCTGGATTTGTCTTTTTTTTTTTTTTAAATAATACTCCAAGGAAAAGAACACACACAAGAATACTCAGAAGAATGCGAGTGTTTACCTTTAAGTATGGGCGAGTATCAGTCACCACTGGTGTGATAAGCAACTTTTAAAGATGCATAACTTCCAGTGCCTGGGAGAGGTTGTTAAAAAGGAATATGAAGGGAATAACTTTGCATTAAAGATGAGGAAAAACTGTCCTGCCAGCAGAGGCAATATCTGAATTTCCTGAGGCGAGTGTGAATGAATCGAGGCACACAGGACAAAATGTGAATGCAATGTGTAAGTGAGAAGCTTTTTTATTACAATTTAAGGGTCCAATTTCAAGTAAAACCTTTCAGCTTTGGCACCTAATTATCACAATTAAAGTCAGTAGGTGGACAATTTGTTCCTAGTTTAGTCCTTTAGTCTTGAGAAGTTGCAGATAATGATATGGCAAGAAGCAGTTTGACATTATTTTAAAACATGTCAATACATATGAGCTCCATATCACATCAAAGAGACAGTGTTTGAGTGGAGAAACTTGATTTTCTCTTTAGTTTGTGAATTTGCAAGTAGTAAGACCCACTTTCAGAACTCAGTTGGTCCCTGAATTTTTAATTGCATCCCCTGTCTGTCTTCTCCATTTTAAGATTTGACATATCGGGGAAAAAAATGAAAAATATCCTTTAGCACAACTGAATCCCAAGGTGATGTCTTCGAATTGCTTGTTTTGTGAGCGAAACAGTGTAGAGATTCAGTTTTCAGTGATAAATAACAAGAGAAAAGACTGCAAATCGTCACACTGGAGAGGATGAAAACAGCAAATATGCTTTGCTATATAAATTAAAAAGCTCTCATTATTGCAATTATTGTGTGTACCCTGCTGATGCACTTGAAATTTGTAAATGTTCTGTGTGCAGTGTTTCCTTCACAGCTAGCTGAGGCTCCCTTGCTAACACCAGGCTGTGCACTGCTCTGCTTCTCCAGCAGGTTTACAGCAGCTCCAACAAGAACAAAGCTAAAGCAAGCAAAATGTAAACTTGTTATCAAATCGGTTTCTTAAATGAAATGTATCGACCATTAACTGACACATCAGTGAATTTATCAGTGTGAATGGAAATGTGAATGACTGCAAAAGACAAACTGCATTTGGTCAAGTTCACTGTTTCAAATAAGAACTAAATACAAAATATCTTTGGTGCCTCCCCTGAATCAACTCTCTCAGGCCTCGGTGTTGTAAACAGAAAGATCGGAGGCCATGGTCACATGCAGCTCCCATGGAAACTGATTGACAGGTCTCTTCGCTTTGCCCTGCTGACATCTGCTCTCTTTGATCATCAGCTGGATGTCCTCGTCATCCAGGATACGAATGAGGTCGCCTTCGGGGTCGCGGTAGTTCAGGGCGATGTCTTCCTCCTTGAAGACATTTCTAGAGGAGACAGACAGGAAGAAGTGGACTTCATACTCTGGGTCTTTTCAGGTAGTTTAAACCTTTTTTTACTTTTATTCCTCTGAAATCACAGCAATCAGAATCAGATTTGAACCAAAGCAATTATTTCAAGGCTGAAGAATTTCCGATTAAATTTAACATCGAACAAGACCAAACAGGAAATTATAAAAGTAAAATTCTAACTTCAATAAATAACTATTACGTGTTGTAAATGAATTAGAATTATTAACTTTTGACCTTCTTTTTATACTCTTACTTTACCTGATCTCCTTGCACTTATTGACTGACTCGTATGCCACTTTGGATAAACTCGTCCACCAAACGAGCAAAAGTTAATGTAAATGTAATGTAGAAATAGAAAAGTATAGAGACAAACAGAGCTGTGGCTTTCATGGTGTTTAAAATATCGTTACAAATACAGTGCTGAAGATAAAAGGGGGCAAGTAGCAACATCCATCCACCCATTATCTATACTGCTTATTCCTATAGGGTTGCGGTGGGAGGGGCTGGGGCTGATAATGGGTGAGGGCAGGGCAATTAAGAGTCATCAATCAACCTGATGTACATGTCTTTGTGATGTGGGAGGAAACTGGAGGGAGAAACAACTGGGATTCAAAGGTTTCATCTGCAGGATCGGTCGTTAATGGCAACTGCATCAAAATCACTACATGTAGAGTAACAACTTTAATGTAGTGCTTGTGATTCAGAAGCTTATTCACGTCTCTATTGACAATGAAATATTTGAAAGAGAAAATAGAGACTTTTTCTCTCTTTCCTTTGTTAGGAGTTTGTATTCTCTATAATTATTATTTTATTATTAATCTGTGTGGTTTTTATTCTTTTGAGAACAAACTTGTTTTTATATGTTTCTTTTATATTAAATGGTTGTTGTTCTTTATGTTGAAACCAACATTAGAAGGAAGTCCTGCACCATATTTCCAGTGAAGGAAATGACTGTCCCACATGGCTTTTGTTGATATATTACAGTTTAATTAAAAATTTTCCTGTGAGAATTATCACCAAGAAAAACATGAGCTGGATGAAAGGAAATGGGTAATAAGTGCAGATGGGAAGTTTGACAGCTGCACCACCTTCTCTATATTCACTGTATTCACTGTCTGACGTTTGCTACCAGGTATTAGTTAAGAGAAAAAAAACAGAAATAGAGAGACAGTCATGAATATTATATTTATTTATATTTATTACAAACAACTGTATAATAAGATTTAATGATATGACTACAATATATGATTACACACTATGTACACTTGACAGAGCTAATGACAGTTGGAGTCTCTCTGTATCAGCTGATACAACACTGATGGATATAGTGATGAAATGAGTATAGTAATGTTAATGAGAGAATGCGTTCATGATAATGACATGACACAAATTCAGTAGTAATCACAGGTTAATGTGATGTGATCTGACAGTTCATCACATTTGCTGGTTTTAGTCCATTATATGCTCATTTATAGTTAAAACAAGTTATTGTATTTTTATTTATTATGTTATGTCTAACAGGTAGTTTAGCAACGTCTGCAGCTGCTTTTCTCTTCTCTTTCTTCCTTCCTCCACCACCACCCTCTGCTCCCCCGATCTCTTCATACTCCCTCTCACATTTATCAGTGCTAGGCCATATTAAAACTCAGGACCAGGGTCTCATCCATCTTACTCCAGGGCACAATAGGCCTGAACGCAGAAAAACAATAATGAGCAGATAAGCGGCGGAAATGAACTGATTATGAATGGGGAGGGCTAATCATCATTGTGTTCACCTATCTAAATTACCAGATAATGAGAGATGGAGGGAGCGGGAGAGTGAAAGAGAAAAAGACAGGGAAGAACAGATATGATAGTGTAATGACCATATGCATATGGTGGTGGTGGTGCAGTGGGAAGGGAGGGGAAGGGCGGTCAGAGGTCCCACGGGAACGAATCTGACGAGCAGTGATGATTGGCAACAGGCAATTTTCAGGTTTGCAGTGCACAAATATTCTGCCCCTCACTGACTTAATGAACCTCTAGTCATCCTTGTTCACTGCATCCTCACACACAAAATACTGAGAGAGCGAACAAAGGTCACAATCATCTTCGTCCATCAGTACGTCAGAAAGAAACACTACATGCCAGTGGAGTGCTGTCAAGGCAAACAGGCAAAAGCAGTGCTTTCCCAGTAAAGCCAAAAATAGATATCAGTTAAAACGATAGTGAAGTGGAAGCGATATCGCTCCTTACATCTGATCTCAGAACAGCTTCCTGTCTTATAAAGGATCTGCTCTGTTTGCATTCATCATGTAATTTACTGCTACTAATTTACTTGTGATGGCATTGTCAGTGTTTTTATCTATATCAATCTATATCTATAAAATTTAATGTCTGTTTTTTTTTTCTTTTTCTTGTTTTATGAGCTATTATCCCCTATTAAAGTGAACAGAAGTCTTTATTGAGTGACATATATAATTAGCTGAAGTTGAGCTGATTCTGAGTATGTGGAGCCCTTGCACAAATTTCTAAAAATAAACACAAAGACATGAAATAATGCTAGTCTGAAAGATGCAAATGCTTTGCAAAGCAGAGGTTAAAGGTTGTTGCTCAATAATTGGTAATTTCTCACTGATTTACATCTGCGGTGCACAGAACCAGAAGTAGGAAACTGAGGCTTACATAAGATTTTATGTGATTATGATGTGAAAATGTGATGGTTTACATCCAAAATGTTTCACTCCGACCTTTCATCAATTATGTCAGCTTTGTTTTCCATTATCACCTTTTTTGGAAGGTGTGGTAATTCATTCACAGGTGTGAGGTTGTGCATGATCATTTTCCCTGGTACAATTAAACAACAGTACAATCTTAACACCCCCAGAAAATGATTCTCACATTCTCTCAATGATTATTTGAGAGTGTAAATGTAATAAAGAGAGAACACACTTAAAACCTGATTTTTAATGTCCATCACTCTTGTTTGAAAAGAGGTGAGAAAACAGTCTAAGGTAACATTTATCTCGCAAAGACAGACCTACCTCATACGAGACAGCAAGTCCTTGTACGTTGGCTGGATGGTGAGGGCCTCTTGTACGCATACATCTCTGTAAAAGGAAACACAATCATCTCCTTAAAGCACATTTATGAAATTGAAAATGTTCTCCTCTTTGAAGGACTGGCAGTAATTTGAAAGGCTGAAAGACTGAATTGTCACACTTGAAGGTATAATTACCAGATATGTAACAAGAGATTTAACCAGTACATTCAATGAAAGGTTTGTTTCAACTCACTCTAAACAGTAAAATTACTTTGTGTAAAGCATTGACAAAATCACATTTCAATAGCTGAACTGAGGTGGAGTGACTATTGAAGACTTTAAGGGCCTTTTATGAAGCTGAGGTGGAGTCAGGGGTGGATCTGACCTGCTCTGTACTCTATCCTGATTGTCAGGCAGGTCACCATGCGTGGAAAAGTCTGTCAATCACACAGTAGCCACGCCCCAACTCATACTCTGCTTTATGGTCTATTTTACTCTAAATGAGACGATGATTTAAAAACTGAACATCATGTTGTATTGAAGAAGACTTACAACTAGAGACTGAGACCATAAACTGTTGAGGAAAACGTCACTGAGGTAATAAATCAAATGAGGGTTCGGGTTAGGGTTTTGAGCCCTCATAGATAGATATGTCCTGATGGCCATAGATAGAATGCAGGTTTAAGGCTCTTCAGCTCTGGCTTCTATGTCCATTTTTATATACAGTGTGTGATCTGAATATCAAATTCACACATTACAGAATTTTCTTTTTCAAGTTTAGTTTCAACCAGTTCACTCATTAATATCTAAGTAATTACTTTCGTACACACAAACAGTCACAGTCACAGTCCACCTGGACAGACCTGGTGTTGACCCCAGAGGGGGTGAGCAGGAAGCACCGCAGACAGCTGTAGGTGTGGCCTTCATCTTCACCTTCCAAGTCACTCTCTGGGAGGGGCTTTATGATCTTCACAAAGGATTCTGGGAAAATACCCGTCTGATTGTTCACTGTGCCCTGAAGAGAACGAAAGAGAAGAGAAGGAGGGAGGAGGATAAATGCTTAGAGTCTAAGAGGACACGGTGATAAGGTGCTGACGGTGAGATGAGAGAAACACAAGAAAGCAGCATGGAGGTGCATCTGGAGATTAGTTTTCCTGACTAATTAACCTATTCATAACACGCCGTCGATGTTACAAGCACTCGCAGTAACTGTACAGCCTTTTTACTACACCCCAGGTGTCTGAGGGTGTTAAGTCTGCATAAACACATGCAGAGACTATTTCATAAAGCATCCAGCACTCTCACACATTTACAGCAGAACGAGGCAACAGCTTTATGTAAAAAGGCTGCCATCTTACCATGCTAAAATGTATAATTTAGGCTACAGTACAATGACGAACATCCCGTCAGTCCTGAGATGTTGTACATTCACCCTATTTAGTCATACGTTGCTTAATTTGTGTAATCATACATTTGAACCACTTAAAATACCTCATCCTGCAACTCAAAGGCGTCAGTTGTAAAGATTAATGTAAAACTTATGACAAATAAAGTTTTGGGGAAAGAGTGGCCAGGAAATATTTCTGATAAGAATTTTTGCTGCAAAGACATTAAAGGAAATTCATGAGACACAATCAGAGAAGGACCTTTGAGGAGAGGTGGATTTAAACTAAAGCCACACTGACACCAGGAAAGCACACTTTCCAGCCTCCCTTTCCAGGCAAAGTACTCAGGTTTCCATGTCGCCTCATTCATTGTGGTTTTAGAATCACTGTTAGTCTGGTCCCTCCTTTGGGACCACTTTGCCTTTTTCAGTAGAAAATATGAATGTGTGTGTGAATAGGTGAATATGGCTTCAATTGTGGACTTTGAGTGATGAGTAAGACTTGAAAAGCTCTACAGAAGTGCAGTCCATTTACCATTTACCTTGGGAGACCCTATTAGGAACTATTTGCTCCTAACAACACAGTTCCCACACAACGTTAAGGTGGCAATTCTCAGAGGGGCGGCGTCCTCTGGAGGCTTTCCAGGCATGTCCAACTGGGAGGAGACCTTGGGGTAGATCTAGAACATTTTGGGGTACCTCAGAAGGAACTGGAAATCATTGCTGGTGAAAAGGATGTCTGAAGTTCCCTGCTTAGCATGTGGCCACCGCGACTGCAGCCCCGGATAGGCGGAAGAAAATGGGTGGATGGATGGACATATCCAAGAGCACTCCAGCAATTTAGAACTGCTTGTCCATACAAACTGGGCGACTTGTAAAACAGAAATGAATGATCAAAAGTATTGCAACTGACCCAGAATATAATGAAATTTAGTTCCTAGTCTGAGATCCTACACTTCCCATCATGCAGCTTAACAGTGTTCCCAAATTCTGGATCATAAATGTATAGTTTGTGTTGTGTAGTGTTTAATATTTTTAAGTAATGTCAAACCTGCTCATTTCAGCATCACTGCAGCGTCTGGAGATGAAGTCAGTTTCTCACTGGCAGCTCTGCAGTCGCTGCTGATCAAAGTGTTTCTCATTTTCTCAGAGAACCCTGAAACTGTCGAGGTCTCTCTTCTTTGGTGCGTTTGAAACATTTACCTTGATGCACCAGTCTGCCAGTTGGATTTGTCACGTTTACCACCCACAGCCACTAAATGAAAGATACTCTGTCAACTTTTCACAAGTTCTAAGAGTTGCATTAACATCAGCCTACACCCCCCCAAAAAAAAAACCCCAAAAAACTACTAGGGTAGATGCAAAGTTGCCAAAAAAGAACAACAAGATAGTGTTTGCAGTATTGTTGCATAAGAATAAATAGATTATGAGCCTTTTCTGTTACGATTTTTGGGAACTCTGTAGAAAGCCAAGGGCAGGATAAGTGCACCCTCCTCCTCCATCAGTGTTGATTCTCACTCTCCCTCTCTCCCACCACATCAGCTTCCACCTCGTCTCTCTCTCTCTCTCTCTCTCTCTCACCCTCCCTCTTGCTCTCTCCCACTCACCCACTCCCAGCTTCTCTCTCACACTCCATATCAACACCTCACACATTTTTATTAAACATGTTTCCTGACCTTTCTTTAAGTGCCCTGTGACAAAGCAGAATTTCTATGACAACTATTTGCACCGATGTTCCGCTGCTGCATTTTCATGTTGAGCAGCTAATTAAAATGTCCCACATCCCCTTTTTGGATGGCGATGGCTTACACGTGACACTCGCAGTGTGTAATCAGGACATTTTGTTCATTAAGTAATTGTTCCTGTAAAGGAAACTGGAGCAGGGCACCTCCAATCACACTGGTTACGGTACTTCGTGGCCACTGTACTGTTCTGCTGCCATGTGGGGATGACACAATTTTTTTTTTTTTTATTAGTTTTATTACATTCTGTAATTAACTTTTTGGCTGCTGCAACTTGTGAAGGGACTGTTTTGTGTATTTCCTTTGCCAATTTGAAACATTTGGCAAGATGAAGACACACAATAAAAAAGATATATGTATTTCTTTGTTTAAATTAAATGATTAAATAAAGCGAAATGGAAATATACACTTCATATGGTATGGTGATACGGCAACATCACATCCATATGGGATTCTAAAACAATAGGGACATATTTGCTGTTATAACAAGCTCTGCTCTCTGGAGATGGTTACTACAAGACAACAAGAACATGAGTGCAGGAGGATTAGTGAGGTTGTTCCAGTTCATCTCCAAGGAGTCGGACAGGGTCAAGCTCAGGCGCAAGTTCCTCAAAATGGCATGCATTACAAATACCGATTTATTGTTTTCATGGTTTCTTTGCATTGGGTCGCTGTCAAATGTGGGACAAGGATCTTCTCAGGAAGAGAAAGGCCGAAGCAGAAGAGAAGAAAACTAACTGGTAACCCACTGGTTAGTTTACCACTTAGTTTCCTTCCCTTTAAATTTATTATAAAAGCACAGTCAATGTTAGTTAAGTGATCCACAAATCTTTATACTTATGACATGCTCATTATGATTAATTAACTTAATTAAGTGAAGAAGTTCTACTATAGGCCAGTCTAAGTAAATGCTCTAATACAAGGGGGAACAGAAAGAGAGGTTTTAGTAAAGGCCCATTATTACACTGTATGTTACAGCTCCCTGGCTGCTTCTATAAGTAGGTGCAGATTTTATCTAGAAGAGAGCTGACCCACAGTCGTGCACATGCGATACTACAGCAGGTGTCTGCAGATGCTGCATGTGCACAGTGGGCTGTTGTAAAGAGTGCAGGAGCCGTCCTGCTTCCTTACTGCTGTTATTTACTAATGTATTATTATTAGTAGTATCAGTCACTGCCATTATCATTAATACTACTTACATCTGCCTGTTTTGCTTGTATTCCATTGTGGTCTCTTTTCTCCTGCTCTCGTTCTCCCTCCCTCTTTTCCTCTCCCTCTCGCTCCCCACCTCTCCCAATCTCAACCCAAATGGTCGAGGCAGATGGCCGCCCACCCTGAGTCTGGTTCTGCTCATGGTGGGATTTGTTGGGTCCCTTTAAATAATTCTATAAAAAGTTTGGTCTAGACCTGCTCTATGAGAAAAGTGCCTTGAGGTAACTTTGTTGTGATTTGGCACTATATAAATACAAATTGATTTGATTGATGTGGTGATGACTTTGATATCTTTGTCCAAATACTTCTGGCTATCTTTCTCAGGAGATAGATGGGGGGGGGGTTCAGGTTCAGGTCTATTAATCTAACTGTCTATACCTTTGTTTACCTCCATCTTGTTCTGTCATCTCTACATCTTCTCATCTTTCTCTCCTTCCCTTTCTGTTATAGGATCTTTCCCTCTCTCCTTGATACCTTTCACCATTTTTTGCCATGTCCCTCTCTTTTTCTCTATTACTTTCCTCTTTCCCCTTCCATTCTTCCGTATCACCCCCCCACCACTACGATCAAGGTGCCTCCTTCTCTCTTCCTTTCTCCATTTCTTTCCTCTTTTCATCGCTCATGTCTCATCTCCCCCTCCACCACCTATCTTTTCCATCCCTCCCTCCCTCTTACGCTACATCCATCTTTCACTGCTTTCAATTCTCCTACTCTTTCCCTCCCTCCTTCACTACCTTTCTCTCTCCCTCTTTCCCTCCCTCCCTCTCCCACTCTTGCTCTCTCTCTCTCCACTCTTACCTCTAGCCAGTCGGCGTTGACTCGTCGCAGCAGGAAGATCACCTCTCCCCTCTTCAGATTCAGCTCCGCCTTGCCGTTGCCGCGAAAGTCAAACATCGCCTGGGACACACGAAGAAAAAACACACACAAAGAAGTGAGTGAGAGGAGAGAGGAAAGAGAGGAGAGAGACGGACACACTCAACACAGAGACAGAAGAGACGGTGAGAGCGGACAGGTAAGACTTAATACACTTTGCTGAATATATAAGTGAAAGAGAGACCGAAAGAAGGGATGTTTGAAAAGACAAGAAAGAATATTAAGATTTTTGAGCAAAGAAGATTATTGATTCGAGAAAGGAGTCGAGTTTGTAGCGTAAGAAGACCTTTGAGTGTGTGTGTGTGAGAGAGAGAGAGAAAGCAATGAAATGAGGAAAGTAGGGATGGAGAATTGGTGGAGAAGGATCATTTTACATTTTACATACACTTCTGCAGCTGTTGTGACTGTGATTGTTTGAGGCTGATGCTGTACGTGAGGCAAATGTAAATATAGAATAGTATGAATTATAAAACAGATTATTTTATGAAATCAATGAAAAAGTGTCATAAGCCAAGGTCAAAGGTCCAGAGCTCTCTTTTGTGGAAGAAAATGTATTAAAGATACTGAACTGAGAGTGACAGAAAACAGATTCTGTTTGAGAAGCTGGAACCAGTAAAAGCAGCTTATTCATTGTTTGACTGATGATTAAAATCGTGAAACAGTTCATCTAAATAAGTTCCTGTGCATATACATACATACAACATATGGTATGTTGTCTGTGCTGGTGCTATCTTGAGTATTTGTGAATCTATGTAAGTGTGTGTGTGTGTGTGGGGGAGTGTGTGTGGGATGAAGTAAAAATCATGTACGAGCCAGTTTGCAAAAGCGATACAGCCCAAGGAGACGCCCCACTGCAATGCAAGAGTGTGTGTGTGATGCTCAGCCATCCTGGTTGGCATCAGTGCGTCTGGAATAAAAGCGTTGAATTTGCATTTAAAGCAGAGCTCAGTAGAGTCATTACCGATGTTTTAAACCTATTTCTGGTCGTCTGCAGAGACTCCTCTAACAGACAGATGATAAAGTAGCCTATTACAGACACGCACACAGGTGTTTTCTAAGGCACAACCCCACACACACACTTATACACACACACATACGAGCAACAATGATGTTTTCACTGTACTAGCACTTGTACTGTGAAATGACAATAAACTGAATCTGATTTGCACATGTATAGGCAAAGGCAAACATATGTGAACACTTCTCACCCACACAGACACAAGTTTGTGTTAGCAATATCAAACGAAGCTAAGAAAGAAAGAAAGAGAGAAAGAAGTAATTATAGTTCAGTATTGAATTACAGCCAGAGAGAGAAACGCAAGAAATGGTAAGACTGAAAGAGGAACCAAAAAAGATCGAGGAGCGGTTAAAGCAGTGGGAGGGAGGTGAAGAAGAGGGGGAGGAAGAGGAGGAAGATGAGGAGGAGGAGATAAGGAAAGTGAAAGTTAAACAGAGGCACAGGAGCACAACGGGCTGACAGATCACTGTTGTCTTCACGTGGTTGTTTCACAGAGAGTAGCTCTGTGTGATAATCCTCACAGGACAGCAAGTGAGTGAGTGAGTGAGTGAGTGAGTGAGTGAGTGAGTGAGTGAGTGAGTGAGTGAGTGAGTGAGTGAGTGAGTGAGTGTAATAGATATTAGGGCAGAAATTTAAAGTAACAACTCTTAAAGATGCACTCATCAATATTTTAGCCATGTTATGACCTGAATGTATAGAAGGCGATGTTGGTCTTATCAAACCACTTTGGTCCAGACAAAATATTTCAACAAATATTGGATGGACTGACATAAAAGTATGTACAGACGTTCATGGTCCACAGAGGTTGAGTCCAACAGATTTTGGAGACCCCCTGATTTTTTCTCTTGTGCCACCATGAATTTGATCTTTGTGGTTTTTAGAGAAATTTCCAACAATGACTGGATTGATTTCCATTAAATTTGGTAAAGATATTAATGTCCCTCTCAGGATGAATTATAATATGCAGATTTTGCAGATTCCTCAAATCTGGTACAAATAATAAATGAAACCTAACTCTGCCTCCGGAGCGACCACTGCAACTGCACCCATCTACATGAACTCATCATACTCCCTCTCAACCACTGCGTTTCTCCAAAGAATGTGATCTGGTATTGCCATCCCTGCACACATCACTTCTGTGGTTCCCTGATGGTGGAACAAGTTCCTGAATGCTGTCAGAGCAGGCCCGTCCCTCTCCATCTCATCCAAGAGCATTTCTTCTTCTAGCACCTTAAACAGCCTAACATGCCAAACCAGCACTTCCTTTTTTTTTTTTTTTACTCGATCACCTTGCATTTATCAAATAGATGTAGTACTTAAGACAAGGTTTCCTGTTGAACTGAAGCTTTAGTGATGTTGCTCATTTGTAAATCACTTTGGATAAAAGAGTAAGTAAAATAAATTTCAGAAATATTATAGATGTTAAGGATTGTACTTTTAAAGTTATGTTCAAACGTAGATGTGTGCGAATGAATGAATGCACATACAAGTGAGTGTGTGTGTGTGTGTGTGTGTCTGTACGTGCGTGCGTGTGTGTGTGTGCATGTGCATGCATGTCTATGTGTGTCCAAGAAAATGAGACAGAGGCTGGTGGCAGATTAATGAATCTGGGGAGTGAGGGAGCTGGCTGGATTAACAATCCATTGAGATTACCCCAACCCTAAGGAAACACACACACACACTCAAACACGAGCACACACACTCTCTCTTCGGCTTCAAGGCTGTTATTTCTTATGCATTATTCCTAACGCTGTTTTATTATAGTGTTGACCCGCCGGTGGCTGTAATTTATAGATGATGTGAAAATGTGTTGCAGGAGATAAACTAGTATCTTCAAGAGAAACACAAATATGATGTGACAAAGCAATTCCCCCTCCCTCTACACCTCCTTTCATCTCTCCTCCTCTGTCTCCATCTCCTCACCATCACTGTTCCACGTCTTTATCCCTCTACTTTTGTCTTTATCACTGTCTCTATTACAGTCTGTTCCTCTCATCCAATTTGTTCTTGTGTCTTTGCTAACAGTTTAGCAAAATAATAAAATTTGTTGAATTGGTGACTGATCTACAAAATCTCAGCTCTCTCTGATGCAGTGCAGTAGTTGACTGCATGAATCCATGGGCAAGCAAAATTAGAGACATTCAAAATCACAGAAAGCTCACAAAAAACACCACCACTGACCACTGATGAGCCCAAACAAGTCCTTCATACAACACTTACCGTAAGACATTGCTCAACTAACTCTGTCAGGCCAACTTTATTCATTCAGCGTGACATCATATATTAGACAATTTATGATGACGAGGGAACATATTTTGTTTTGTTTTTGTAAGTAGGAAGTAAAGTATCCCACCAACAGGTGGCACAGAAGCTTTGAAAGTAGTTACTACATGTGGGAGCAGCTACTTTCATGTGGATGTAGCCAGATAACAGCTACAGGATGTAAGAAAAGGACGTCTCAGTTTTAATTAAAAGCTCTAATTGGTCAACTCTTTCATCAGCTGGCCAAACAATCATCAATAAGCACAAACACCAAACCAGGAGGATTTAATTAGAGGACTGCCCACCCCTGTTTTGTCATATGAGACCTCTGCTGAGAACTATGTTGTGAATCAGCACCTGATTTTTATTATTTCAACCGATAAGAATATTAAAGGTGTAATTAGGCCAATCCTGCTGAAGCTGAAGCAAAGGTAGCAATAAAGTTAAGAAGACTGCTGAGAAATCATGTGAGGGTGCGCAGGGACTTGAACATGGGCTATTTTTAACTTTTGCTTTTGCTACACAGCTTGCGTTAGCATTAGCAAATGTTTACATACCACGGCTTCAGACATCAGACAGGAGGTTATACTATGTCCTCGAAGCAGCGCTGCATCTTCAGGGAAGCCTGGGCGCTGCAGTAACTTGCTATCAGAAAGTGTCAAGACAATCCAACTGGGCCGGGGCTGGTTGTTTAGAGCTCTAACTCCAGTAGAAAAAAAAATATAAGTAAAAAGTAAAGGACTAAAATTTGATGTTCAACTCATATAATTTCCTCTGGATTGGTAAGTACATAGCTGCTGATGCTAATGTCGGCTATGTAGCAGTTCAGAGATAAGAAAATAATCTATCACAACGTGGCCAGATGTTGAGAACTGGTGCTCGGAAGAACAAACAATGCAAACCTATGGTTCCACCAGCACAGCAAGACTCAAAAAGAAAGAGCTTGATTCTATGAGCCACCATTTTGTAACACTACTCAACAATCATGCAGCATGAGCTATCACAGAAAAAGCCAACACACCAATTTTCCACCCCCAGCTGTATCAATAGACCAGAATGAAACAAAGCCACAGAGAGCATCCATACAAATCTGTCTTCTGTAACGTATAAAATGCAGTAGCCTCAATGACGGCAAACAAACAGACTGTTCTGTCTCCTCGCACGATATACATGTATGTATACTGTAGTTTATCCAGGGCAGGCCCTTCAGTGATCAGTGAGGCGCTGGTCTCTAAATGTAGCCACACAGCCCTTGGGTTCATCCAGCCACAGGAGCAATCATCTGGTACAATTAGACTCCCGCCGACCCCGCCTTAATGAGCTTGTTAAACCTTCAGCTCGTTAGTCTGGCAATAGGGAGGAAGAGATGAGAATTGAGTTATTTTTTTCCTCTCTCCCTGACGTTTAATGAAAATGTATTTTTTTTAAGTAGATGGCCCACTTCCTAGAAGGCCTGGAGTGAAGGATCATAGGAGGATATGTGCGTGTATTTATAGACGAATGAGCAGAGTTTGTGCGGATATATCCGTGGAGGTCACTCCTGCTTTTCAGCTGTCACACAAAACAACAACAGGATGCAATTCATCCCACCCATGTCCTTCATAAATTTGATTTCCAAATCTGCCTTCAAGCAGTTGATATTTTGCATGCGTGTTAGACGATCACTGGGTACTCCGCATAACAATGCTTAAGATAAATCTGATTAATGCAATTAAATGTAGGTTATAACCTGGTGTAAGCACTTGTAATCCATTCCAGTTTTTCAACAGCTATTGCAAAATTTCAAGAAACACCAACTGAGCTAGATGGGTAAAAATGCCAAAACAAGCATTTTTACCCATCAAGCACACGTGGAGCAACACTACTGTACCGTGCGTTTGGAAAAAGTTCCTGACTACCTGACAAAGTGCTCAGTTTTGCTCTCCAGTAACTCCTGTAGAAAGTATTTGGCTCTTATGCTCCTGGATGCTCTGCTTTTTTTCCACTAGCTACCTGCTAAATGTGTCTCTCTGCTGCGTGGTGATGGGTTAGGGTTAGAGTAGGTTTAATGGGTTCAAGCTGAAAACACCTGTCTACTGCTGCTGGAAACAGGTTTGATGAGAGTAATAATTATACCTTATAATAAATTTGCTGCACGAAGCCCTGTAAAGGTTCAGAATTGGATCGTAATTCTCAATGTTTTTCACTGTGACTCCCCTTTTTACATTAGAGTCATGACTTAGTGATTTAGTGTTTCTATAAAAAATACAGTGGAGTTTGTGTAAATCCAGTGCTATGCTGAAAGAGCTATACAAATTTAAACTCATGTTACAGGAAAACATATCAACCACCTCAACCAACATATCAACAATCGCCTTAAACTTTTTTACTGTTCAAACTGGAGAAAAAAATCACCGCCATGAGATTGCCGGTCTCACATTCTTCCATAACAGCCTTCCTAAGCCTATGGTAATTTCATCATAATGGCTCACATCCATATAATGAAACTTCTACGGCACAATTTCACTTCATTACACAGTGAACATCTGAATTGTATGGTCATATTTCTTCCTCGTGAAGAGAAGTACTAAGCGTACCTGCATATCCAGGTAGGTCTTTATCTAAAATAGGATCTAATTTCTGCTTTAATGGCTCTGACTGTAAAACAAGAAGAGCTGGGCTTCAGTCAATTACAACATGCTTGATTTTTAATTTTCTAATTCTGTTTTTGTCTTGCATTTTTGCACTCCGTCTCTTCACCTCTCTAACATCCCTTCTGCCTCTTTTCTCTCCTCTCTCTTTAGGTCTTTCTCTCCCCAATTTTGTACATCAGACAAACTACCCTTGAGCTTGTGTATCATTAAGCTCATGTTAACCAAGAGCAGCCTGTCCCATTGACCTTGTTTGAAGCTCATAGTGCCACAGCCGACAATTACTCATTGCGCTGTGCGGAGCTAAGCCTGAACTAATACTAAGTGGAATGGAATGAAGTGTTGTAGCGTAAACGCTAACGCTTGCACCAGCTCTACTGTGACAAATGCCTTCGCTCTGCTCTTATCCGTCAGGCTCAGACCAGCCATTGATCATTGTTTGGACAGAGTTTAACAGCCACTTTGCTTGTGCTGGAAAAACACACAGCAGGAATACACAAACACACATAAACACACAGAGGAGCACTCATTTTTGCCAGAGAGAAAGAGCTAAAATAAATGTTGAGTAGGCTGGCAGCTTCGTGAGTAGAGTACACCAATGTTTTACTTCTGTGTGGGAGAGAGGGGAGGCAGAGATAGATAGAGAGAGAGAGAGAGAGAGAGAGAGAGAGAGAGGACAGAGTAAAATGGAGTTGTTGCTCTTAGTTTAGCAATAAAAGACCACTGGAGTGTGCAGTGAGTGATACACTATGTTTGTGTGTGTCTTACTGCCCTGTTTTCTGCGTAGTGAAAGGTTCGGCAACGTTTTTGCAAAGGGAGAAAGCACATAGTTCAAGAGCTGCAGAAACACACACACACATCACCTGTAGACATATGCTCACATTACAGCCTGTACTCGCTGTCGACATAGTCACTTAGAAAACTGGGCAAAGGTGCATCACATACAAACACATGGCAAAAAATCTGTGGTGCCATTTCTGTTAAACTGAATCTTTAAAACCATACTTCACTAAGCAAAGAGTTAGAGAAAACTGCTAATGCAGTATAAATTAGGACTTTCATCGTCAATTAATCAGTTCAATACTTCCTCAATGAATCAGTTATTGGTAAGGATGCATATGCAAAAATAATTATGATTGAGATTATTTTGGCAGGTATTATGATTCCGACATAAGTCACGGTTTCAGTTGGAATGATCGCGTTTGCGTTCATCGAAAATGTTTAAAAATGTCGTCTGGATATTATGATTTTGTAGGCTGCAGCATCTCTGGAGGGCAGAGCACTTATGGTTCTAGCAATGCACAGCAAGGTTGTGACACAATTTACCTTTATGCAATTTTGGTTTTGCACTTGGTCATCTCGTGAGTTCGATTAATTCTGCAGTTTCAGATTCTACATCCTTCCCATTTTTTTCACTTCCTGCGCAGTCAGCTGGTAAATCAAACTCTTGTTGAAGTGAGGATAGGAAATGGCACATGCTTTTCTAGTCTTATTAACCACAAGTGTTTCACAATGGAAGCCATTTTTACAGAGCTTTCTATTACCACGGTTACTCATACAGCACGTCTACCATACTGACCTAATGTCCTGGTGGAACAGTCATCAGAAACAGTTTGGGGTTCAGTATCATGCTCAACAACACTTCGATATTCCAACTGGAGGAGCTGGGAATCAAACCACCGACTTTCTGATTAGTAGATGGCTCACTCTGTCTCCTGAGCCGTAGCAGAAGAGTGAAAACATCTTTTCCATCAAGAAAATCCTTGTGCTGTGCGTTGCTTGCTAACCTCATTAAAGACGCCACTGTTGTTGACGAACAGTCACTTTTTGCTGTTGTGTCACCTAATTCCTCGCTCATAGGACGCTGATTGGTCTGAACCACTGCGGTTCAGCCACAAGTGAATATCTTGAAACTCGGCAAGATGGATTCTTGCTTGTCAGAAATCCAGCTGCCTCTTGTTCTCTTGTATTTCTGTCTTTGTGAGGATCAATTTGAGTTTCAGACGTAAAAAGTGGGAAGATTCAACTGTTCACTGCTTCAATGGGCTGTTTGAAAATTTAGGCTTTGTGGTTGGGGTTAAGTATTTAGCTGTGATGGTTAAAATGATAGGGAATCCATTATGTCAATAACAGCCCGAGTACAAGTACAACAGTATGTGTATGAGGGCTCAAAGGTGGGTCTCAGATTGTGCCGACCACAGACTGCGTCTGGCAGGTCGTCACCACTACAACCTTTGACATCACATGATCTTTCCTCCACACCTGGACGTGAACCACACCTGCTACAAGATCTCACAAAGACACACAAAACCGTTTGGTTTTTCCCTTTTTTATGAAGTATGGGTTGTGAATGGAATAAAAATGAGCGGATGTGAAGTAGAGAAGGAGGAGGAGGGGAGAGAGGGATGAGAGATGGTCACAACCTTGGAAAGACGCAGAGGGAGGGGAGAGGAAAGGGAAACAAGGACAAACTTAAGGGTTGTTAAAGGGAAGGGGTGGGGAGAGGAGGAGAGGAGGGGGGAGGAGAGAAAGCAAAGAGGGAGAGGGAGGCTAATATGAAAGGAGCGATGGATACAGAAATTATAAAAGCAAGTGAAGCAAAGCGGGAACTATTGATGAGGTCAATGGGGTCACAAGCAAGAAGGAAGAGAAAAAGTGTGACACAAAATCTGATGAATGTAGCCGTCCTGATTGATTCATCACAGTAGTTTGTGTATTTATTTTGTGTGTGTCATCACAGACCTTGTTTGTGAGTCCAACAAAGTAATATGTGTGTATGTGTGTGTGTGTGTGTGTGTGTGTGTGTGTGTCATGAGTTGGGTGCTGACAGGATCATATGGTATTCATCAGGGTGATGTTGTGCGTTCTGCGTGGTGGTTGACAAGGAAGTTGTTACACTGTGGGTAGCCATGGAGACTTTAACCAAAACATTGTACCTCCGCCCTGGGGGATGAGAAGAGGTCCATCTTTGGCTTGACTGTTTTCCTAAGAGAAAAACAGAGAGAGAGACAAGTTTTTTTAATATAAGTGAAGTGTCTGCAGGTGTGAAGGATGCATTATCCCTTTAACTAACATAAATTGGACAATTTCAGGCTCTTAAATGTCTGAAATTTTCTCCATAAATTATAGCTCCTCTCAGAGCTAATATAAAAGACAGTAAAAACATAATTTTAAAGATGGTAATATCAGACCGCCTCACTGGTCCTAAAACCAGAATCCGTCCCTAATCTTAACCAAAATGCTCTTGTGGCCTAAACCCAACCCAAGGAGGGACAGTGGATGGAAACCCAGACAGTTATGTGCTTTAATGATATAAACATGGACCCCTCTCCGTCTCTCTAACCTCTAACACACACATAGGCATTGACAGCATCTTGCATACCTGTTTATTGGCAAATAAATCAGGAAAGTGAGATCAGATCACAAGCGCAGGGAGGATATCAAAACTATGTGGTGCCTGGGCCCTACCAGCCTGACCGGTTCCACAGATATGAACATAATTTCTAAGGGCCAATGTTGGTATAGGATACTGACTATATAGTGAACTCTAATCATGTATTCTTTAATTTTTTAAAAAGTATGGAAAATGAAAATAAAATACATCTAGCATTTTGAAGCCGAGGAGACGCTCTAGTTGAAAAAAAAAAAAAAAAAAAAAAAAAAACCTCCATGGTGTTTAGTGTAAAATATTGTAACTATGAATCAACTGGTTTCAAGAAATCAAATATGTGGCAACATCCAAAAGAGGAAATGTCACAGTTCCGTAAAATTTTAAAGCCAAAAAAAGCTGCTCATATGTTCATTTGAATAAAGGCAGGTCAGATGCAAAAACAGAGGAAGTAATGAGAGTTTGCCATTGCATCGTTTCCTGTTGAGAGAGTCCCATTTTACCACATTGCCTGCTGGTGTAATTTGCTCACATGTGCCAATCAGATGCTCTGGAGTCCGTTGTGAATGAGGAAGTAGACCATGAAAAAGGGTAACAAGTCTCTGTTGATTTTTCTCTGTATGTATCCTCACCTCCATCACTTGCTCACTAGTTAACATCCTCTTATGATGCAGCAGAGAGTTGTAAGAAGAAGGAAGGAGTCCAGGCAGAACTTCTTTGCCCAGCATCATGACTCCGGACAGCCGCGCTTTGATTTGACATAAGATATCTTGTTGCATGGCTGTATCACCTCTCACTGGGCTAGACGTGTGTCTCATAGATCCCTTCATCAACTAAATTTTGATGAATGCAGCACATTAAACTGACTTATTAAGATATATATAAAACACATAATCTGAAATATCAGGGCCACTGATGATCTCATTTATCAAGTATGTGGTTTGATTGTATTTAAACATCAGAAGAATTAACTTATATTACGTATTTCAAGTATTTGTTAAAAAAGACTAATAGAGCATTTTTAATTAAACTCTTTTACTTTATTCACGCTTGGCAGTGGTTTTCATTCAGGTTACCAGCTGACAGATGCCAACACAGTTTGCTGCAGCAGACCTTATACCACTTTTAAACTATATTTTTGCTATCTTGTGCTTCACAAAGGTCTAATGCTCATAGATGTGTTTGATTCGGGGGATTAGTACTCCCAGAAGAATCTTTATTCCCCCTCAAAGAGCAGAGCCTTTTCCAAACATAATCTGTTTGCTATATAAACCCTGGTATTAGAAGACTTGATTAAAGTGCCTCAGCAGTTACGTGCTAGCAGCTCATTGACCCCTCAGAAAAGCATTTAACCACTTTAAAACCCTCTTAAATATGATGAATGTTGAGCAACGTCCTGGTCATGAGCTGGAGGATGGAGGGAGACGAGGATGGGAGAACTGGGAAGAATCCAGCTGGGTGGGAGTCAAGGTGAATGAGCACCAGCTTTGTTCAGACAGGACACTTGTTCTGTCAAGAAGATGGTTTCTCTTATTTAACCAATCAAACACCTTTTAAGGAGGATGATAATTCTTGCTTAAACTTTTCTCAGAATGTTTGAGAAAAATGCCTGATATCCAGATGTCTGTGTGCTTGGTGTTTCAACAGCTCATTGGTTTTTCAAAAGCTCCCTGTCAAAGTGCTCTTGAGCAGAAAGCAGAATGCAAACATCCAGCACTTATTCACACCGAATCCGTTAGGATACGGAGGATGTAAGCTAGGTGTCAGATGCTGTGGAAACACACAACTTGACCCTAACGCCAGAGGTACTTGCTTTAGTTCAATATCTCCTGCCTAAATAACCTCTGTTATTCAACATGGACAGCCTTTGAGATGGAAAGATTGGCGAAAAGAAACTGCACGGATAAAAGTTTTTTCCTTTGCCTTTCCTTTGACATATATGAGTCAAATTTAAGGATCATGATTTCCAGTTAGGGCATAGAGGCAATAAGGAGCTAATTATAGCTAGTTATTATATGATTGATTATCTGTAACAGCAAACTGATTCACTTATTGTTAATTTTATTGCATGTGTATGCTTATGTGCTGTATTAGTGCTTTAATAGTTTTCTTGAAAGAATTTGGTTGTTTTGTGGATTATGTTTTTCATCATATCTATGAAATTCAGGTTTATCTTATTTGTGCAAAATTTGTTCTCTAAACAACAAATGAGACAGTTTCCTCTCTTGCTAATCAAAATGCATCTGATTTATCACAGACTGAGGTCAAATGTCCTTCATGATTTATTATTCACAGAGGAATTCATGCAAATCAATTTGTGCTACAAACAATTCCCTTCTTCATTAATTGCAGGTGCTTCAGCTTGAAACCGAATTCACAGAGGCCGTCACCTTTGCACCATCAAACACTTTGTATAATTGGAGTATTTTCTCTTGACAGCCAATATCTAACCAGTTCATCCTTGAGTCCAAGTGGACATTTGTGCCAAATTTGAAGAAATTCCCTCAAGACATTACTGAGATATCACGTTCATGAGGCCAAAGCTTTGTTTTGTGAGGTTACTGTGACCTTCACCTTTGACCACCAAAATCTAATAAGATCATCCTTGAGTCCAAATGAATGTTGGTGCCAAATTTGAAGAAGTTCCCTCAAGGTGGTGCCATTTTTTTTTTTTTTTTTTTTAACAACTGAGCACAGCTTAGGGATTCTTGTCACATCTAACCTTGTGCTAAAAGAATTCAACTAACTGTTTGGCATTACTACCAGTCAGTCTCTGTTTTGTGCTTGTTAGCAGACTGTGCTTACACTTTTCGGGTAGGTGGGCGGAGACGCCTGAGGGCCTGTGGAAGCTGCTGGCTGTCCTGGACCGTCTGGTAGAAAAACATCCTGAGAGTCTCATCGAGCAGGAACCATATTGGCAGACCCAGCAACCTCTGGGAGAGAGAGGGAGGTGGAGAGATGAAAAGGGGATGGATCATAAGGAGGGAATGGAGGAATGGGGGAAAAAGAGAGATGAAAGACCCAGATGAAGGGAAGATGTGTAAGGAAGGTGGAGATGGAGGAGAGATGGAAAAAAGAGAAAGATCCGGGACGGATAGGTAGAGAGGTAAGTGGAGATACGGAAAGGAAAGTGGGAGTTTGATGGAGGAGGAGAAGGAGAAGTAGGGTGGTGGGAGATTTGAGCAAGATGGGTGGAAGGAGTGGATGAAAAGAAAGGAGATGAAGCGAGAAAGATTACAAGTGCAAGGCGAGCGAAGGCGAGAGAGTGTGGCAAAGTGAGAATCACGTAGGTTGCAGCAAAAAAGAGTAAAGCAGAAAAGAGAAGTGAGTGAGTGGGAGACAGAGAACCTGATCGTGTTTTTAGCGATGGAGCAACACTGAAACATGTCAAAAGTCCCACAACTACAGTCAGTCAGACGTGATGTGGGCACAGGGCAGAGCAAAGAGAAGAGAGCAGCAACGCCTACATGTTGAGCTCGATCGGCAAACTACTGCTGAAATATCCGAGTCAGTGCTTATCCACCTACAGCATCATTCAGCCCACTAAGTTGTAGGCTACTGCACACTGCAGAAGATACCAAGCATGCCAACAATTCTTTCCTTTGTACAAAATTAAAGACTGTGCACTGTGCACAAAATGAGACACAATTACCTTCATGTACGTGTTGAGTTCAGGGATTCTGCTTTCTGCAATCTCCTGCTTGTTGCCGATGAAGACTTTTCCTAAAAGAGAAAAAAGGGCAGTTCAGTCAAGAGTCTTAGAGCAGGGGTCAGATGTATAATCAAGGCCTACATCCCACACATATAGATACATATTTATGGAAGAAAAACAGAAAGGCAAAATGTGCAAACCTCACACATACTGCACGTCATTTCTCCAAATTTCTTTTGTTTTTGTTGTTTTCCAACAGTTTTGTCATTTCTCCATATTTTTTATGTTTTTCCAAAACCAAATCTTGCACAAACATGGCCGCGCAGAGGCTCAGCAGCCTCTCTGCGACCAGTATAAGGTGCAAATGTTCATCTCACACCTAAATTATGCATAACCTGATGCACCAAAGGATTGTGTTTTAGCTGTATTTTTAAAAGCTGGAAGAACAATGAACTTGCATTTCATCTTTAGATAAATTATTATGGAAATTTTGACAATGATGGTAACGAGTGGTTGTGTGATGATTTAATGAATTATTGACACTGTATGTGGTATAAACACACAGCAGTTACCATGTTAGAGCAGCAGTGTGATTCAATGAAACAACACTTTATCTTTGCCATTATTTTTCATTCAGAGCCTGTTAAAGTAGACAGAGATATTCTCATAGTGGAATTTTTTAAAGTGAGATATATAAAACAGAATCATATACATGCACAATTTTATAAATCTGATGAAAAGAGTACATATATAAACTTCTAGTCTTATATCTACACGTTTATGCATCTTCACAACACAAGATGTATTACAGCAGTATGTGTAGTTATTGGTGTATTTTATGTTGATGTCACATTTTTTCCCCTATCCACACAAATACCCCTTTAGAAAAATGTTTCTTTCTTGGAACACATTACCCTTCATCCTCAATATCACACAAAGTCCAGTCAAAAATGATGAGGCACAGCACAGACTCCTCACGCTCTAAATCAGGGCCATCAACAATTCATCCAAGGCCATCTAACACTGCTGTTAAATCAAATTTAGCACAGTCTTAATGAACCTCAGTCACAATATTCAGCCCTCTCTGTCGCTCTCTTCCCTCACTTTCTCTCACCTCATTCACTCTTCAGCACGATAAGTCGCTCAATCACTCGCGGACACAAATTCACTCATTTACTCACTTACTGATGAATCATTCACTCACCTCCTCACCTCCTCCCTCTCCTGGGGCCTCACTGAGAAAATGTTCTTTTGACCTTGAATCTATCCCATAATAGTTTTTATGTGTTTTCTATTATGAGATCTATGATGAATTTAGCCCAAACAATATTCATGTGACTGAAAAAATAGAATCAGATAAAGAAAACCTGATATGGACAGATGGAAAATTGAAATAAAAACAAAAAAATGTGTCATTCTGGCATTAAAATATTCTCCATTATGTAGTTCTAATTAATCAAAACTGTTTAAATTTAAACCAAACAGACCTACATCCTTTTCAATTATTTTTTTTCTGCTCCTTCCCATCTCCCATCCTCCCCTCTGTCTTCCTCCTCCCCCCTCGTCTTTCTTATTCCCTTTCCATCCTGATGAGATCTGGCACTGCAATTAAACCCATCAGATCTAATATTATCCAGCAGACTCCTCAGTGGCAGATGCTAAATCAGAGTTTGTTGGAAAGTAGAACTTTCCCAATATAGCAAGTGACAATGAGGGATACAGCCTTAAATCCGATGAAGGATTCACAATAAAGGCGTTAATGCTTAAGCATGTGTCTAAGATATTGTTGCTGAAATTAATATCAAGCTCTTTAATGCCTTAACTATGTAAAAAAAATAAAATAAAATAGAGAAATGCATAAAAAATGTGGTGTTAGTGATACGTCAATTGAAAGATTGATTATGATGTAAACTTTAAAACAGGCTGTTTTGCCATTACAGATGGACAAACAGCTCACAATGTTTTTTCTAGATATTTTAAATTTCATTTTGACCTTCACTTCACTCCACAAACCCATTTCTGCTGAAAGTGGCACAAACACTCATTGTGGCAAATCCCCACTCTCTGCCAGGGCCCTAAGCAGGTTAAAGCAAATGCCAAGAATAAAAGATTCATTTGTACTTGTACCCCATGCCTGGCACACGGCAAATACAGTAAACATCAAAGGGAGGAAGAGACACTTAGGACAGGACAAGAGATCAGAGAACAACAGAAGCCTTGTTTTAATGGATCGGATTCGGCTTTGGCAGAGCTGCAGCCGGCGTAGTAACACCACAGGTGCACCTCGAAGATAAGACAGATGAGGCTACTCTGAAAATGTAACTCTAGACCCATTACTGGCTCCTAATATAGGGTTAATGAATCCCAACTGAAGGGTTTGTGAGGGGCCACTAGGGGCCTACAGAATTTGGTGATTGCTGACTGTTCCTCCAAAGTCACCAGCAGATCAGTGAGTAAAATCTACATGATGGACTGAGGAACATTTAGGTGCAATCATCCACGTTTCCCTCAGGATAAACTATAATAACTTTAGTGATCCTCTGACTTTTCATCTTGGTCTGACTGGTTTAACTTTGTCCACAATGAAGACACTGTTGAAGACATTGCCATCAGCCTCAACTACAATGCGCTAATTAGAAAATGTACTGACGCCCAACACACCATTGTTATTGTGTGTATGTTTGCATGCGAAGGTTAACATCTAGCTGAAAGCACCACAGTGGCCTTAAAGAGCTGATAGCATGGCTGTCAACTCTCTGTCAAGATTTTCATAAAATAAACAAAATAAATAAACAAAATAAATATTTAATTGTGTAAATTAATGTAATGTCATAGAGTAAATGTATTGTAAGTTTGGATTTCAGGGAATTAAAAAGGAAATTAACCTTTTTTTTACTGTATCTGCAGTTATTTCACTTCTAATACAAACATACGCTGTATAGATTATAAATGTGGCTTTAACATTAAACCAATCATATGTTTCATCTGTTAAATATGATTCACAAGTCGATAGCTAAACTAAAGTCATGACTGAAAACAGAGAGAGAAAGAGAAATCTCTGTGGTTTTGGTGTGATTACAGTGCAGCTTGATTCTCCATTTATACGTAATCTACACACACACACACACACACACACACACACACACACACACACACACAGCTCCATCCCCATCTCTCCCAAACCAAAGGTCCGAGCCTCCCATTCAATTTATCGGTGCAGATGTTGGTTTCCAGCCTCCAATAATCAATACAGACACTGACGCTGGCTCCCAGACAGATGGACTTATGGGAAAACAATGAGCTGCAGAATAAAACTGGAGCCACCGAGCAGATGAGGACAAGAGGACAAACACAGACACACACACACACGAAGCAGCACAGCATTATGTCTGAAGAGTGAAAATCTCTCTATGTAGAGTCTTAGTGACTTGCACTTTATCTTCATGTGGAAGATTACGTTGTCTGCAGACTGAGAGGAAGAGCTTAAAAACACGAAAGAACGCGGTCAAGATAACATGGTTTGAATGTGCACACATGCATCTGTGTGTCAGTGCAACACAGAAAACCGAATGTATTAAATTTAAATTACTGAATTGATGAAGTGAGTTTGAGTCTAGAGTCTGGTCTCATATTTACAGGCCTCTGTCTGCTCAGCCTGATGTGACTTTTTAATGGCACTCTCCAGTCTCTGGCCGGGTCAACCTTTCAGTTTGATTGTGGTCAGTCCAGACTCCTCCCACCACCTAGACTTCTTTAACAGCAGCTCACTTACATGGACCAATTAATTTCTTCCCTGAATCTTAGACATGTTCTGTTGGTTGCTGTTCCTCATTCTGTCACTTTATCATGTCTCTCTTATTCTTACTTCACTGCTGTTCCCAGTAAGAAGTGAGAAACATTTCTGTGGTTTATGGCCCTGGGTTTTTCTCCAAATGATGCTTCTGCTTTAGCTAAAGAAAAACTGCATCAGTCTCCACAGATTGCCTTATCTTCCAGTTACTCTGATCGGGCCACAGGGATGCAAAAGTTACGACTGTGAACAGGAGCTGTAACAAAGCAGTCACACTGGAGTTACCCACATGCTGCTTTGCATCGTGTTGGACAGCTGCTCTGCTGTAGGAAATACAACTGCTTCCGTAAAGATGGTTCGTAATCAGCAAAACTGTCACCTCCAAGCAAATACTTTCTCAAATTATGATGTTGGTCACACTTATGTGAGCACTGTATACCGACTGAAAGGTATCACCACCTGTCTGTGGTGGAGCACCCAGCATCTCTGCAAGAGAGGGCAGTAGAGGAGGCCAGTGCACCGGTTGATAAAAGCTAACATGGTAAGCTTACAGATAAAGGGTCATGGCCCAGGGTGCCCTAGTCACCATTCGCATTTATATGAAGCTAATTCAGTGTCTGGTTATCTTCTGTGCTCAAGTAAGGATGATGATGGTGGAACAAAGGGAGACTGTGGGGAAGAGATTTCCATGGGAACACTAAGGAATATAATCTCCATCCAAGAAACACCAAACCAAGAAAACAGCCTGCAACCAAAGGTCTTATGACCTATCAATATGATCTAGTGTAAGTGTATATTAATGAACTTTAAGTAGATGCTTGGAGAACGAATGATCGGCTAATTGTAGCAAAGAAAGGTCTTAATGGGAAGACAGCTGATTTTTTTTCTACCTGTGAGGGAATCAGGGGATTTAAGGATCAAGTTGCAGCAACCGAGGCAGCAAACAATCTCTATCCAGACAAGCTTTTTAGCTCTGTATCCTAAATTTTCTCGCTCACACCTGCAAACTCATCCATACCTGACCATTTATGAGCAGTGAGCCAGCGTGAGCCCTTGTAAACAGGAAGCAGATCTAAATGCACATCTGCTAGAAAAGACAACAATGTCAGTAATGTGGAGGTTGAGAAGACACAATCAGGGGGCAACTGTGGGTCACAATTTATAAAAGGTCCCCAAATTTTCAAACTAAAGCAGCATTTCCAAACTCTGTTTTCGAGTAATTTGGATACCAAGCGAAAATGAAAACATAGCTGCATGGCCTCAAGAGATAGAAGCAGCCTAGGTGCCTGAGCCAGGAGGCGTCCCAGACTAGGCAGAGAATGACCACATCTACCTGCTGAAGTATGCGCTGTTACTGCTTACTGCATGTGCAAGGATTTGGGTTTTCTGTTCGTTCTTTTCCCTCCAACCTTCGTCCTTCAACATGACTGTTTTTCTGACAAGTTGAATGTATCTTCCCCGTGGCTGTCATCTGTCCTTCCATGCATCTGCTCTTCTCTGAATGTTGACCACTGTGGATAATTCTCACTTATGTCCGTCTTCTGATATACATTTCTAAACTGATCTCGTAGGATATATTTGTCATGACAAAAAGTTTTACACCTAAATGCTTACATCAGGTTCACTGTGTTTGAATCTGTGGAGGTAATAAAATTACTCATTATACTTAGCAGGGTAACTGAAACAATTGTAATTTAATTGATTAAATAATAAGATGTTACTCTTCTCAAATATCTCCCTGGAGAACCAGGATCGCAACGCAGCATTTTCAGTGTTTAAGCTTCACATTATTATGCAGCAACATGTCCCTAAAATGTGCCGTCACTATGCCCTTGTGGCTTGAATAGAATTAGATTTGTGGGTAAGTGAGTTCACACCATCTTGGGCTGCATCAGAACGGATATTATTAAACTGGTTGTTGTTTTTAATTATCAACCAAATCCATCAGGCCTAAATCCTCAGAATACATGGGGACAAAAGTATTTCATGTCTATTTCGTATATGAAAAATCCGTCCTACACATGCAGTAGATTAAGATACTTTTAAAACCATGATCACATGTGTTTCAGTTCTTCCAGGCACAGGGGGAAATTCAGCCAGCTGTCACCACAAACCCAGTCTGTCCCTCTCCTTATGCAAGAAGCGCAGCAGAACGAGGTTTGCATCTGAAGGTGAAGGTTACAGAATGACAAGGCAGAAATTATGCAGTAAAGTAGCGTTCCCCCCCGTATTCAATCAGCAGCAGAGCCCCAACACAGCAAAGTCAGGGTCATCCCCATGAAGCTTTGCTGACTCTTCTCTATTCTCACGAAAAAAAGGGTGAATCCTTTCATTATGGTAAAGCATCTGAATTAATGCAATAGCACTATGGTTTTGAGAAGAACACAGGGAGAGATACGAGATAAACTAAAGATAAACTAATTGATTGAAAGTCGCCAACATTACACTAAACCAACTGTAATCTGTCTGTACAGACACAAGTGTATCTCCATATTTGTCCCGTGTAAAAGCAAAAAAAAAAAAAAATCAATAACCTTTTTGGCAAAGAAGCAATCGCTGTCCCAGCAGAAGTCAACAGGCAGTGATGTCAGATAATAGCAAAACAGTTTTTGCATTTTTCTATTCTCTGTCTCTTAATATCTTTTCAAGCACTTTTTCACTCTTCTGATTCTAGACAGAAAGTATCATATGCTGCGATTTCAAGCTTATTTCACTGTTGCAGTACCAGCGAATTAACTGGTGTCAATTAAAATCCAAAGTATGATTGATACCACAGTGATGGTGATAGGGTGAATAATCCATTCAACTATTTCGAGAGTTTTATTTATGTACTTATGAATCGTGTGACCTGCATCAGCTGACATATCCTTACTGGTTAAAAAGTTGTTACAAACTCACAAACAGCTGAGATTAGAAACATTAGAAATTCTAAATTACTGTTAATTATTGCTTTAGTTGCTGCTAATAAATAACTTTGCAGTGAGTATCTGAACCCTTGACACACTAATAACTCAGATTAACTCACTTTCTTACTCACTTGACTCACTCATATAACTTTTATCAGTCATTAACAACAACAACTACAAGTTAACAAGTTAAACAAACATAAACTGAAGTTCAGACTAAAAATGATACTCTGTTGAAGTAATGCAAGGGTTTGTGTTGGTGGATGAGTCTCCGACATGTATCCATGAAAAATGAGAAAAGAACAGGAAGCTGTTTTCTAACATTTGTTGTCTGACCCAGCCGCTGACCCTGAGGGTCAAGAGATCATCTTATAGCGGGTTCAAATCAGAACCTCCAATTTTCAGTTATGTCTTTTGCTCCATTGGTCCACAGTTGGACTTTTAAGGACCATATTTAATTCTATTTTTTTTTTTTTTTGTTTCACCCACTAAAGCATAGTAGCCTCAGGCACAGTTCACATTGACTGTTGACTGTTAAATTCTGAGTTACATGGTATAACGAACTGTCTGCTGAGCCTCATGCTGGAGAAAACAGATATGTTGTATTTGAACAATGTGAAATCTGACACTGTGTTGAATATTGTGATGTGGTGTGTCTGCATGCCACCACTGTTATCGGTTTATCAGTGCTACAGAGACACACACTCACCTGGAAGAGAGGGCAGGATGCAGGTGTTGGGACCAGGTCTCTCTGGGTCTTCAGGGGAGTATTTTGCCTCCAGGTTCTGGTGGAGGTTGAAAAACTCTCTGTACCTCCTATAGATCAGATACTTACTCCCTCCTTTAGTCTTCACCTCAATCACAAACCTCTGGAAGAGAAACAGAGACATTGAATGGATTTGTACTCAACACTTTGTGTCTAAACCAGGCACAGGAAAAAGTTTGTGGGCGATTTTAAACTTACGAAGTAGTCGATGAAGCCTTTCTTTTCCTCAATATCAGCGATGGTGGCACTGACAGGGATGTTGTGAGGCAGCTGATCAAAGTCACTGAGTAACACAAACATAAGATGGTTATATATTTCACAAATTTATTGGTACGAACGATCAAATTTCAATTTATTCAGTTCTGACATCAGTGTTCAGAATATGGTCAAAGAATATATTTTAAAACACAAGCGCGGCCTGTCCATATGAGACGACAACATGGGTTGCACTCCTGCATGAGTAACATCTATGTGAGCAGGAAAAGAAACATAAAACATCCTGACTTGTTTCTAGAAAGAGCTAATTTCCTAATAAGAGCCGGTCTGCACATCTGCCTCTGTTCATATTTCAGCTGCACTGATCAAAGAAACCTGAAATGAAATGTAACCCAGTAGTGTAATAATATATGATGGCAACCTGGTAGCATATTGTGATTTTCTGAATAAGAGGCCCACAGGAAAGAAGATAGAGCACTGATCTTTTACTGCCACGGATAGGTGCCATAAAACCAAGTCACAAAGGTGCAAAGTTAAAAACATCGACTTCGCACTGACAGAAAGTCCCTCAAACACACTCACCTTTCGTCTCGTAACTGCTGCGGCAGCGACATGTTGTTACTCACAGTCCCGACCACAAAAAAAAAAAAAAAAAAAACGACTAGAACCGTTTTTTCAGTCCGAGCTCGGGGAGAAGGCGCCTGTCGCCGAGGGGTTGGCCCAGACCACGGTCCCACACTGCGGGCGGCAAACGAGCGACTGCGCCCCGAGCAGCCTGCAGGCGCAACAGTGCGGAAACAGGCAACAGGAAGCGAAAGTTGCCGAAAACGTCCAAGAGGATGATGCGTTCATTTGACCGTGCTGAGGTGAAGACAAAGGGGGGGGAAGGTGCGTTCAGGCACACGGGGCTAAGATGTTAAACCAGCCGATGGCCAAGCACCAGCGGGTCGAGTGTCTCTGCGCAGGCTGGAGTAGTTCATGCAAACGATGAGCAGAAATACACACACACGGAATTATTATCTTACCCACGTTATAAATCCTAACATGCCCCATGTTTGCATGAACACGACTGCCACCTCCAAAACAACATACATCTGAAAGCAACTTTAATTTACACAACCTGTGCAACTATCATCAGCACTATTGCACATTATCAACTATTATGAGGTCAGAGGTCAAACTTCCCAGTAAAAGTCGAACATAACTCATTCAGTTTTTCGCTTGTTTACTTTGCTGGTGTGGCACGTGGCTTTTTTTTTTTTTTTAACATGTCAGACAGGCCCTGATTTGATAGAAGCAGCACGTGCCACACACCCCCATCTTCTGGAAATGTGCCACTTCTGGAAAACACCTGAAGTGGGTGTGTCCACAGAGGTATTTAAGAAGAAGATGATCAAACCCGGCCTCCTGCCTGTCACCAATTATCATATTTCAGATGCATAGTTAAGGGAACGGTTACTTTTGGTCAGAATGTATTACAAATATGTGGTTTTTGCATTATCTGTACAAATATCAAAGGAGATTTAACAAATAGACACCTTTGGGTCACGTCGTGGCTCGGTATCCCACCTCAGTTTTTCTCAAGGAACAGCATTTAACTGACGCTTCCACAGGAGTCTCCTCCAGAGTCTGTGCACCCCAGCGCTGCCACGTGCACCATCGTGAACATCAATGAAATTACTCCCACGATCAATTTGACTGATTGGTTTAACAACTGTGATCATGCAGGAGTAGTGGCAGCTTCCTCCAGCCTCCCACACTGCATCACACAGTGGAGGAGCCTTAATTTACACCGCACACTTATATTCCGGCTCAGGTGCACAAGACGCACACAGCTAATCCCGAATGCTGTCCACTGATTCCCAGTTTACAGTTTATCGTAATGCGTGATCAGTCTGAGTGAAAATGAAATATCACTGTGCTGTGACGTGCAGGCTTTTCAGTTAAAGAAGCTGAAATCAAACATTTTATTACAAAGGCAAAACTAAATAGTAAAAGAGAGTGAGCCCTCCTTCTTCACAGCCTTAGCAGAATGAGGTGTGTGAATGGAGATGCGTTCACAGTATATAATATGATACAGTCAAAAATGCTCATGCAGACCAGTTTGTTCACATTCTGTAATGTCCTCCACCAGGTTGCACAAGTTCTGTGCAAGTTCAAACTGAGCATTATCTTGAATGTGAAGTGGAGGAGTTAGACTGTAATTGAACAGGTTGTTAGCTGTAGCAATGTGGAGTTCAGATACAACTTAATGTTTACACCTCCTGTGAAGAGGTGTTAAATCATTCCTTCATAACCGTTACAGCAGCAGAAGGGTCACAGAGAGAGGAGACTGATAATAGAAGAGCAGAAGAACATTATTTTTTAGTGTTTATGCTTGAGGCACATTGCCTGTGACAGACCCAATCTTTTACATTTATGATGATGCTGATCCATACATGCTGTTCAATGACAACTCAGCACCGCTACACATCACCTACTGTTATTATTAGGTCATAAAAAAGCAGTGATACACACAGTTAGGGCTTCTTGGCTATTTTAGCTGAATCTTTTGTTAACTTGTGTCAATGTCTTTATTGGTCACAAAAGGCAAAGAATCAACAAATGATTGTTGTGTCAGTAACAAAGGAAAGATCAATGGAACTTTTTATGCTCTGTTACTTCGCAAAACATATTTGCCTGCTTGATCTTTTTTTAATAAATAACTTACGCACTAATTTGGACCAAATAAACAGAACTTTAGGTTTGATGCACTGAATTAAAGTGTGATTGCAGTATTAATTTAAAATGGGAGCTTGCCATCGTATTGATTGTTGCCTGACTTTGACAATCGGAAAAATAAAAAACTGTAAATGAGAAAAAGATTGAGAATGACCACCTCCATGCAAGGACGCACCGTCACTATCACTGTTATCACACGACCGATCGCCATCTCCAAAAGGCAGCTATTCCCCTTCAGAATCAGAATCGGCGGATAGCAGATCCATAACTTCATCACTAGGGAACTTTTTTTCTGCTTCAATTTACTCAAACACAATGAACAGATTTGCTTCCGTGTCAGTGCATGTGCACCTTTCCTCCACTATCTCCCAAACACTTTGAATAGGAACATGACATATTTTTGGGCCAGAATCAATAGTGCATGTCTGCTAACTTGTGGTAGAAAGTACAAACAAGACTGTAACTGGAACTATCCTGTTTTATTAAGTATTGCTGTTTGTCGCAATTCTGCAACTTTGGCGTTCAGTTGAAGCTGCATTCCACCTCTCGACGCAGGTTCAGGGATGAAGTTTGATGCTGATCTTGCATCGTTTCTTCTACACTGGTAACTAAACAGTTGGTAATGCTAACATTAGCAATGTAGCAATAGAAAAACCTACAAATGGCTCCTTTAAGCCACGTTCAGGAGATAATCCTCCTCCACCTATTTAGTCAACGTCAACTCTTTTCTTGCAGCGTGTGCTCACATTCTTCTTCTCTTTTCTCACTGCTTATCTCACTTGAAGAAGAAAGCATTCTTCAAATCAATGGCATTACACAGAAACACACATCCTTAGGCAAACATGTCATGACTCAGTGTTGACCTCTCACTGTTCCTTTGTAGTTGAGATCCTTAATAAATACACACGACTGCTGATGATCTGTAGAAATGAATGCAGGGGAAAAGATTTGTAACAAGGGGCAGGGACATGGTTCCAACATTAAATCTGAGGTGATTAAATCTTGTAACACTAGATGTCAGCAAAGTTGTTGCAGTGTTGGAGGTGTCTGTAGTGGGTGAGAAACAGAGAGACAGAGAGAGAGCACGATTGTCTAACCTCCAGATGTCCAAGTATTTTACTGAGGGTTTTTATGATTTCTAATCAATCATGATCCATCTAATTTGCCTTTGTGATGACAGGTCTGCTTCAGACTCTCTGAACCACAGCTTGTTTGCTGTGTAACTGCAGCACCTGAATCAGAATCACCTCTGCACCAGTGACTATATACACAGATGAACACAGATGGAAGTAAAAGAGATTAGGTTGCAGTTACATGCTTCAGTAGGTTAAACAAGGTGTGTTTAGGGCTGTTTAAATGGGGTTATGTTTACTCCGACCCAGGCCTGACTTTAACTTCCTGTTTTCACAGAGATAAAAAGCCTTTACATAAACATTTCAGGGTCATGACTTGATTGGAGTAAGATCAAATTATTACAAAGCGTATATGACTATGGAAAGAAAAAAAAGAGATGTTAAAAGAGAGTGTATGAGAAAAAAACTGTGAAGGTGTGAAAAATGTATTTTGCTTGTTATATAAAGACTGAGAAATCGTGTGTCAGCGACTGTTTGTATAAGAAAAAGACAAACTAAGAGTCCAATAGTGTGACGTTGCACAGAGGAGTGTGTGTGAGTGCAGCACATATTGACTTCATATCTATTTTCATGCAGCCTGAGATGAATCCTTTAAAACGCTGCTCGTATAACAGACCATCGCCAGCCATGAATTGCAGAAACATTTTTCAAGGGTGTATTTATCTTCAAGGTCAGGCCAGCTGCTGGAGCCCGTTGTGCTCATTTGTGTGTATGTGTATGTGTGTGTGTATAATAGAGAGAATTTATGGATTGTGGATGCGTATATGTATGAAAGATGATGTGTGTGTGCTTGAGTGTACTGGAGCCGTGTTTGTTGATTGATTTGTTGATCGCATGCTAACCTTGGATTATAACTTTGCAACAGAGGCACACTGTAAACAGTCAACTGATGAAATATAATAAGCCATTAAGTTGACAGACAATCAGGTACCAACATGTAGAAATATAAGGAGTGTGACTGACAGAAAGTCTCAACAAACACACGGGTTGTGTTTACCATGTTAACAGCTGGTTACCATAGAGATGACGTGAGGAAATTAGAAAGGGGAAGAGGTGAACCTGAGCAGAAGACTCATCCAAATATTGAGAGATTATGGTGAAATGTCACTTAGTTAACACTTTTGGTGCAGTTAAATCAATATTACCCAAAAACTTTCCTACATGAGCAACAATGACAAACATATTTTTGTTTTTAAAGGATAGAAACTGATAAAACAGTGTGATTGACAGAATGTTGATACGTTTTCACACTGTTACAGATTACACATAAACACTGTGTGTTGAATAATAGACTTCAGAGGATGATATGATACATCCCTGACATGAATAAGCATAAGATAATTTGGTAATTTACAGGTCAAAAGACGTTCAGGCATCTAGGGTTAAAAACACGGACTAAATCTGGTTAGTTTGAACACGTTTTAGCTGGAAAAGGTCACATGGCATCACTCCAATTGAAAAGTGTTGTCGAGTTTTGGAGCCCACTGTATATGACCTCATGTGACCTCTTCTCAGGGCTACGTTCAGACTCTGCCAGGAAGCCTCTTTAATTAAAGAGCCTTTAACTTTTTGAAATCAATTTGCTTTTGTCTCTAAACACTAACAACCAGTCATAAAATGTGATATACACAGCTTAGCTGAACCTCAAGGGATTTTTTTATGTCATATTTATATCATAGCCAAAAACTTAATTAAATTTTAGGATAGAGGTTGTAAGTATAAATGAACTCAAGCTCATACTACTAAGGGCCAGGGTTAAATTTATATACATTAAGGTCTCATTTTCTCATAGCAGAGATTGTGCCAGTCACCTGGTCACACTGATTAAACTATACAATCAGCACAAGTAGAAGATTTGGTGTCTCATTACTTAACAGGTTGGCTGCATAGCAGGCCAAACTCCCAACAACTCGGTGCATTCCTTTAAAACTCTCCCACACACTCCCACACACACCAGCCATAAAATTAGCACTGAATATACCACCTTAACCACTGCCTGCAGTGCAGTCCTGTACATTTGGCAAACAGAGGGGCTTCCTTCTCCCACTCTACTGTACATTTTGGCCCTAACTGAACTAATGAAGTTGTGCGTGGTGTTGTAGTCAAGTCACCAAATGAGCAACCAAACTGAGGACGACAACCTCCTGTATGTCCAAATCAAAGACTGTTTGAAGAACAATGTTGTTACTTACTCATTGAATATTAGTTATGGAAAGAGTAGCTGGATTACTTTACTAATTACTCAACAGCAAATGTAAATACCTAAAGGTAGTGAAATTATATGTTTCACTACTAAAAAAAAAAAAAAAAAAAAAAAAAAAATTCTGCTTTTGGCAGAGACTCTGACTGACCTCCCAAACCTCCAGCCCCTGCATCAAGCTAAAATGTCCTGGACCACTCTGTCCACTGAGCACTGACAGATAGAACTGACTCATCAACCGTCCATCAAACTCCTAAGGAAGACAACAAAAATGCCCACCTCCAAACTGTGGAAACATACACTATATAGGTACAAATTTAGGGTCATAGAAAGATGTGTATCGTCCCTCTAAGGTCACTGGTTCCCGCTCAAACTCGTGATATTCTACTTCTCCGCTGAGCCTCCTGTCAGCACGGTCTCTGGGCTCCCCCATGTTTATTTTTACAGTTAATATCCACTAATCTTCGGGTGAGTAGACAAGGGATACCCCAGTGACATCACCCCCGCACAAACACACACACACGCACACACACAGCTCTGGGCTTGTATGTACCCCTGCCATAACTTAATGCGCCACACGTTGCTAAACAGCAAGTTGGAGCAAGTTGGTCTGTGGAGCTCTCTCTGTGTATCTAACATGTTTATTCATCTACAGTACAATAATCGTCCATCTTTATTTATTATCTATTTGTCTTTTCATTGTATCTTTTTATTTTCATGAAAGAGTTTATGGATATTTTGTTTTTTATTATTTTTTACAGCTGCATTAAAAGACAAAATAAGTACAAGCAACAACACATTTTCTTATTCTGTTTCTGTTCTGTCCCCAGAGTCTGCCATTTGTTTATGCTGCTCTCTCTAATGTTAAAATCATACTACATCAGCCCATTACTGGCCTCTGCCTGTCTCCAGTCTTGTCCTTGACTCGCCTCTCCCCATTTACTGCAGCATTTCATTTACATTCATCCATCCATGGCGTTTCTGGATCTCTCTATCTTTCTCCCCTGACCCACTCTCCCCATTACAAATCCTTCCATGTTGTCCTCACCACCCCCCCATGCCCCACCCCCCTTCATCCCTCAACAACTCTGCAAAGTGCTGATGGGGGGGTAATTCAATAGAGAGGAGAAAGCTAAGACAGTGTCAGGACAGGGCACTGTGAGAACAAGGGGTCAGCACAGGACACCAACAGACAGTGACAAGCAATTTGTTTTGCTTTTTTTTTTTTTTTTTATGTTTGGTACAGTTGAAAAACACAGATCCACACCCACGTCTCTGAAATGTGCATTACTTTTCATCCTTCTCTTCCAGTAAGAAAGGATTATGTAGCAATACCTTACGGTGCATCCGGTACATGAAATTATTAACTATGGACGGGCAGTTTAAAAAAGTCACCAGAGCTTTGGTTAAGAAGGAAGTAATGGTGGATAATTCAAATGAACTATGATCTTGTTTTCTTTATGAGCAACCACATGTGGTAGTAAATCTTATGACTGTTCTCTCTAAGGAGCAGTTACAGTGATAGAGGTGAGGTGGACGTCACTGTTGATTACTTTTAATCTGACCACCACCTTAAATAAATATAGTTTTAGATGTCTAAACTTAATTTCAATGTAACCATAGAGGTGTGAGTTCAGAAAACACGTTGTACTGACAATCACAGTATTTTCAATGTGAGGACATTGCCAGTTTTCCAATATTTTTATTTTTAAAATGTCTAAATGTTGGCAGTTGACATGTCAGTAAAAAGGCCGTTAGCTAACTGTGTCCCAGGATTTCAAGGCTCCTCTTACAGACAGAATTTGCAGGTTATTCATTTGATATTTGATGTTGAATTGTGGTAACTGAAATCTAAAGGTCTTGAGGTTAAAAAACACTAAAAGCAGAAACAGCCAGTATTGTCTTGTTGTCTGCTTTGAGGTAAAGAAAAATAAAATAAATAAAATAAAAGACCCTATGACTTGCAGCCTTGTAACGGTTCAAGCAGCTCTTTCTCTTTGTCTATCATACATGCACCTATCATAAATTAATTCATCTCTTGGCTCTGGCTAACTGGGTGAAAGATGATTCACAACATCACTTAACACGATAAGCTAATGAAAGGTTGTGAAAAACCAGAGAGGAGAGGCAGACAGACACATGTAGATGAGAGTCGAGGCTAAAAGGATATAGATTAACAGGTGATAAAGATTGAGGCAGAGAGAAAGGGACACATTGGTTGTTAGATTTGGAGAAGGGGAAAGTGGAAGGGGAGGAAACATGAAGAGGAAATTAGGAAAGGGGTGAGATGAAAGGACACCTACCGAGGGGAAGGAAGTAAAAGAAAGAGCGACGGGTACATACAGGTTCACCAAGGTTTTCTCAGATCCAGACCTGGCAGTGAATACATCTTGCTTTCCTGATTCCTCTGTGAGGCTTTTTAAGTTCAAATTCAGCACATTTATGAGGAAGAAATATTACTTTTTTTTTTTTTTTTTTTTTGAAGGGCTAAAGTGCAAGCTCAATTTTAGTGTGTGTGTGTGTGTGTGTGTGTGTTTGGATTTCAGTTCGTGGGATTTTTGTGTTAGTTTTTGTGTTAATGTGATGGCCCTCTAAAAGTTTTTTTGAACACTTACCACAAGCAACAATTTCACTACAAAATACTGTAGGTTGTTTATCTACCTACCTTCTGATACAACCCATAGGATTTGACATGATAGGACATTTTTTTAAGAAGTAGGGCCATTTTCCCATAGACTTCTATACAAACAGACTTCTTACACCCAGTCAAGTCACCCCCCTCATTAGATAGAAGGCAGGTTTAAGCATTGGCTTCACTCTACAGCCCCACATCTAACAACTACTTTTATATACAGTCTGTGGTTGAAGCCCACTGTTTTTTGCCGACACATCCTTCCTCCTTGACCTCCTCCAACTACATGTATTAACTAATGTCGCTTATCAATTAAACATAATTATACGTTGTAATGATCTGCTACCAAAGGACCTTTGGTGTCATTTTCCATCGGTTTATGGAAGGTTATGGTTAGTTGTTCGTTATTATGGAAAGTGTGTTCATTTTTTTCTTTCGTATTTAACAACACAAAGCAACATTAGATTTGTAGTAATATTTGTATTGTAAATTCAGTATTTGCTCTCCTTTGAGTGTTTTGGTCTCCATCAACTGGTCTCTGGGAAATATCTGCTTCTTTAGTTTCTAAATGTCCCACTATGTTCACCAGATAACTTTGTCTGTCTGCTGTTTACTGCTGGAAACAGATGCTGCTGTTGGATACAAGCTGAATTAAAGCGGCAGAATTGCAGCTCTTGAACCAAAACAATTTGATGAAAGACTCTAAAATGCACATAATGTCAGTCTGTTAATAAGTGAGCAGGAAAGGTACAGTAACACAGCTGCAAAAATAGCACAACACTGTCAAAGTGTGGTTACCCCTTATCTTAAATCACCCATCTTCAAACTTTTTCTGTGCCAGTGGGAAGACACAGACTTCGCGAGGCTTCCAGAACAAATGAAAACAGATAAGAGTAGAAAGAACAGATGTGTGTAAAAACAAAAGAAATAGAGGGTCACACAGGCAAAGAGAAAAGACCCGGGTGGAGATAAGGATTGAGGGCACTCAGATAGAGTGGTATTATTAATAGGCCTGTGTGTGATTTGTTAGTGCTGCAGAGAAAGTGATCACACTCCAGGGCCAACAGTGTGTGCGTCATGTCTTGATGCCCCCTCCCCACCACCACCTTTCTCAAAATAGAGAGAATACTGAGAGGTGGGGATGTGAACGAGGGTATATGGGGTAACTGTGTATGTGTTTTGAAGAGGCTATAAAAGTCTTATTGTGTCCTCCCTCCCTAATTTACCTCCATCTCCAATCCGTCTCTCCGCTCCATTCCCTCTCCATCACTTTTCCTCCTGCCCTCTGTCTCTCCTCTCAGTTGTATTCATCCACTCCTTCATTCAGGTAAGACTGAAAAGAAATATTAAAGGTTGTAGCAGAGAATAGTTGTTTGAAAAAATAAAAAAGCACACAATAGAGTTCAGGTCACCATTTCCACTGATTTAGACGTCTTTAATTCCCTATAAATCTAATCCTAAAGAAAAGTAGAAATGAATGTCTACACAGGTAAATACAGCTTCAAAATGAATGTAACCATTTTAAAAGTCAACAACAGTGGGTGGCTAAACATCTTTCTGCTGTTACTCCATAATTGTCAGTTTTTAAAAAAAAAACGGAGCTGAATTGGTTTTATTTTACGTCTTCGAATTAGTTTGGTTGGCTGTTGATTTGCATTTCCCACCTCCCCTACTTACTGCAATTTTGTCTCCTCTTTATTGGTTTCTGCACTGCATTAACCTTTATTAAATAAAATGTAATGTTCAGAGCAGGTGTTGTTGTAATGGGTATTTTCTTGGTTCTTGTTTCACCATGAACAGGTGTTTCTAAACAGTCCCATGGCACCGTGTCCATGACTTTAAGTACAGTAGTTAATAGTAATGCATATTCTGGATGATTTTTATTGATGTTACTATTTTGACTGGGCCTCTCTTCGAGAAATGGTCCCAGATGTTCGGTGAGATCTGTTTTAATAATATATACTTAATAATAAATAATACACCAGCTGTGCCATGACTCACTGCTGACTGTTCTGTTACCAGAATTTTAATTCTTAACTACTTTTTGTGCTATAGGGCATTATTTCACAGACAATGTTAACTTACTCTTCAAAGCATTAAACTCCTGCCTCCTTCAGGAAAAAAGATTGACTAGAAATGTGGAACTGAAGTGACTTTGCTGAGGAAACTGAAGTTTAATATGCCACCTCTGGTGTTTATTTTTGGCACAGTAACAGGCAAAAACTGACTTTCGATCTCCTGAGTCTGTCAGTTGATGAACAGACATCCTATGATGCGAAAATATACCCTCAGTTATCCATCTTATTTGTTACAATGAGAACATGAGAAAAAGGGGCATTTTCTCCAACCACAACTATCAACTACATGTCTCACATTCATTTCATAGATATTAAAACGTGTAATTTGAATTGGGGTCAAGACGGTACAACCTGCAGGAGGACCATTCCTCAACCAGTTACAACGCATAGGCAACAGAGACACACACACACTCACAAAGATGGCATACACATGGGAGCTGAGTTCTATTACACAAACATTTCAAACATCTTTAAACATCTGTCTTGACAGCTTGACACTTGTTCCCACTGCTGTAAACTGTTTAACAAGCAGCCTGGGAGCCTTGAGCTCAATCTGACACCAAGTGACACCTACAGGCTGCTGCAGTGTACTGCAACCAAGGGGACAATACGCACATCTTTAACCTTTGGGGAAACATGACATTAGTAGGACTATCACACTCTTTTTTTTTTTTTTTTTTGCAACATCCAGCTTTATGTTCATACTACAAACATAGTCCAGTCTTCCACTGTAGCCACTGAAAATGTTGACTGGAAAGGTTATGGGTATGCATCTGTGATACACTGCATAACTGTGACATGGGGTACATGTTGGTTAACATGCAGGTAAATACTGGCAAATTAGGGCAGCAGGAGGACATTAAATGTATCAAGTATTAAGATGGCTATAACACTATAGTAGTGTTATATATTCATAAAGTTACTAATTTGCATTATTCAGTGTATATTCCAAATACATTTGATGGCACTTTGTAGTTTGAGTGATTTTGATTGAATTTTTTTAATTGAATTAAATTAATTAAAAAATTGAATTAGATTAGATAAATTAGAGTTTGTCATTCATGTTCAATTTTTTTTGTTCCACGTTACTCTTGTTAATAATGTTCTATGGCTATGGCTCCTGATCACCTCTGTTGTGCCAAGAGCCACTAAGGCCATCTTTTGAATACCTGAATGCATTTCTCATTCTACCAGGTCCATCGGGGTCAAAATCCTCCTTGTGTACATCTGTGTCTGTGTCACCTCCAATAGACGGTATATATTAATTTCCTCTCATCATCCCTTAAGCATCCCTGGGCCAGAACATAATGGCAACAGTTTAAAGCTTTTGTGCTAAGTCCTCCACTCTTACACTCTGACCTCTGTACTCAACTCATTGAAATAGTGTTCTTTCAATTTTTACTTTGTACCTTTTGTGTCCTCTCTGTTCCCCACTCTCTCTCTCTCTCTCTCTCTCTCTCTCTCTCTCTCTCTCTCTCTCTCTCTCTCTCTCTCC
>CM076650.1:4349098-4401298 GCA_038496675.1 Rachycentron canadum
CTCTCTCTCTCTCTCTCTCTCTCTCTCTCTCTCTCTCTCTCTCTCTCTCTCTCTCTCACCAGCTGACAAAATGCCGATGACAGATCTGTTGAAAGCTGAGGAGATCAAGAAAGCTCTTGATGCCTTTGCAGGTATATAACCATTGTAGAGTGAACATGGTTTTCTCAGCAGAACCAGACCTACAAAGTTCCAGAAATTAGCTATGAAAACTGACAGTCAGTAAATCAACAAACATTTCTATCTTTTCAATCCACACACTTAGAAAAGACAACTGTACTCCTCTAGCTGAGCAACACTGATTTAATCCACAGCTGACCCTTTGGGCTTCTCATACAAATTTAATTACGTAAAGGTAGAAAGTAGAGCTTTCTGATGATTCACTTTGTGCTTTTTCATTTTTGTTCTTTTTGTCTTTTTACCTTTTGAAGCAGAAACATTCGATCCTAAAAAGTTCTTTGAAATGGTGGGGATGAAGGCCATGTCAGCCGAGAACGTCAAGAAGGTCTTCCAGGTCCTGGATGTGGATGGTAGCGGGTTCATAGAGGAGGAAGAGCTCAAGTGAGGGACTGACAAACACCCAGAGACACACACAAACAAAAAAAGAAGGATAGCTACTGTGAAAAATGTCCTGTTCATTCATTTAACACCATCCCACAGTGATGATTTCTGTGCTTTTCTCAGGTTTGTACTGAAGGGCTTTTCCAAGGAAGGCAGGGATCTGACTGACGCTGAGACAAAAGAATTCCTCAAAGCAGCAGACAAAGATGGGGACGGCAAGATCGGCATTGACGGTGAGAAGAAGCAAGAACATTGCATGTAAAAAATTTTAATATTAAAAAAAGAAGAAATGAGAAAGAAGGTAGAGAGTAGCCTAAAGACAGATAACTAGCTCTACAGCTCCAGACTGTCTCCATGTTTGGGACTTCCATGAGGATGTTGCTACCTCTGTAGCAAAACTGTATAACATGGATTTAGAAGAGTTAAGATCAGTTAAAACAAGGCAATTTCAACATAAATGCTAAATTTTACATAACCCAAAGCCGGAGGGATTATCATGTCTGAAAACAAAGCACTAATTATTCTTTAATTTTATGAAAAGTTCAATCACAATCACATATTTAAATCTCTGCTAGGTCTTCTGGGGTAGTTAAGGGGTTCACAGAAGATTAAGTATGAAATTGTAGATATTATTCCCCAGTTGTCTTGCACATCTCTTAATACTTTCAACTTCAAGGCTGTTTCTTCATACTCAATGTGTAAATCTTTAAAAGCAGGTGACTAATATGTAATTTCATGTTTAACAAAAGGCTAAATAAGCTCCTGAAACAGTGCGTATTCACAGCAGCAGGACAGTGTGTGTGTGTGTGTGTGTGTGTGTGTGTGTGTGTGTGTGTGTGTGTCCATAGTCATGGTAATCAAAATGTTCCCCAGAGCAAAAATGTGGCTCATTAATGTGTCTTTCCACTGAACTGCATTCAGGTGAACCGGTTCATATGCTCCTGTATTGATCATAATCACTTACTGATATGGCTCATTGGACACTTCATAAAAAGCAGCCAACATTACTTTCAGTATTTCAGCCATGAGTCAAAATGTCTGCTTTGAAAAGGACCTAAAATGAAGCTCTGTGGCAGAGGGAATAAGACTGATCCAGCTATAGTTACACGGACAGTAGTTATTATTTTGACCAAAGAATTGTCTTTTTATTAGATTTGTTGACAGTTTGTCACATAATTTGTGCACTTTTTTGAAATTTTCACTTCTCTTTTTCAGAGTTTGAGGCAATGGTGCATGAGTAGGGGATAGTCGAACACCCCCCTCCCACCTTCTTCTTCCTCCTCCTCTTCGTCCCTGCATTCATATTTTGTAACTGCCACCTTCAAACTCCTCTCACCTCCCTTGGGACCCCAAGCATGGAGTCAGACCAGGCCCTCTCTACGACACACTACCAGAAAGAGGCCGATAGGGAGCGACCACGAGGAGAAACATAACAGGCATAACAGGCACCAGTTTCATTTTTAAGTTTTCATTTTTTTATATATATTTAATCACTCATGCTGTAAGAGTTTCTGAATCATTCTTAATGATTTCATGAGGATAGTTTGTGGTCTCAAAACAGGTGGTACTAGTGCTGTTGATGGTGTAGATGTTATGAAGACTTATTAAATCTTAATTTCCTTCCTCTGTGTATTTCAGGTTGTGCATTTTGTCTGGTTGGTTTAACTTCTAGATGTTCACATATCAGTGCACCTTCCTCCCACTCCTCTTCCTCATCCACCTTCCCTCACCTCACCTTAACTCCTCTCCTCTATCCCCTCCTCCTCCTCCTCACTCCCTGCCTCCAATCAGATGATGTAGTAAATAAAATGATATGTAAGAAGAAGCTGTGAAGAGAGAAAAGATCTGAGTAAGAAATGATAATAAAAAAAATGTTGAGTAATAACTGTCTCTTTACTTATTGTTATTCACAGTGGACACAAAACATTAAACTCACAGAATATAGTGCACTAAACAATGCAAATGTCACAATCACAGAACAGGGTACAGGGGTTACACATTTCTAATGACTAGATGAGAAGCTGGGGCCTAAGGGTTAATTTGAAGAAAATCCATTACTATCGTGTAAGAGATGGAATACCAAACTGCATTTAGGATCGATAATAAAAGTGGCCAAAGTCGGATTTGAATGGATTCAATTTTTATGTTTATCTTTGTGATATGACGTGTGAAAATTCAATATATGCTACTATCTGATTAAAGAATTAGTTCAGAATCTAGGAGGTGTGGTTATCTGCTTAACTTGCCCAGATTTAAATGAGAAACTTGACACTGCCCTTGTCTATAAGCTGAATATGTTTCAGGGAAGTAGCTTAGTTTAGCACAAAGACTAGAAACAGGGCGAAACAGCTAGCCTTGAAACGGCTTGCTGTATCTTCATATTCAGCAGACATTCTTGTGAGTGGTATTGATCTTCTCATCGATCTCTCAACCAAAAGGCAAATAAGCATATTTCCCAAAATGTCTTAAAACTTAAATGCTGTACAAAGGGTTGATAAAAGAACTATTTTAAAAGTTTATAATTTTGATATTTATTTAGATATTATTTAGATGTACCACTATATTACTTTGGTACAAACTGTAGAAAAAAAAAAACTCTCTAAACTTGCCTCTGCCCTTCTGGCTCAAAGTCTTCACATTTCTGAGATGTCATTCCATTCTCCACAAACAAAAATACATATCCTGCCTCCACAACCTGATCCGGCAGCCTTGGTTACAAACCCTGCCTGCATGAGCGCTGATGGATCAGTGGATCCGAGGAGCAGATCTGTCATTGGTCGTCGTGGGGCGAAGCTTTACAGTGGCGAATGGGTTTGTGCCTCTGAAATGAGAGGATGACGGAAAATGTTACACAATACTTCATGGTCAGCTGCTTTCTGTCAACACAAATAAAGCGCATACACACAAACGGACACACTTAATGTTGGGAAACTAACACCACTAACACCAGACCCCAGCCAAAGGATGGTGATGTTTGACTGTAGCTAGTGAGCATGCTTCAAAGGTCCTGCATTTGATTCGGCTGTGACCATATTTGTCTAAAATGTTGCGGTTGGTCCATGTTTGAAGGCTGAAAAGCTGACTACCATTTTTTTCTGATTTAAGCTTCAGACTAACATGAAAAATGTTACCTAACTTAGATGAAATTAGTGAAAACAATACATAGATAAATTTAGCCCAAATAATAAACTTATTACATGAACAGAATGCTTCTACAAAACACATTACTTGCACCTTAAACATGATTAATTTACATCTGTGTTAAGTATCCAATTTTTAAGAGCTCTGCATTTTTTATTATGAGCTGTCATTAATCCTATACCAAAAAAACCTACACAAAAAGTATTTAGTTTTCTTCTTCATACTAAAACAGTAGAGTGTGAGTGCCTTGCTACGAGTACATCTCCATTACTTCATATTCCTCATCAGTGATTCATGCTCATTGGTTTTGAATCAAGTCACTATATTTCTCAATAAAACAGTGACTACCCAATAGATTTATATAAAGTACTGAAAATTACCTGGGAAACAGAGGGTTTTCTGGTGGCCCATGGGGTGATAATACCTAAAGAAGAGAGGAACGAGAGTTAGATAGGATTAATGTACCAGAGTGACTTAATATAGAACACTTAAAAAATATTTTGCTTTCCTTTGAGGGTTAATGCTCTTCAGTATCAAAACTCTGCTACCTGGACATCAGATGCTGATTCGCCCTTCCTGTCAGGGAGGGGGGAGATTGGTCGACAATCTTCAGAGCCCCTTCTGAGATTCTGACCCGCCGGAGGAGGCAGTGGTGGTGGAGGAGGTGGAGGTGGGTGTTCATTGTAGGTCTTAGTTTGAGTGAGCTTTATCTCTGCCACCGGTTCTGCCTTCCTCTCAGAGACCGGTGAGGTTGGCCGGAAGTCGACAGAAGCTCTGCGGTTGGGTGTGGCAGGAGGTGGGACATCTCCATAATTCTTGCTCTCCAATTGGTCAGTGTGGGTGTCAGTGGGGTCCAGCAAGTTGTTCATACTGTGGCTTCTTAGTGAACCACCACTGAGGGTCAAAGGAGCACATACAGACAGCGACAGTGAGAGATAGATCATTCTCTCCCACTGGGCATTTTAAATATTAGTTACAGACACTGTTGTGTGATCTCTGATCAATCTTTTCTCTTAGGGTCCAATGTCAGGCCACATTCACAGAACAGTGCTCTTAAAAATGTTCGACATTAAGTTTCTTGCTTGAGGACGCTTCAACGGGTCAAATGCTGGCCAACATTGGTGAGTAGGCTCATGTTTCTTTATACGTCTAAAGTCAACCTGTCACGTTTGTTGTAACAGTACAATTCTGTGCTCAAATTTAAAGTTCACACCAGCAACTGTATATAAAGATGGATGACCCATTCCCTGTCTGCTGACATTCAGGGGGTGGGGTTTATATCCAATACAGCCAGCCAGCCACCAAGGGCAATCGCCAATTTGGGGAGCTGTCATGTCGTCCATCTTTATATACAGACCAACAATAATTCCTACCTTGTGGCTAAAGTGTTGGAGAAATCTTCGACAGGTGCCACATAAGCAGCAGGGAACCAGCCCTGACTGGAGGAAATAAAACAGATGCTGATGAGGCAAGAAAAAAACTCAATCCTTGTATAATGTATAATCCTTTTTTCCTTGTACCATTAATATTTACTGTAGTTTTGAGAATTTGAATTAATGTCCACATGTGCAGTACAGTGTCTTGAATTGTATTCTGTGCTATTCTTTCATGGTCTTATTAAATGCAAATCATCATGAAACACATTTGAAATTTATTTTATGAATTAGTCAAAATAACGTTCGAGTGATGAGCTATGATACTGAGCTGCTGATATTCGTCTTTACAAAATTTACTGCCCTTACAAGTGAGTAATCATTGTTAGACAGCGGGTTCTCAGTAGTTTTGCACAATTTCTGTAAGAATTTCATTGCTATGTCTCATAATTAGTTAGTCCATGAAGGTTGCTCCACAGTCAGATGCTTTTTCTTCTGGTTGCTGATGTAGTCGTGGATCATTCGATGCAAATGTAAAAAAAACTGGTGAAAACCCATACATCTATGGTTCCTGCACCTGCATATATACACACAACTCCTCTATTTCCATACCCACCGCAGGCTGTTGTCAGTGCGTCCGTACAGCCAGCCATTGCGTGGTTCCTGGACTAGTACTGTGACGGTCTCTCCCCTATTGAAAGGTAGAAGCTTTGGGTTGGATGAGGAGGGGTGAGACACCAAGGCTCTCATGGCTCTCCCTCCTCCCAGACCCAGTGATTCCCCCACTGAGCTAGAGCGAGAGCGGCTGGGGAGGGGAGACGGTGCTGGAGGGGGAGAACAGACAGACTTAGCTTGATAAAAAACAATTCAATAAAATTTTTCTGCCTTATGACTAAGATGGCACTGAATTTGTGTTTTGTGTAATTGTGATTAGTTCTGTGTATCTCCCACCTCTAGAGGGTACTCTGCCCAGCGCCTGTTGCTCCCTCCTGGCCCACGACATGTCTTCATCCCTGGCTACTGTCTGAAGCAGGGAGCTCACTGAACCTCGCAGCTGGTCAGAGACAACACAGGTAAATAAACTGCTGCTTTTAACAGAAAGCTGAGTGTCACTGCAGCATATAGACATTAAGGACATTGGTGGTGGTGCTGGAGGATCTGTGCAGGAGTCACAGACTCTGCTGTTGGGAAAACTACACTCTATGTGCTATTATTAGAACTTATCCACTTAATGTGTGCAAAGCTTATCTTACTACTAATTAACTAAATAGTTAACAGTGATCAAGCCTTAGGTTAGCACTTTTGCCTCTAAATTGCCCATAGGTGTGAGTGTGAGCTTGAATGGTTGATTGTCTCTGTATGTCAGCTCTGTGATAGACTGGCGACGTGTTCAGGGTGTACCCCGCCCTCGTCTAATGTCAGCTGGGATTGGTTTAAGCCCCCTTGTGGCCCTATGAGGATAAGCAGTAATGGTAATAGATTTCTCTAATAATATCCCTTTTCTCTCAAAGACCTGTTCCCCTTTCTGTAGATAATAAGAAGGCCCTTGTTCCTGTTTGAGGATTTACCGTACTTTGAACATAGCAGGGTGTGCAGTTTCCCATAAATCATTGTAAGTCACTGTGGATCAGTACAGACACTGGTGGAGTAAACCCAAGCTGAAACAGCTTCTTTACAGGCTGGCAGTGTATTGAATATTAATCTAATAAGGCAGAATGTTCCCATTGGATAAAAATAATTGACTAAACCAGGAAACAATCCAAGTGCTGGTACCTGTGCATCTTGGTCCAAATAGGTGGGAGTTCGAGGTCTGGACCCTCTGGTCTCATTTACTTTCTCCTTCCATCCGTCTGCCTTTTGCTGAAGAGAAGCACCAGTCTGAAAACAGGTGAGAAGTCAGCCCCTTGTTAAATCACCAGGCAGAAACAAACTTAAAGAAAGACTTCAGCAGATGCGAGTTTCAGATATTCAAGCAACGAGCGTGATTTCACATGGGTGGAATAAAAAGGCTGGACAGCCCAAAACCATGGCCATGGTGGCTTAAATGAGCCATGTAACTTATTGGTGAGATACTATATGTGTGTGTGCACCTTGTTTACTAGGAAGAGAAGTGATTGAGTGAGGCCACAGTGTTTCTCTGCCAAGAAGCGATACCTCCTCTCCTCCTCTTTGAGGATCTCCTGCTGGCTCTGCCTCAGGTACAGCATGTACTCACTGTTCTCCTACAAACACACAGTGAACCATGCACACATACACAAATAAGAAATGACGCATATACAATGGTACAGGAATATAGCTGGTGGACTGTGTGTGTGTGTATGCAGATGTACATTATGAGTATAGAATTTATATATATATATGTGTGTGTGTGTGTGTGTGTCTGTGTTGTGTACCAATGAGTCTCTGTAGGCTCCTCGTCTAAGCTGTTTCTCCAAAGCCTCTGCCTGATTCCTCACCTCTAGCTCATAGACTCTGCGGCTACCCTGCAACACAGGAAACGCTAATTTAAGGCAATACATTTTCCTGAGTTCGGCAATTTATTTTTACAGGTTTAGGTCAAAGGAGGAGGATTTGGTCTTGACTGGCTTGCTAAGATGCTCAAAAGAATATAAACAGCAGAACTGGGGTCCAGACCAGGATTGTCCAACAAAAACCTACAGATTTATTTTTCTGTATCATCACAGTAAGTTTTCAGGAGTGGTAATTATAAAGTTGCAAGACATGTGAACTCAACATAGACATTTATAGCACTGTACACAGTCAGTGGTTCCTGTATGTTGAGCTAAAAAAATCAGCTGGCAATAGAAAACATGCTACATGGAAATACTGTATTTATGCAGACCTTTCCCCAAGTACGTATAATAAGACACCTGCCAAATGGTTACCATAAATCATAAAATTTGGTCCTTAGACTAATACAGAAAATACAAAACATATTTTTTCCCCTGTGTAAACTCACATCAATGTATTCCTCATCCAACTTCACATTCTTCTCCATGGCTTGCAGCACCTCGATCTGGAACCATCGGAACTGAAGCAGGAAGATAAACAATGTCTGTGATGTAGCCAAGTCATTATGGAAACTGTCCCCCTGTTCAAACTTCACTTTACACTATTAGGTTGATTGTTTTCTCTGTCTTAATCTTTATGCAAATGTGCCTCGTCCTCAGGCCAACGTTTTTGTTTATTCACATTGGCACAGCTGATGCAATCAAGGAAAATTGTTCAAATGGCATTCCAAGACTGTTGTGGTCCTGTATTCTGATTTCAATAATAATGAAAATTGACTTAAGACGTGTGCTGACCACTCCCTCCATCTCCGCTGTGAGTCTCCTCTGCGTGTCCGATATCTGGATCAGGACATCGCCTGTTTAAAACAAAAAGATGGGAGTTGATCAGAGACTTGGCAGACGAACCGTGGACCAGAGCAACATACACATCAAAACCCTCTGCTACAATGTCGTATTATATGGGATTTTGTTTCCGGAAGATGCGTTCATGTGCATTACAAAAAAAAAAAAAAAAAAAAAAAAAAAAGGTATTACATTTGAGTGGGGATGTCAGTAATTTGATCTGTGGCAACACAATTCAACGCTGCTCAGCCCATCTAGGGATTCTTTTGATCTAACTAGCTGAACTGCTACCATAGTGGAAAGTTAGCCAAGCTTTTTATCTTATGGGTGCCTCTGGTCTTGTCTATTGTCGTGGGCTGTGGTCGAACTAATGAATTGAGTGCAGCTGAAAGACTGTCCCCATCTATAATTCAGGGGCCGTCACTCAATAGGGCCACTGGTCATGCTGTGGCTCCCTGACCTTATCACTTAGCCACCCTAGCAGAACCACGTGTGCTGTGTGCTAGCACTAATGTATGAGCCCACACAAAGTCAATGGGGACGCGTTAGCATATTGCTAATGACTACTAACAATACTATCGCACGTCCCCTGGGTCAGAGTGAAAGTGAACCTTGTGGAAAATATGCACTCATGCATGCACTCTGGACTGTGTACCTGCACACACAAATACACACACCGTATGTCAACACACTCAGACGAATGCACAGGAGAAGATGGGAAATAGGAGGAAAGGATGTAATTTTAAGGTTACTGAGTGTGTGTGGTATTTTACAATCTCAGATGTGACAGTATGATTGAGCTTGACATTAACTTGATGGAGCACTTGGGAGTCTCTAGAGGGCAATTTTGTTTCTGTAATGAATGCAATATATTAAGTGTGAAACCTGTAATGGAAAGACTGAGTAATCTATTACACATACAAACACACACAGACACACTCACCAAGAGAGCGAGATGAAAGTGTGTGAAGAGCCTGGTCACCCATCTTAGCCACAGCGCTGAAGTATGCCTCGCTGCAAACAGCTAAGGCTGCAGCACATATACAAACATGCACAAATACACACATTAAACCACAAATTACGAACTGGCTTTGGAATGATGTGACAGCCAGTTTAAATACTACTTAATTGGGTCAATCAATTCTGCTTTTATTCATTTCATTCACACAGGGCCAGCAGTGCTGACATGTGATATGTGATTTCAGTCTAGGAATAGCCCCGTGCCAGTGGGTATAGTTTTACCACGCCACCTTGTTGCCCTGTGACCGACAGCCTGATCTTGTTTTATCAGGCAGAGAAGTGCATTAATGATACATGCTGCTCACCCAATTACCAACGTAACACACATGATAAAGATTGGAGAGACGTAGGCAGGAAGGATTAGTGAGGTCAGACATGCAAACACAATGGGATACACACATAGGGTTGGTGCCTGACACTTTAAAAAACAGGCTTGAATTCTGCTTCCTGTTGTCATCAGTAGTGAAATCTAAAATTAATTTTTATTTCAAAGGTTTTATTTTATCTTTACATCCTATGAGACTGAACCTTTTTGCTACACTTAACATCCATTTTCTGAATGATTCCAAAAAGCCAACATCGCAAACAAGCCCAGTGACTCCAAACTAAGCTAAAGCTAAAGCTAAAACTAAAACCTGCTGGTGTGGCTACAAAACAGCCGAGGTAAAATCTTTCAGTGCTACAAAGGTGTACTGGACACTAAGGATTTTGTTACAGCAGGTTTATGACATTCTTCTTAAGGGCTGCTTGCATCCTTGCACAACCTGTCTCTTTAATCTGTAAAAATTCTTTAATCATCTTTGATAACACTAATATCAACTGGGATGTCACAGTGCCTGAGTATTATGTCTATTAATTAACATTTGACTGTGTATAACATATTTTACACATTAACTGTGCCATGCCAAAAATCTGGCTCATCCCACATGGGGCTGAAAGATGCTGATAATTATGTTACGTTTAATTACATTAAAAATGGCATCTTCTGATAACACACATGCAGAAAAAAAAAAAAACCTCTAGGCAAATGTCTGTGTCTATTTGAAATAAACACACATTCATTTAATCACCAACTCATGTAGCCACCCTGTCACTAATAAAACCCACTCACCTTGGAAAGCTTTGACATAACTGTTTCCTAGGGCAACAAGCTTCTGGAGGCCTGGATTGAATTGCTCCATCAGGTTCTATAATATCACAACAGACACACACACATATAAATGCATAAAAACAGACCAACATGCCAAAAGAAAATAGAATATTACTTCAGCTATCACTTAAGAAATCTGATAGATACTCGTGTGGTAACTGCAGCCAGGCCACATTTAAACGTCCTTCCATTTAAAATGATGTATTATGATCCATGTGTCCACAACATGAACAGAACATGAAAATAGTGCATGGAGCTGATGTAAACTCACCGAATAGACAGTTAAAGTTGATCTGTGAAGCTGGTCACTGTTGGCTCCTGACATAGTGACCAATAGGGGGGAATATGAACTTCAAATACAGAAAAAGGTCTTGAAGAATGAATGTTAGAGAAAGGGTCTGTATTCCCATTCAAACCTCAGCCTCTTTTTTTGCCCCTTGTCATGAGCAGTTTTCATGGAAAGAGCGAGCAAGTGAGTAAGGGGAAGAGAAAAGGGAGTAGGGCCATCGATATGACCAGGTAAATTATTGATTAAGGAGGATAGCCAGCTGCCCAACTAGCTGTGACGTATACTCACACCTTAGGGAGTACCTCAGCTGTGGTGAAACAGACTGCAGCCTTAAAAAAGATACATTTTAGGTAATCATACGCATTTAAAGTCTACAGACCTGCTCGTCAAAGCTTCAAACACTATGAGGAAATATGTCAAAGGCAATCAGACATAACAAGTTCATCTTTTTCATAAGACTCACACTATAGACTGCAAACCTGTCACGCACCAAGACCATGAAAATAATATAAGGCTCACCTTCTCTGTCCATCAAACAGACCATCATATTGAATCCACATGAAAGTTATGCTCTCTAACTAGTTGTCAGTCACAAAGAGAGGAGAGTTGAAGACAGACACTTTCATGAAACAATCCACATGTGCATTAAAGAATGACAAGGTGCAATTCAAAATTTAGAGGTTGCTTCTGATGTTTTCTATTTTTTTCCACAGTTGGACTGAATCCACTCAACTAGAGGCTCTTTTTCATTATTTGTTATGAAGCAGAAATCCCCAGATCACTATATTAATAGGAATTATACATTTGTACATACACACATTTTCTAATGGTGCCAGAGTCCCGGGCCTATAAATGCATACATCCTTAACAAGTTTGACTCATTTCAGTGTTAATAAACAATTCTGACTCATTTAACATGAAAAAGCAAGGAAAACATTGTTTACCTGCATTTTCAAATTGCCTTTATTAAGCTGTTTTCACTTAATCTTTTCACTTAATCCATTTAGTGAGGATAAAGATATATTTGCTGCAAAGATTCTCAATGCAAATATAGAGAAAATAATCATGAAACAAATCAGGAGGTTATTTGTATGCCGTGCATATTACTGTTATTTGCATTGGAAAATATTTACTCCAGCAACATATGGGCCAAAATGAGGATTTTACTAATAAATGTAAATCTGACACCACCTTTGAAACAAACTGATCAGTCCAGACAAAGATAATCAAAGTACTTTCTTAACATTGAGGAAAATGATCATTGTCATAGAAGAGTGACAAAAGTATATGCACATTTTAACCTATACAAGGACAATTTTGTTTTTATCACACAAGCATCAGCTTTTCAATTAAATGGAAAGAGTCAATTCAAATTTTTTTTATATTTCAATGTCAGGTGTCCAATACTTGTTATTGTAATCTCTATCTTTAAATGAAATATCAGGATAAACTTCCAACAACTCCCTTCTTAAAACCAATGACATTGTTACTTTCATAGCGGTGTGACATTAACATGGATTTGCAATGAATGTTTTGGAGGTTGCTCTCCTGAAAACCATGATTACTTTTTCTGAGACACCATTGTATTACATTGTTAATTTATAGTAGCTCAAAACAGCTGTTAAGGGTTTTTGTACATTTTTAAACTGTTCCCCCATATTTCGTTCTTTTTATACACCCTGCAACAGAATATGACTCCATTTAAGTCCTTGTGACTTTTACTATGACATTAATGTAACTGTTGACATCATTTGCACTTGCAAGTGTAATCACAAAACATAAATATCACATGAAGGAGGTGTGAGGCTGCTCTACCCAGCAGGAGTGATCATGTCTTTCAAGTAAGCAAAGTCATTGAAGATGACCTCATCACCACTGCCATCCTTACTCCGTTGCTTTTGGCAATGACTTACAGTCTCCAGCACAGTTTTTAAACGCCGATCGAGAGCAGCGAGGTGGGGCTCTGAAAGCAGTGCAGCCACGCGGTGAAGGGGATCGTGGGATAGCGAGGCACGCATGACATCACTGAGACGATACTGAGGCAGGGACAGGAGTCGTAGGCGAAGCCAAGTGGAGCGACGGATTCTGAAAAAAAAGATTAAAGTGAGATGTGGGAAAGAGAGGGGAAGACAGGGTGAGAAGGAGAGAGAAAATGGCTGTAATGGTAAATTTACAGATAAGGCATCATGGTAACAGCAAATATTTCTATATTGGAACTGAGACCTGTTCTTACAATTGCTGAAATAAGTCATGGACCTCCATTCCCATAACAAGTGTTACTTCTTGATGATGGCTTTATGATACTGAGGTGATACTGTATGTGATTATTTTAGGTTTTGAGTCATAAACAACTGCACAAATGGCATTTATTTTAAATGACTGAAGAAGTGTGTTACTGTAAAGTGAATAGGCAGAGAGAGACAGTGATGTTTATAGTATGAGTTCACTTTGTTTGTACCTGCAACACTGCTCTAGAGGAGCTAAGATGGATGGTTCATCTTTGGAGTGACGCCCAAATCTGTAGCGAGAACAGACCCGGAGTCAGTGAAGTCACAACTGCAGCGATCAAACCAACCATTAAACCAAAAAAAAACTATGGCAACTGTGAACATTACATAACGCTGTTTGTGCGAACAATAACAAAAATACTTACGCTCTTCCGTTGTCAAGGTGCAAAAGAAAAGTACTGTTGCCAAACTTCTCAAATGTCTCATAGTGGTGCCTGTCCATGTTGCCTATGGGAAGAAAAGGAAATATTCAGTCAGCAAAAAAAGTACTCTTTTTTTATATCAAACCATAAAAGGATGCCTTTTGTTGTATTGTTTTCCAGTTCTGCAAACCTCAAGTCATTGAGGTTTGCAGAACTGAGTACAGAGTACAGTTATCACTGTACATCGACAAATTCAAATAATACAATAAAATTTGTGCTACTACCGTAACATTGATACACTGCATGCTCCAGACCTGAGGAAAGTAGCCTGTTGAAAGGCTTTTAATTGTAAATGTATTTGAAGGTGTTTTTGTGTGGATGCAAAAACACACTGACGTGTTGTTTTGAAAGCCTTCTAATAGAATGAATCAGATTTTGAACTCCAAACCTTTTGAGATCCAGCAACATTAGACAAAATGCTAGAAACGTCCTCTATGACAATGTTTTACAGGTTTAATGAAAAACCATAAAAGCAATACAAAACAATAAACAATATAAATACAAACATTACACAGTAACTACAAATTTATTTGAGGTTTCACATAAATTCATATGAGCATTAGTCCTAAAAATATGTATATATATATATAATAGTTATCAAGTTCTACTGCGTCAGTGCTATTGACCATCAGTTGGCTGCATCATGCCTGATAAATCCAGACTGGTTTAGTCAGAGAGCACTCACGAGCCTCACCCTTCTCAAACTACACAATAAAGGATTGAGCCTGGAATGAAGGGGAACCTTAGTGATAATATTCACATCTGCCAACCTCCAGTTTTCTGTCTCCTGCGCTTCATCTATATAGAGTGGGCAGTGGTAGACTGCTAACTGAGAGGCAGTCGACTGAGAAGCATCTGACACTTGAACATTACTGGTGTCCTTTAAATATGAAGATTCACAAGGGAAGCTATCTCGGGCAGTGTTTGTGCTCCTGACTTGAGCCTTGACACAAACAAGGGGGAGTGAGCATGGCTCCAGAGAGACTGTGTCCTGCAGGGCATTTAGCTGTGTATCCCATGATGCTCCTCTTAGCTCCAGGCCACACAAATACACAGCATCCAGGGGAAGTGGGGCTGGGTATGTGCTATCACTCAGAACCTGTAGGAACAAGACAACTATAAGTATATATCCTTCAGCACCTGGACATGGTTAGAGTCATAATAAATTAACTATTCACTGAGTTCAAGGGCATTTTACTACGAGTTCATGATTTACCTGAAAATGCAGTTTTATATCACTGATATATTTGCGATTTATTTGAGCTGCCTCCCTCATCACTGCCACCAGAAATCCTCTGGCATTCCTGAAAGCAGATAGCCGATATGTGCCTGGTGGATCTGAAGTGCTGTAGTGCCAGAGATAAGTACTGAGCAACTCTGCCCTCTTCTCCAAGCGAGACAAGTCAGTAAGTATGAGGAGGGCAGCAAAGGTCGGTGTGCTGTGTTGAACGGGCTGTTGAAGCTGTGAGAGGAGCGAGGACACCAAATCAATGAGATCATCCCACTCAGCCTGGATGAAGTCACATAGGGAACTGTGAGAAACAGCCTCTGCATTTGTAACTCTGCTGTCATTCTTGTTAGTGAGGTAACCCTTCAGAGCCTGCAGTCTGTTTCTAGCCTGACTGTAAGCTGGCATCATGGAGGGCTGATTTAGCTGAGTGTAGAGACTCTTCACTATCCCTTGAGGAGTCTGAGAGGCCCGCAGTAGTATGTTCAAATTGTGGCTATTGATCTTTATCATTTTAGCTGCCACATCTTTTCCAAAACCCAACACAAGAGGGTCATTCATGGTCGACAAATCCTGAAGACCCTGCTCCAAAATCTGCAGTAGTCCTGACAAATCTGAAGACAAAACATCAAACATGGCCACAATCAATACATTGCACTTACACTGAATAGCTGATAAACAGAAACACCCACTGTGACTCTAATGCATGCCTGTACTCCCTGCTACTTGTTTGTAATGCTGATTTAGACATTTAGCCTCAAGTAAGTTGTTCTACATAAAAGCTTCAGTTAAATGTTTTTTTTTTTTAATTTGAATTATCCACTTCACACTTTCAACAGTTAGCCTGTAAGATGTACACTATGCAAACTACAGTGCTATCAGAAAGTTGTTTGTTACCAAATTGACCAGGATTGTTGATGATATTTGAGAGGATGTGTGGTCCACTGCCCCATAGAGGTGACACTCTGCTGAGGCAGGTCTTGGCAACACTTTCTACCACCTCAATATCTGCAGAGTCCAGCACATGGCCACCATGAACTATATTCACTATGAATGAAAAGTACAACAAGGTTAACACATCTAGTGACCAAACTGGAGAGACAGCTTTACCTATTAATGCTGCCTCACCTGCTATGTACTGCAAAGCTTTAACCTTGTCATGGCAGAGACTGGCAATGCAATTGTGTGCATCCACCAAAGCCAGGAGGTCTTCCTGACTCCTTTAAAATAGAAACAGCCCACATGTATAAACTGTAATCCATCATGCAATGAGATAAGACCTCTTCTGTCTATTAACCACAGTGTATGATATGTGGGCTCATCTCCTCACCAGTTGTAGATCCTCCCCTGGCTGGGGTATTTATAGGTCTGTCTCTGCAGTAAGACAGAGTGGAAGATGGCACAGCGCAGGATGAACTCCACATTGTCTGCTGTCGCACCAGGCAGTGATTGACGTTGAATGTTTGACACCAGCTGTTGCAAGGAGAATCTCAGCTCCTCCTTCAGATCCCAGGGAGAGTCGCAGACCAGAGGCAGGGCACACATTCGCACTGCCACTGTTTTATAATAATAATAATCAGTATTACAATCATTAATATAATCTGACCAACACCAAGATAAACTAGAAACTAGTTTGAAATGAATTAAATCACAAATGGACAACATTTCATTTCAGTGTCAGATACATATACTTAATCCTTTGACTAAAAACAAGTGTTCTTAGTGTAATTTGTTTGTAGAAGGTAAAGAATTACACTTAGTGTGTATTGAATGATATTTCCAGCTTAGTGCCAGGTGGCAATTGGGAAAAGCAAAAGTTATGGTGTCTGACTTTGAAAGGAAAACTTGCACAGAGCATTCATGGCAAGAAAATAGATCTACCTGGTATGTGGTGTAATGCATATTCTTGAGTTATAAACCACAACCGGAAGCAAGGGTGAATCTGGCATTGGTCCTCTGTGCAACAGGGTAGGCCGTCAAACAGATAGATACATAAACAGAAATACTTGGTTGTGACTGTGAATTATCATGAATGACACAAGTTCAATATAAATAGATTTTTGATAGCACACTTACCTTTGAAATAGGAAATCAACTGATTGAGATGAGCCACAATTTTATCATCCCATTGTTCCAACAGGTGACAGTTGTTAAAAACAAACCAGTGGCCATCATTAACTGCCTTGTCCAGTGCTGAGAGGATGACCTTCCTGTCACACAGAGCCTCAAAAGAACTGACTTTCACCTGAACCTAAAACATATTTGTTAAGAAATAATCAAGCGCTGTACTGATGTACTTTGGTTACAGCCATTAACTTAAAACAAAATTAAAAAAAGTTGTGTTACCTCCTTTGTTTCTGCTACACAGTCTGCCAATTTGTTTATTAAGCAAAGAGGCTGAATACTTGTCCAATTATCCCCTCTTGGACTGGGCAGTGCAAGAATGATGGCTCTCTCATGTTTGAAAAGGTATCGTGAAAGGGACTCAGGGTTTCCGGTGTGAGGGGCCTCCGATCCCACAGTCTGTGGGGGCAGGCATAGCTGGCAGGCAGCTATCACATCAGCTAATTCCTGGAGGCGGTCCGGGAGCATGGTTTTCCAGAGGAGAGCCCGCTGTAGCAGGGACAGGTGGGAGTGAGAGCGGCAGGGAACACGCCCTACCACAGTGGAGGAAGGGAGGTGCAGGTACTCCTGCCACTGCATGGGGGAAGTGGAAAGTGAGGAAATCAGGCCTCTGAAGGTCGGGATCCTCTCCAAGCAGAAGAGCTCTTGATGGATATTAGGGGGTATCCAGCTGGGCAGAGAAGTTGTAGACTGTGAGGCAATTTGAGCAGGGCAGGTTTTCACTTTTTTGCCAGGATGTTCTGTGTCTTGTAGACCCCTGAGGAAGGCCACCCTCTCACCCTCAGAGCAGAGCTGGTTGTGTCGGAGCAGAGCCATAGACACCAGCAGCTTCAGAACAGCAGCATGACTCTTGAAGAGACAAGGTCTGTAATGGGCCAGCAGCAGGGCAACCATTGTGTTTGCAATCTCTGGTACTATGCCCCCCGGCACTTTCCCAGTGGCATGTGACACTAATGGCCTGCCCTTCACAATGAAGGCCTCTTGCATAACAGTGATGAAGCCATGTAGGGAAAAATAGTAAGCAGGGGAAAGCCGGGACACCTCCTGCAGAGCCTGGTAGAGGGCAGCAGCCAGACTCACTAACTGTCGGAGAGAAGCCACTACAGTTTCGTGGTAGTCCAGCGCCTCACTCAGCTGCTGGATCTCACTCTGCAGTTTCTTCATTCCTTCTTGATGAACTGTCATGCAGGCTTGAAAATCACAGTTCTGCAGTAGTGAGGAGTCACACTGCAGGATGTAGTCCATCAGAGCATCCTAAAATGAGAATGTGTAGAGTCAGGTGATGAGCGGCAGCTACAAATAGCAGCAGATAATTGCATTACAGTGACCACACTCACAGTGGATTAAAAAAATGCATAAATCACTCAAACCCAGTCCATGAATTGTGTATAGTATTCTTGCCACAACGACCACATGTTGGAGTCCACATGGTCTATACATTCTAACTGCAGCCCAGGCAAGGCAGATAAAGCCAGGCTAGCGCTCGTGGGAACATTTTAAGATTCAAGTCTGTAAAATGATTAACTGATGATGATCATTGACCCAAGCAGTTATCAGCTAAATCAGTAGGAAAACCACAGTATTTGATATGATAGTAAATGAAGTTCTGGTCACCTCTTTTGTGACCAGTTTTGTCTGCAGCAACTGCTTGTCATTCTGAAACTGTAGGTGTTGAATCAGCAGCTCTTTACGCTCAGACTGCAGCAGCTGTGTCAGCATCAGTTCCTGGATCTCTTCTGAGCTGAGAGAGAGGTCGACAACCTGTACCTGAGCCAAGATGGATGGATGGATCTCTGAGGAACATGAGCAAGATAAAGGTAAATCTCCAGTGTCATTACTGTTTTATGTATCAATTACTCACAATAGTGTAACAAGTGTATAGCAACATTTTATATTTACACTATATGTGGAATTATTCTCAGTGAAAAGTTAGTAGTTTGCATCTGTGTGTATTAATGACTTAAAACAATCACAAAAAAACATCCATTTACTGTACTGAGATGATTAGTGAATTTGAAAATTTAAAAAAGGGAATGTAAAACTCAGCAACACAAAAGGTTAACTGAGAGAATATTTGTCATATTTGTTTTGGTGCCGAGTATTCAGACTGTGTAAAAAAGACAGCCTATATATACTCTACAGGAGTGTCCAGTGAGAGCTGGACATATAAATGGCCAGTCTCCAATGGATGACGAACCTCGAAATCATCAAACCTCTACACAGTCACAAAATACCATCACAAAAATACAGATACTTTGTTAAATAACTGCAAAAACAATGCAATAAAGCCATCATATTCATTTGTTCTCCTTGAATGTAAAAATGGAAAAATGCCCATGTTTATATTGAATCTCCAAAGGCAGTCTTACCACTGCTAAGCAGTTGGACAGGCAGATGTGTGCTGAGGAAAAGGCAAAACTCAGGGTGGGTTGGGTGAGCGTTCTGCTTTAACCCGGGAAGGCAACATCCAGTTCGGGAGGCCAATCTGGCCAGAAACTGAGGACTAGGGTTTGCATGTTCCACATGTGTTACCAGGACTCTCAAACCTAAAAAAACAAAATGACACTAAATTAAAAACCACATTTTGTACCAGGATATATTTAAATCATTTTCTATTGTGTGAAATCCCCCAATTCACCTTTCTCAGCAGCTTGGTCCAGCTTGTCCAGCAGGTCTGGATCATTGCCACAAACCACCATCTCACAGTCCATCTCAAGATTGGTATTCTCACCTACAGAGCAGAGACTTACAATGTGCTGGTCTGAAGTTTTTGCTTTGTGTGCAATGCAATTTTACCGTTTAGATAGTATTCTATACAACTGCCAATGACCGGCTGCTATTTGGACACAGGATGCAAGAAATGGCCAAATCCCAGCATATTGATTTGTTAATCTGAGGACCTACCTGTGATGAGCCAGCTCTGTGATCTTATCTCTTGATGTTGCTGGATGTCTGCCAGTAGAGGCCAGCGCTGACCCAAGGCACTTCTGTAGCCCCACAGAATTATCTGAACCACCAGTCTGGCAGATACAGTGTTTTGGAGCTGCCACGCATTCAAACCTAATGCCCGACCCAGAGGCAGCTGCAGCCTCTCAGACACAGGGATAGGAAAACCAAGAGTGGGGTAAGGATGTGCAGGGTCTGACTGTGTAAACATGGAGGTTCTCGGGTCATTTGGCTTTACGTTGATGCTTCCTGTCCGACATAGCTCTTTCCACTTGTTCAGTAGTTCTGTGCGGGTACTGGGTGCAAATGGGCCCAAATAAGCAATGGCTGCAGCCAGGATGAGCGCATCTCCTTGTATGTTTTGGTTATGTAACTCTGCCTCCTGAAAGGAAGATAAATGTATAATCTTTAAAGAAATTTTATAAAGACCACAAACATAATTAACAAAATGGCATGTCAGTGACATGTACAGTATATTTGTACAGTTTGTTACCTGAGCTGAAGCCCTCCAGTCTCTCACATGTGCCTCTAACTGCCCAGCAGCTATAGTAGCTTCTCTTTCTGTGCTCTCAGCTTTGTGTAGCTCTAGGAGTTGCTCTTTTAGGTTGTCCTGCACAAACTGAAGCTGAAGCTTAATATCTTCAAGACGACGGTATGCATCCTCCTTGTCCTGATTGGCCAGGTGCAGGTGACCTTGCACCTGCTCAGCTAGGACCTCAAGTTTCCGCTTCACCAACAGTTGGTGTTGCATGCAGCAGCATTCATATACAGCCTGGACCCAGCGACACAGAGACTCGCAGGCCTTGCTCACCTCACGCACAGACTCTGGTACAAACTCGGGGCTGTGAACTATTTGGCCGAGCTGCTGCAGCTGTTCATTCGTCAGGCTGTACCGGTCAAAAAATTCCAGCTCCTGCCGAAGGGAGATACATCACCAAAAGAGCAACCACCAAACATCCACTTGATTCACAATGATTTCAACTGCTTATACCACACAGATTGGAATGGTGACACAACTTAGTGAAAGTGGCAAACAGATAATGATAAATGAAACCAAGTAAACCCACACACCTGGAAGAAGTTGCATTGTCCAAGAAGCTGTTTCGCGCTCTCCCACCCAGGTGGACGATTAAACAGTAAACAAATAGCATCCATGATTTTCACCACACCTTCAGGTGGATCTCTGTAGTGGCGCACCTCCTCCAGGTCAGACGGATTCAGATTCTTCAGAATTTTGAGGGCTGACAGGAAGACAGGCCTCACCTGGGAAACAGTGATTTAAAATAATGAAGTTCATCTTCCGTGCCACTACAAATATGGCTTATATAATAGAGGATCTCACCACCCAATATCACAACAGACTCAGATGAGGGATTTTTAGAATGTGGTCTGTATTTGTAAATGTTATATATTTATATGATTCTGAATGCAGATATCAATAAAACAGGAAATGTGTTTGTACCTGTCTCTTAGCGTGATTAATCTGCTCCTCCAGGTTATACAGCTTGTTCTCCTCTACAACACATTTCTCCTGAGCGTCTTCAAGCAAGTTTTTCTGATCATCCACAGCTGCGAGGATCACTTTCTCACGCTGCAGGGTAAAGAGGGTGAGGACAGAACATTAAGGAAGTTATCTAAATTTGTATTTCGAATATTTCTAAAATACTGTGCTTCAAGTTAATTACTGAATATTATATGTGCAATATTAATGTGTAGGGTTATGTAATATAATCTCTTCCTATCATCATATGAGAAGGAAATAAATTAATAAATGTTACTATTACGGGTTTGTCAGTTTGAAATAACAAATAATAGTCCCTGTTGAGTAGTATGTTCTTCAGCATACAAAAGCCTCAAAATTGCACTGAATATATTGCTTACAAGGTTGTTTGAATCATTTTGCCTGCGATGACAAATAGCCTTGTAACATTGAAATTGCAGCAGTCAATAGTGCTGCAACCTTACACAGAATATTGATCGCACTTGAATTGCATATGCTGAATTGCTCAACACTACCTGCTGTGTCTCAGCAGCCTTCTCTTTCAGCCTCTTTAAGTGCTGTTTGTACTGCACAGCTGTGTTGTTGAAGACATCCAAATGAGACAGAACAGAGGCCACTCTGAAAAAATAAAATCATTGTTTTATTGTTAATGTGGCTGGAAAAGAATATTTACACCTACAGTCTACTGCAATTGAATGAAACAGCCCTGCGGCAATTGCTAACTTTCTGAAGGTTCTTGTGTTTAATTCTTGTTGCAGCTGTGTCAGATATTGTTCAGGATGTAATTTGTAACTGTGTTGGACTGCATGGTAATTTACAGTGCACCTGATATTTATTCATGGGTGCAACATAGGGTTAGTTTATCAGATAAAGCTGAATAACAGTAGTATCATCACAAATGTATTAGTAAAGCAACATATCAACTACTGGAGACAGATGGAGAAAAACAAAGAGAGTAATTACCTGTTGGCTTGGACCTGCAATTGTTTGTGCAGGTGGTTGCAGAGGTAAGCAAAATGGGCAATGAACTCCATATAAGTCTGGGGGGTGAAAGGCTGGGCTCTCAGAAGGACAGAAGCATACTGACTTGCAGATTGATGGATTCCTGCCATAACCACAGAAAGGCTGGCCTCTGAGCCTTCACTCTTCACTGAATTAAAACAAAAGGAAAACTTATATGTCTTGGTATACCACTGCCAGTGAAAAGCTTGTTGGCTTTAAGTCAGCATACACATAGTAATGTGGTTTGACTCACTTTTGTAGGGAGTTGTTTTGAGGTGTTGAGCAGCAACTTCCACTAATGACTGGCTGGACCACAGCTGATAGACCTCGACACAGCAACTCAGGCTCAGGGCCTTGGTCATTTGTGCCTAGATAATAAAGGGTAAAACATCATCCATTTAGGGTTGCAGTTTAAAAACAGAAATGTAATGGTGCAACCTGTGAATACACAACATGGATTACAGTCAAAACAAACAGTCACGTGATGTCGTGTGATGTGAGAGTTTGGGTCAAGATGTTCCAAATAATTTCCCCACGGCTGATTTTTATACCTTCCTACTTGTTGGCTTTGTTTTAAATTTTATTTTTAATAACCTGATTATACTTTGTTTGCAAATGAGGTTTACCAAGGAGGTACACCTTAAGGAGGTTATATTTTTACCCATGTCTGTTTGTTTGTTTTTTTATTATTGTGGTTTAAAAACTGTACAGTTTCTGTTTTGTTCTGGAACACAGGGGTAAAGCTTCAGTAATTCAAAGAAAATACTTGCATTAATATTATGGGCTCCATCACTGGATGGTATCCCACTGGCGTCTGACATGGTGAAGGACATCAGAAGGAACACATGGACATTTTTCTGGACTTGGCTCAAGTACCTTTGTTTAAAAGAAACAGAATGAGAGTGATTTACAGTGTACACATTTTACCACTAAATGCTGATTGAATGTACTTCTAGGTCTAATTTTTCAATATGACAGTTCGATGGGGTTGAGTGGTAACAACTGCCAGTTCTAGCATGACAATTAAATGAAGTAGGTATTGGTACTCGGTTTCGTCTTACTTTTGAAACATCCAACTGTCCATTAGGTATCTTCTTGAGTTTTTCACAGCTGCCACTCTGGAAACCAGGTTCCTCAGCTCCTCTTCTGTGTAGAGCGCTGGGTAGGTTCCGTGCGCCATTGCCACCAATAGTTCTTCTCTGACAGTCTGGCTGATTTCTTCATGCACCAGTATAATAACATTACCCCCTTCTACTCTAGTTCTATTCCCAGCCTCTTTAAGGATTTCATGCAACTTATTCTCATTACCCGAATGTACCTCGATCAACTGGTAGCCTGTAAGATAGGCAGCTAAACGCACATTGGTTCTACGACCTGTGCCTCTGTCTGAGCTAATCAGTACTCCGTGACCTCCAGGTATGAGCAAAGCCCTGAGAATACGTAACAGCTGACGCACTCTCTGTCCGTGCACAATGTATCTGGATGTGAAGTTGACGTTATTATGAATTTCATGTTGTTTGTCATCTTTTCTGTCCACGAGAGTTAACAGATTCTGCACTACTGTATCAAGGTCTTGATCTTTGTAACATGAGCTACATTTAAAGTTGTGCTCCTGATCCATTAGATTCAAGGCCATTGGAAGCTCAGGACCATATATAAGCCTGGGAATTACATCCTCCATATGCTGAAGAATTGGGGGCTGCAGATGGTGAGTTTTTACGGTTGGTTCTTCTGGATTTTTAGACAAAAGGGAAGATTCATAGTCTTTCTTCAGGGCTAATTTGACAGCTGATTTTGGTTCTTGTGGCAGAGGGTCAACTTGAGGTTCATCAACCATTCCAATTCCATAGTTTGTAGCTGCAACCTTAGCTATGAGTGACACAAGAGTTTTGCTTTCATCCTCCGAGCATAACCTATCACTAAAAGTACGCATGCACTCATGCATCCAGAGATGTGCTATGTTAAGAACTGATGAAGCAGCCCCTGGCAGGACTGGAGGAAAGCCTGGAAGTGCATAGTCCTTTTTCTGCATTGTCTCTGTGTTAAGGATGTTAGGCTGCCACAAGTACATCCCCTGAAACACCTTCTGCACATCATGATGAGAGAACATGAAATAGGGCCTCTGCAAAGTGGGTAGGAATTGCTCACATACAGCATCATACAGATTTTTAGTTGCAGTGATGATACAACATGCCATATCCTCACTAGTCTGTGGAAGCTGCATTTCTTTAACCCAGACTTGTAGCCTAGGAGTATTCATAGACAATATCACATCTATTGATAGGCTAGGGAGCACAAAGACAGAGAACAGACGAGAGAGCCGCGAGGATATCACATTACTGTGTTGACTGCCCAATCCTGAAACACAACAGGTAGCCATGTAGCTGATGGTTCCAGACCTCACTAACTTGAAGTGGTGAGTATCAAATGTGAGAATCTCTCCCTTTGAAATACTCTGTCGTAGCAATTCTAAAGCAGTCGACGTTTTTCCAAAGGCATCTATTGACAGGAACAAAAGAAATATTAACCTTAGTAAAAGAAAAGATTAAAGTTTAATCATATTATGTTTTCTGAGGTAGATGTTGGTACTCACCACAAGGGGCTTCATGCAAATCATCCACAAACAGGAGCAGTGTCTGGCGTTTTTTCGCAGAGCCCACGCTATCTGTACAGTTGTTCTGGAAGCTTAAGCTGTTCAGTATAGTTCGCAGGTCTCTGGAGCACAAGAGTGGACTAGCTGGAAGGCTAATGTGCGGCTTGTCAAATCTCAGCAAACTTTGGCACAGGCTGGTTTTTCCAGAACCAGGCTCTCCTGCAAGCAACACTGGCTGGTTCGCCTCCAACATGAGGTTCAGGAGGTAAGTGTATCTCCTATACTATGTATATAAAGTTAAGACACTTGTAAGTTAAAATATTCAAATGTAGTCAATATATTTGTGTATTTTACTACACCAGACAGTGTCCCAAACAAACCTTGGGAGAAATGGAGTTTGTCAACAGTGTGTTCGTGGAGCACGTCCTACTGTCGAGGCCAAAGAAGTGTTCAAACACACTCTCTTCATCAGGTACTATGATTTTGTACCGGCAACTAAACAGCACTTGGCGGACTAACAAGTCAAACTGTGGCCAGTGACTGAAGAAAAAACAAAAACATATGAATAACGCTGCTGATTCATCATGGAGACGTTCTATAACAAAAAATGATGATAAACAAATATATTTATACCAAGAAAACACATAGCTTGTTATACATATTCCGTATGTGACAGTATAAATATAAGAAAAATCTTCCTACCAAGGATGCAGATGTCCACCAAATCCCCAAATGTAAGCCACCAGAAAAAGATTTCTGGTAAGCAGCTCTTGTTTACTCTGGACACTTATGCTTGGTGTGTCGGATCCATCTAAGGGTTTATCTGGTGAGAGAGTAAGTGAGAGTTTTGATAAAAGCAACACCATCACACTTCTATCACAAGGTTATAAATGAATAAATCATGATTATACCTATTTTACCTGTTTGGGTTATTGCATCAGCAATTTCTAGTTCGTTCCTAAAATGGTGTAGAAGTGCAGACAGGATACGAACAAATGACATGATTTCTTGCAGTTCGTACATGGGGTTTTTAAAAGATTCTCCTTCACTTTGATTCACTGTCTGCCTGAGCAAACTAAAAGTGCTGGAGAAAAGATCATCAGCAAGTCGATTCCACACTTTCAAGGTCCCTTGATCCAGTCTGTGTTCACAACAGAGGGCATCTATTTCTTTCTTCCACACAACCTTCCACAGGTCAGTTCCTGTGAAATGAATGAGGCTACAGCGGGTCACTGCAGAGGGGCTCACACCACTTAGGTCTGTGGTCTCCATAAGTAGCTTTAGGTATGATTGGGAAGGCACAAGTGTTTCACCTGATGACAGGAAGAGAAATGGGTCCTCAGGATCACACAGTGTGGTTAAGTAATCTAACCAGCCAGGCTGCCCCACAGGCTCCCCATCCATTACCAGCCATTTTACTACTGGTCTTGGATCACTTGTCTTATTGTTGCACGGTTTAGAACCTATGTGTTCCCATCGTTCTGCAACTCGAAGCACTTTTGTAACAGCTCCATCTTGCCATCCTCTCTTTCCACAGAAGCTGCCAAATACCTCATCATGGGACATGGCATTAGGAAATAAAACCATGGTGTCAACATGGTTCCACTTAGCAGCAGAGATCTGTGGATCAGCCTGTAGGGGCTGTCTTTTAAAGATATTGTCATTTTCAAATAAATATTCCTCCTTGGCAGCCAGTCTATTGAGTGCCTCAGCCAGAACGCAGTAACAGGTTGTCTTTCCACTACCTGGGGGGCCAATAAGCAGAACTGCCTGAGAGCATTTCAGAGTCTGGTGGAGTGTAAGAGCGCTGCAAATTATTCCTGTGCCAGAGTGAAACTGTTTCCTTTTTAATTCTTCTGTAACTGCATCTTTAAGTTGTTTTTTTTCTTCCTCCTCAATATAATGTTGGAAAAGAGGAAATTGGCATACTATAGGGAATGTTTCCTTGAAAATGATGTGGAACTGTGAGGCTTTCTTGTGGTCATAAAGAACAGGTAATAGGACAGAAAGGATTGCTTTGACAATGGCGGTTTCCTCCATTACGCCCAGTACAACTGCAAAATGAGACCTGCACAACCTGGATTCTTCAGATTCTTTTTTATCCTTCTCAACAACTCTGGCAGGAACAGTTTGAGATGACATTAGATCTGTTTTTTCTGCAGCTGATCTTTTAGCCTCTTGTGAAAGTTCTTGTTGCCTTACACTTTGTTTTAAATGTGTTTCAGAGGCACAGATTATCTTTTGCAAGACAACAAGATAGCAGCTCTGGTCATCACTGATGAAATCAGGCAGACAGGAGGAATCCATGGCCAGGTTGATTAGAGACACCAGACGTTTACTTAAAGACATGGCCTCTGAGAAACCAATGGAAGCCAGCATAACTTCTGCAATGATCCTGTAATCTGGATGGGTTAAAGCCACTGCTCTTGTTGCTATTTGCAGACTCTCTGGAATTTGGGATGCATATCCCTTTGATGAGATGAGGACACATCCATAGTTGAGGTTAGCGGAAATGCTTTTCCCTGCAAGTATCATATAGGAACCTGGGTCAATAAAAATATTTGCGCAACCTTTGACCCCATCAGCAGTCCTGTCTTTCGGCTCACCATTCACTCTTTGATTAGGATTTCCTGTTAACCCACATAAAGACTGGTGAATGTCAACAAGATGCTGCCCCAGTGACGATAGCACACCTTGTGTTAGTAAGTCCACAGAGTCCAGCAGAAGCCATGCTCCAGCCTGGAGGGCACCAAACAGCATCTGCTGAACAACACCAGGTCTCATGTTTGGACAACACTGTAGAACGACAACCTGGCGTCCCAGTGCTTTTCCCAACTGAACTACAGTCCTTTTCTTTCCAGACATGCATGGTCCACTCACAAATCCACATCTGTAGCTTGTTAGAGCAAGGAGAATCCCCAGTATCGCCCGATCTGTGGATGGAGTATGCACCATCACCCATTCTTCTGGGCCAAAATACTCATAGCCATATTGGAAGTGATGGCCAAAAACATCCACGTAACATGCTGGATCATCACTGCCTTGATCTAAGTCTATATGATACTTCATCAGACTTAGCCACTCGAAAGATGACCCCAGCCCACATTGTACCTCCATGAGACGAGATAGCTGCTGTGCGTGATTCATTACAAGCTGCACGAAAGCACGTAGACACATCATCATGTACTTCGAAACCAGAGATTCATTCTTAGTCCCTGTGATTCGATCCCGGATCAAACAGCCAAGGCTTTTCAGTTTTGCAGAGTTGTATGTCCTAATGTTGCTCAGCTTTACTGGGCTTGATTCTTGGAAAGCTTGTAGCACAACATTGCACCACACTGCCTCTTCAGCCACCAGCAGACACTGCAGTGGGTATTCAGACAGCAGATCCAGCACAGGTTGTATGTTTTTTCTCCTGCTAGCAATATCGAACAAGATATCTCCAACATTGTTGTCACATGCCAAATATTGACTGGATGGTTGAAGCTGGTTTTGCATAACAGCACATTGTTTCAAGAGGTGTACCATAGTCAAGTTTAATTGTTTCTCAAAGACACTTAGCCAAACCACTGCATTGAGGTTTGGGGCTAAAGGAGACAGAAAGGTAACATGCTCATGAAGACGAGCAATAACCCCTAGCACCCTTATTTGTCCTTGGTTTCCAGATGTAGTGCCATGACTCTTCACATCTCTTGTATTACATGGTATTTCACAATGCACTTCAAGGCAGTGCACACCTTTAAAGCATTTGCGTACAAAGGGCTGCAGCATGAAAGGTGTTGAATGGCAGGAGAGGAGCTGTATCACTTCTCTGTCGCTCATGAACCAGAGTCTTGGAAACTTTTCACGCATGGCATCAAGGAGATCCACCATCTGGTTGGAAATAGCCTCCATTGTAGACAGACCATCAATGAGAATCTGGCAAAGGCTATTACCATGAAATTTGTCATTTGTCTTCTCTGAGATAACAAAGTTCAACACATGAGGGTCGGCTGTTATAGTGTGCATAATTTCCTTAAACTTGTCATCAACTGGTTGGAACTGCTCCAGCTATGAAAATACACAAAAAAAATTAATCTGATTTAAAATTACAGCAAAAATCTGAAATTTATCATTTTCAAAGCATTGCGAAAATTTGATTTGTTATGACTGGTGATGGCACAGGGACATACCAGATCCAGTCTTTGAACACTACAGAATGTTTCATCAAACATTTTTTTCAAAAAGGTCCATATGTGCTGGTATCTTTCGAAAAAATCAAGCAGCTTCTCTATTAATATTGAAGGAAAAAGACAAAAAATGCAATTCATTCTTACAAGTCTGCTCAAACAATTTTTTGCACTTGGTAAATATCTTTCTTAATTAATTTTCTGAATATCTGACTTACCAAGGTCCTGCAGCAATTGCACCCAATCCTCCATCTGCCGCCTGAACTCAAAACTGTATGGTGACTTTAATAGGGTGGACATAGTCATCAAATCGTTCTCAATCTCAGCAAAGAGTTCACCCAGACCTGAATGAGAAAAAAAACATGGCTAATCCCACCAATTTGTGAGCAGAATATTTGCTAATTTCCCTTCAGCAATGGAGCAAGAGTAGAAATCCAATAAGCATTTTTACAGTGACTACAACAATAACGACATCTGCACTGTTAATTTCCAACTTTGTTATTTTGTCTCACCGATGATGGTGAATCTCGAATCATTAGAGCAGTGTTGACTGGCAGTTTGGAGACTTGAAAGCGTTCCTTCTTTTAATCCATGTCGTAACCCAGAAGTAAATTTATCCAGCTGAAAGAGTCTGGCTTCCCATTCCTGTTGAAGCTTTAGAAAGATTTGCTCCATGGTACACTCTGTTTCTGCATCCCTGCATACCTGACATAGTAAAGTGCAGCGGAAACAAAATTTCAAGTGCATTGCAATAACATACTCCCTACATAACCTTTGTCCTGACCATACCTTGGTAATTAGTTTCTGGTGCACTTCAAGTTGTTGAGACATCAGTTCAGCAACAGTCACTGTCTTCTCTGGGATGTACAGTACGCCAAAACCTGCCAGATGAAAGGTATTTTTTATTGTTTTAGATATGCAAATGTTCACAAAGTATGCATGTGTTACAATGTGAGTGCAGTGGTCTGACCTTCAAAAATAGCTTTCCAGTGTTTATCTCTGAGTGTTGGGCTTTGTAGCATGGTCATGACTGCAAGCTGATGGATTAACATTTCCAGGGTTCCTAAAGTCTCCTGCAGCACTGAATCTTGGGCAGGTATGATACGTGTTAGAGAGAGAGCTTGCTCCTTCCAATTTGCAATTTTCTCTTGAGCTTGTGACACCACAACCTGACAGAAAATTCCAAAAGATTTGTTGGTTTAATTGACAAGGACAAAAAATTCATTTTAGAATGTCAGAATGGTTTAAATGCATTGCATAGCAGACATAAATGTATTCATATTGAAAGTGACATAAATGTATTCATATTGAAAGTGACATATTTTTCATCACCATGAATGCATACAAATAATTACCTCCATGCAAAACATAAGTCATCATCTTGTCAATAAGCAGAGAGAGGTTCATTTGAGAGTTTACCTCACTGAAAAGCAAATGTTTCCATTCCTCCATCCATGTTTTGCATGCAGCTATCAGCTCCCACAACTCTTTACGTGCATTCACCTTCTCAATTTCCATTGTCAAAATAGTCAAATCCATTGCATGTTCTAACAGAACACAGAATACTGATACGATTAGGACGTGTTCAAGGCTAAAAGTTCAAAAGTAGCTAACGTTTATATATATATATATATATCTCCAGAATTTATACCTTGTAGGTTTTGACTGTTCCTACTTAGTTGTTCCAGTTTTGCATTTAGACTGTGCACATGTGCACACATATTGTTCAGTTTAGAGACCATCTCTTCGGCATTTTGGGTTGGGTCAAGGAAGGGTCCAGATGTAGCTTTAGAGGTTATATTTTTAAGGTCACAGACCATAAATGAGAACATTGTGTCCAGTGCGTTAGCTGCTGAAGGAAGACGGTGACACACAATGCTGTCTGCTTCCTTCAAGGAGGATATAAAGCAATCCCACAAGTCCAGCATCTAAATACAGAACACAAAGAGAAGCATATTCAATGCAGTGTAAAAAAAAAAAAAAAGCCAAAGCTGAGATGCTGTCAAATATCAATGACGTAATTGTCATTGCCTGCAGACCTTTTTTTCCAAAGTCAATTCATCCTCATTCATCACTCTGGAAACACTGCAAACAGTGTTCTGCAGGGAGTGAATATACTCCAACTGTTTTTGCATGTCAGCCAACATTTTCACAGTTTCCCTCACCTGCAGACAAAAAAGTAGTATTTTTATAAATATACATGTATATACATGTTTTTAGAATGTAGCTCCCACTTATGTTACGAAAGCCGACAACAGTTTAACTTTAGTGTTGTTGATTATAGTATATATTATAGTTGTTAACTTAACTTTAAAGATGGAGAAGCTACAGAGCTTGCTAAGTTTTGCACCACGTAAACTTAAAATAATGTTAAATACATGAGAGGAAAGAGAGAAACATTGCAAAGCCTACAGAGTGGATAAGCAAACTGAGTGACAACTAGATGAAATAGAGAATGAAATACAACCAAACCATGAACTCTCATTCTGACTTGAAACTGCATTCTGAGAGTGTTCAACAACTCATCAGCACAAAAGTTCATTGGCCATTGGTCATTCATGCCAATTACAAAAGTATACACGAGAGTGTTCCGTCAAATAAAAGTACTGAAGACCTGAATGCACTGTGCATCACTTGATCATTCTTGGATAATGGAATCTAAATTCAGAACACATTTGCTCTGACAAGGGCCTTTGGAATGAATAATTCAATTAAAGTGAATGTGTGACCAAAAGAGAAGTCTCTGAGGATCTAGATTTTCCATCACTGTCCTTGTTAAGATAAAAGACTAAAACTAGGGTACTGTCTTTTTAGGAGATATTTCTCTTCCATTTTGAGATCTGGATCTTATTTGCATAACTGGCACATCATATGCTTTTATTTCTTTTTCATGCAAGTATGTAAAGTTTAAAGAGTATCTCTACCATTAGAGCATAATTTGAGAGGTCTTGTAAGTCTTGTGCTTCTGTCTTGAGTTCAGCTGTAGCCCTCTCTACGTTTGATATGAGGCTCTCTGAGTGCAGCTTTATCTGCTCAGTTATTTGCTGAAGCACCTCCTCCTCAATCAACCTCAGCTGTTGCCCTGAAGAAACAAAAGAGCACAAAAGCAATCATAATAAAGACCAGTAAGTAAGTTATTCTTAACCCATCAACTGACCATAAAGGTAATTTGCTATTTTACAATATCAGGGTACAATAACTATGACATTTTTAAATAGGAATCTTTAGTCTATTTAAAAATTAGTCTTTAGTCTTCTCTCTGTCTTCAAGATATACACATAGACATAGTTACTTTAACGCAATGCAGACACACCTAGAGTTTCCTTTGTGTGGGTGCAGTGGATTATGAACAGTTGGTTGGAGGTAGAGATTGATGAGGGAAGTGTGTTGATTCTTTCAGCCCAGAGGCGCATCTTCTTAATGTGCTCCTCATATCGTAAAGCAGGCTGACCTTTCATGGATTCCAAAGAGGCACAACTCCACTGATTTATGAACAAATTAATGTCCACCAACCATTTGTTCTGTTCACACAGCTGCTGGATTTCTAGTTCAGCTTCCTGCCCAGAAAACAGTGAGAATTACTACAAATATATGAGCTGCTGTGCTGTGATTACTGATTATGCTCTAAGATTGGCTGCACTGAGATGGCAAGTGAGTCTTACCTGCATGATCTTAGCTTGCTCTCTGTCAGCTTGTTTTGAAAAGTCATTGATGCCAATCTGCCATTCCAGCTGTGTCCTGGAGAGAGGATAGTAGCAGCCATGCACCATGTTGCCCTGCACCATTAGCAGAGTTTGCTGTGGCAGCACCAGCCAGTGAGCTGACAGCTCTCTGAGCAATCGCCAGCAGCAAAACTTTCTGCAACCAGTCATTCCATCACTGTTCTTTCTCTCACCTGTGAATTTAAACACATGGACACAGCACTGGCACCCAATTGTTTCTAAAGTAAATGACAACTTATTATTTCTATGATTTTGGAGCCATTTCTGTTTTTAGACCACATTGAGCCATACAGCATCTGTAATGACAATTTTGGGCCAGGTTCATGTTTCATATGAATACAGAAAGTTTGAGTCAGCAGGGCCTGAATGTTCATACCTGTAATAGTAGGATGTTCAATACAACTGAGATCAGAAGTTAAATCCTGGGCAAAATCAGAGTTTAAGACGCTGTTGCTAATCTCCAGGAAAAATCCACAAGCATCACACATCTAACAGAAGAGAAGAAAGGTTTAATGAGACTGGTGAGAGTTACGATCAAGGCACAGTTCCAAAACTACAACACTGCTCAGATGATCAGATATAATGAAAATTAACATTAAATATAATTTAAGCATTAATCCTACACAGTTTACAGAGTATGGCGTTGCTTCATGCTTCTAAGCTTTTGAAGGGATTCATACATACATAGATTTTGTGCATTTCAATGTGTTGTAGTGAGCCAGTCATTCTACTAGTGCAAACCCTTTTCTGTTAATGGGGGCCAAGTGTCAAAAATGTGATGGACATTTTGAGTAACCTTAAAGCTACCCAGTGCCCACAACTGAAAAACATTATGTAACCTAAGTATAGCTGCAACTGTGGAAACTTGTAAATTACCTGAATAATGGAACTGCCAGCAGTCAGAAGTGCATCGCTCACTGCCTCTTGGAAGAGGTGCACCGGCGGGTCCACAGTCAGCTGATTAATAGCACTGAAGCACACCTCAGTGTGGAAGAGGCTGCACTGCTGAGATTTCTCTCTCTAACCCCAAAAAAAAACCATCAATAGCATTCACATAATCAAATAATGAAATTCTTTCTGAAGTTGTTTTATCTAATCCTTCCTTCATTATTTTATATAACAGCAGAGCTTCACAGTAATTCAAGTTTTGTCTCTCTAGTTATAGCTCAACAGCATGATGCAACAGTGTTATGGCTGAAAGTACTGTGAATTAAACAAAAAGGACAAGCCTCTTATGTTTGTTATCAATGTTATTTTTCTAGTAGAAAGGTGTGTACTTGTAGTGGGACACAACAATGTGGAGTAAGCAAACACTCTTGTCACCTTCAGAACATTGGTGTGAAAAGACCTGATATCTTGTCTGATGATTGTAACAAGACTCTGCACAACCATTTGATTGATGAGAGCAGCGAAGTTTCCCAACTTCTGCAAGACACTTTCAGACCGAGCCAACTCTTTCTTCAGCTCCTGCTGGTGAGCCAAGTGGAGGTGAAGAGGTTCGTGGCATTTATTTGGCCTTTTAGCATATTCCATGTGCAAATGCAGCTCTTGGTGTGCCTTGTAGCTGTTATCTTTCACCTGGGGATAAAAGAGTATTATTAGAAATGATTCCAGAAATGGAAAGGCTTCTTCTATGTTATACATTTTGACTCATGAAAAACACATGGCATGCTCCCAGTTGCTCAATTATTAATGCTACTCTTTATGCTTTACACAGATTTACTTTTGGTATACTTTTGTATTATTTTAGGAAAGTACCGCATTTAGGATGACACTGCGATACTGTGATAACTTCTCCAGAATCTGCAGACTCTCTTGATTCTTGGTTGTCAGTACATTCTTGAATTCCAGCAATGTGTAGGTTTGCGAGTCCTCATGTGGCAGCCAATGTGTCTCCTTAACATCTTCAATTAAGCTGTAAAAGATAATCAGAGTAATCTAAACATCTAATATAAATATCAGTCTTACATTTTATCTCAAATTTAAAACATCAGATTCAATGCCTGTATAAAAATTTAGGTTAAAATTCTGACTTTTATTAGTAAGTATATATAAAAACCAACCATTTTGAGAGTATTACATTAACAGTATCACCTGCATGTTGAGAGCCAGTGCCTGATATCGTTCACGTTCTAACTGTGATTAAAGACTGAGGTTTGTTCTAACTTACCTAGTGAACAGATGAAGAGCTCCTCTGAATTGAGGTACAGCTATAAGCAACATGTCCTGCAGATTCTTACACCTTCGCTGAAAAGATATCCTGCGCACATTTCTATGCCACCTGGCACGAAAAGATCAAATAAATCACAAGATAATTCAAGTGAGTTGTGAGAAGAGCATAAATCCCAGCTTATATGTACTTACCAGATGAAAGTTTTCCGCAGTCTGAAAGCCCTGAAAAAAGATATTTCCTGCAAAGCTGTCCACAACACAGACTCTCTGTACCACTCTGCCAGACTGACAAGTCCCCCATAGCCTTTCTCTGTCACATGTAGTACAGAATTAGTGGAGAAGATGTAGTACTCTGAACCAGCATCATTGGAATGGACCACTTGTAGATCATAGGGTCTAAAAAGGATCAATGTTTATTCAAAGGTGAATTATATGTACATTTACATAAAATTTAGGAATAGTACATATTTTTATTCAGCTGTACCTGTAAGAATTCCCATCCACTTCTTTCAGGTAATAAAGCTGCATTTCTGCCAGGTGTCTTCTCTGGACAAGGATTTGAATGACTTCTATGCCAGTGAGAGGATTTTGTTCTTTTGTCGCTTTCCCATGTTTTAAAGTTGTTATCTTTTTATCCTCACATGTTGTGACTTTTATTGATTCATCTTTCTCTGTCGCACTGAAACATTAAAAACAGAGTAAACAGAATTTTTTTCTGGACTCAAGTAGCTTGGGGAGTAATTGCTCAGTTCTTTATGTCAATTTTGTAAGTGGAAAAAAAATAACCTTGTGACATAATAATTCTAGCAGACATTGTTTCAAGGGGTCTGATAAGACATCACAATGCCTTTTACATTCCATCATTATCATTATTATTATATTATCATTACACATTTGATCATGCTTATTTTTTTACTTAAGTAGTGTGTCTAAAGGATTGCATTTATGTGATAAACTCCCACAACCTGAATCATTCCATGTACCTTTGTGCTGTCAACTCAGCAGTAGTTCTGAGCGGGATGTCAGTCCCCAGTGCTGAGGCCATTAGTCTGGGTCCTTCTGTCCATTTCGTGTCACTTATGGCTCTCCCGGGTCCTACTTGGGCAATAAGATGAGGAAGTTCCAGCACTGATAAAGGTTTGTCAAGGGGGACATTATGAGGGTTTGGATTACAGCTGAACAGGGGCCTCGTCAAAAAGGCGGCTGATAGTAAAGGTGGCCTCGGGCACAGAGGTGGTAAAGTCACCTCAGGAGAGTGGGCCTTTTTCTTCACCTGGGATGAAGACCTAGTAAAGTCTTTACTGGAGGTCTGAGAAGTTACATTACGTGATCTTTCCTCCAATGTGGCAGCGAACATACTGCTAATCTTTCTATGAATAACATCAGTAGGTTTACATGCCACAAACGTTGGCTTGTCAATCTGTTAGATCTTCATTTTGGAAACTCTGAAAGGAAAAAAAACAAATAGGTTAATTCAGCACAAATCATCAGCGTGTCCAGCTTTAGATAGATAAGATAGAGACATACTGTACATGAACTAGCAGGGTCTCCATAAGGACCATGATACTAACTGTTAGGAATTAACACTATTAGAGCAGGATGAAATGGTTTCGTCTAACACTGCTCTCTGTACAAACACCAAGTTAAAAGAACAAAAACTAGTTTCAGTGATTTAGAAAGAATTATTTCCTCCATAATTTCTTATCTGAATATGTGGGAGATTATCACTGGACAAATCAAATAAAAACTGTTAGCTACTATTTTTAAATCATCCTTATTTTCAGAGCCTGCTTGACTCTTTAAAATTCAAAAGAGCTGCATTTCGGACTGAAAATCAGTAAACCACGATAAAATAGTCGATGTCTCCATCTCGTGCAAAATTTACGTTTTTTTAGCGGACAATACATTTTACCAAACTTGAGGGGGGAAACTGTAATATATATATATTGTATCAACATAAAGTCTATGTCTATGTAAAGTCAATTATACTTTACGTGATTTACCCTCCATAACAAAAATACACAACGTCTACTTGTTAACCTGTCAACGACCAAGGACTGTTAGCTGGTTAGTCGATCAACACCAGAAATCAACGCCGTAAATAGCAAATCAAAGACGTTACACTCGACGCAGTTCAGCACCCGTTGTTAAGCCTGCTGAAGTTCAGATGCCAAGAGTAGCAGAAGATGGTGTTTCTGTAGTTTAATAAGTTTCTAAAAAAAAAAAAACAGATAACAACGAAAGAAACGGACCTAACTTGCGGGACTTTCTTACCTGACTGTGAAGAAGTTGTCTGCGCAGCCACGGCGACGGCTGGTTGCCACGGTAACGCCACGGTAACTTCGGCTGGTGAAGGTCAAGTATGTCGACGTTAAACTGCTTATTGGGACTTTAGCACGTCGGCTAATATAAAACTATGTGAGCTCTATATTCGTCTCGTTTCCCCTGCTGCCTGTGTGCAACCTTGGACTTCATTGCAGTTTGAAACCTTGAAAAATGGCGATATATTGTCACAGCTTCAGCAACAGAAGCTGTGTTTTTGTTTTGTTTTGTTTTGTTTGTTCGTTTCCTTTGGGTTAAGATGTATTAGGTCCTTTTTTTCATCTTTTTTCATCTTGATTTACAATACTTTCAGCTTGTCCTGTCACATGTAATAAGTAATAAGCCTAATAATAGGGGAATTACAGGTAGGACGTTCAAATACAACGGAGCTGTTAACAGTTATTAGTGACTTTTCCTCTTCAAAATGTCTGCTGAAATAGACCCTTTTCAGCAGATATTCTGACTTGAAATGGCAGGAAAAAGCACATGATGAATTAAGCACAGTAAGGAAGTCTGCGTTGTGTTAAATGCCCCAGTGAGCTGTTCCACAGAGAGAGCAGGTGTATCACCAGGACGTCTCCCAAGTGAAATGCAGCCGTCGTTAATGTTAATTAAATACACCTGTGCTTTTCCTGTTGTGTTGAAATGCAGCTGACCAACAGCAACAGCACTAACGCCTTTGAATTCATCCATTATTGCCTCCATAGCACGGTGTGTACAGGAGGAACCTACTCATCAAGAAGTCCAGTATGACCAAATCTATGAAGTCCACCAGCCTTGTGCCTTTGTTGTACGGCGGAGTCTTTTTCACTGTCGAACAGTAGTCTGACTCTGTCTCCCACCTGAAACAGACAGGCATCATTCACAGTTTGGCACAATTAGTTGATATGACTTTTGCTTTTCAAAATTGAGACTACATTTTCATTATTTCCACCACTACTTGCACAAAGACCACCTTTGGCCTTTGAAGCGTTTTGAAGTGCAATGCAGTGCCAGTGGAAGCTATGAATTTTCTAGGTGGTATTTCAAAATTGATGACATTAATTTATCATTTATTGATGCAATACTCGAGTTATAACCTCCAGTGAGAAACTGAATTAAGTTCAGAGATCTGTTTTGTATTATAGTCAAAGAGGTTTTGGAGGCGTGCTGAAGGGATATCGTACAGCACATTCGTTCCTCTCTGATTAAAGAACCTATACCCACTAACTTTGCCAGCTTGCTCCGGCTGTACGAGCGTCTCCAGGGGGACCTCCAGGACCTCCGGGTGGCCAGGGAGAGGTCTGGGAGCATGACAGCCAAGGAGGCCTCTAAGTTCCTGGGACGACCACAGACAGCGTGCTCTGTTGAGCAGTAGTAAGAGCACTGGCCATAGAAACAGACATTTCCCACTAGGGGGAGCCGGAGGAGCATAGAGAGACAGAGTAAAGGAGAAGGAGAGGAGAAAAATGTCAAAAGAAAAATTGGGATAAAAGAGGTTGTGGGTTGTTGTTACTTGTGAGAATTAGAAGAAAGAAAGTGCATTCAAAGATATTCATAATCAAATGACATACTAAGGCATTTTCAGCAGGGTAATGAACGAAGGAATGTACAAAGCAGTACCAGGAGAGGTAAAAAACGTTCGGGCCAGCTTGCGGTCAGTAGTGACGTCTTTGATCTCCTTGACCACGTCCACCAGCCTCCCAACCACGGGAGGGACTCTCCTGTAACCCAAAATCCTGCAAAGAGAGAGAGAGAGAAAGGAAGTATGAAATGAGGACAAAGACAAATGAGGAAAAACAGACCAGAGACAACCAGAGCAGGAAGGGAGATGGAAAATTCAATACTGAGTTATATAACATGTGTTCATTATGTGGCTATTTCGTCCACCATTTCGCAACACCCGTAACTGTGGTATGTGCTGTAGCTTCTTGGATTTAAAAAAACGACAAGATACCTGTCCAGGTGAAAAGCTGCAATTTCTGCATTGTGTCTCTCAAAGTCAGAGAAGTAGTAGAGGTTGTAGTTGGTTTCATCATCTCTCTCCTGCCTGACAGGAAGAGGCCAGGTCAAACCCAAGTACATAATACATACATAACTGCACTACTTTCATCAAATAAAACCTCCTTTACTAACCCAGTTGCATTAAACATGCCCTCATGGCTGTAAGATGTTCCCATTCACCAAACAATGTGACTAATCGTCTCACAGACATTTCAGTTTATAAATTATTAAACATTTTCCTTCCTAATATTTACTTAAACAGAACATTACGGAGTTGTCTGAAGGCTTGAAAACCACTTCTCTTTGCTCCATCTGCAGTTCCCCCACCCTCACAATTTATTGGATTAATTACGAGAGGATTTAAAGTATTCACTTCTCACACTCTGAAATGTGAGCAGTGTGGTGGATTTGCCCCTTGCAACTCACTTCATGGGCTTGAACATAGCTTGTCCATAGTTGGGAAATGACATCACCAGCTTCAGTTGTGTCCCTCCAGACTTCTGCACTGAAAAACAGCGCCGAGGGTGTTACCATAGCAACAAACCACACATTGCACAGAGACGCAAATACACAACAATGCTATGCTGTGACTGAACACACTGTTACTGGGGGACACACATATCCACATACACACATAAGGCAAACTATAAAGAGAAAGTATGTGCGTCATCACCAAGATACAACACAGCTCGGTCAGTTTTTGGGTACTCGGCACCGTGTCCATCTCTGCTTCTTCCTGCTGTATTTGGCTGGACACTATATTACTGTACCAGGCTCATGATTTCACATGATACAGTATATTATCAGAAGCATTAAGTACAATAAGCTAGAGGGATTTATCCCTGATGTTAGTTTTTGTGTATGATTTACATTTATATCTTGTTTGCCACAGTCCTTCAATCCATTTTCATTATTATATTTTACCTGCAAATGTTCTTTTCCTTCTTTTTCATTTTTGTGCACTAAATCAAAAAATAAAATGCAAATCGTTCTTAAAAGCCATATGATTACAGTCATGACCCCTTTTTTTTTGATGAAAGCTAACTCTTTAAAGTTTAATCTCAAAAAGTGATACCAAGCAAATTTTAAAGAGACAAAATCATGATTAAAAAAAGGGAATGAAAAGGTTTTTCTCATCTGCTTCTTAATATTTAATTCTTTTTTATTTCACTACCCTGTTTTCTATCCACTGTTGTAAAACAAGCAACTCCTGCCACAGTGATATTGGGATCTCACAAGGTAGATTACAGAAATAGAATGTGAGCCCTTGTGCTTTAAAATTATTTATAGTTTGTCAAGGTTGAGTGAAGATTCATCCAGAAGACAGAAACAAAAAATCCTCCCAGCAATGGCATGTCATTTCTGAAAGATGAATCAACACATTCTTCCAAATTAGCTTTGCAAGATGATGCAGAAAGACAACATGATTTAACTAATGCTTCTTATTTGTTTGGATACTATTTTCATATTGATTTCTTATTTGGATACCATTGTATTATAGCAACTGTAGCAACATTATTGTTTTATGGTGATAATAAATATGGATTAAACACAAATAGGTGTTTTTGTATAACTGACACTAATGATCAAGTTTGCTGACTTATGACTTTCTTCTACTTGTGATAGTCTTACACTGTTACACTGTACCAATCCAAGCCCTTTTTTTAACCACTAAACCTTAAAGGACCTATATTGTATAAAGTAATAGTTATATGTCAGTCCACAGAGAAATACACAGTCTGTATTCAGAAACTGAGCCTTAAAACAAGCCGTTGAGACTTCTGTAATTTTGTGATGTCACAACAAAGCAGTCATTGTTTTTTGCCCAGCCTCCCTGGACCAAGTGTCCAGCCTTGCTGAATTTGGTTTCTCAGAAATGCATACCTGAAATCTGCTTTATTTTTATTTGATTACTCAGTCAGCGAGAAGAGAGGCGCCGAGCCTCCGACCTGTTGTTACTATAGCTCCAGAGAGAAGTCTGAGAAACGAGAGGTGAAACTACATTGAGATGTTTTTTTTGTTGGTACCTAAAACTACAAATATATCTTCTTATGATATAAAAACTCAAAGCGAAACACCTAAAAACTACATATAAGTGTACTACTATAAATCCCAAGCAAAAAGTGTTCCCATACCAAAATATCCTGACAGCAACATTACTGGCAGAGGTTCTGTCCTCACAAGTTTAACTAAACAAAATACACAGTGAAAAAGTTAAACTGTAAAGAAACATGCGTGATTGACTGGTACTGAGATGTTTACTACATGCTCAGCAGTGGCTCATGTATTCCCGTCCATCCTCTGCTGAGCCTCCAAGGCTCCTCAAAGCTTCACAGTAGCTTTCATGTCAGTAGAACTTCAAAGTGAATCTGCATTTGAAAGTCTAACCCTAAACCTGAGATGTCACACAAGCACAACAACTCTCCCCTTCATCCTGCCCTCACCCTCCCTGAAACCCACCCACCTTTACTCCCACAGGTTTGGTTCTGAGGGGGAAAATTAGTTTTGGTCCTGTTAGATCTACTCCTTTTCAAGTTGTGGTGTAATTTTTGTGCAGATTGCAGTCCGAGAGGAGTCTTTAATATACTAATTTATTCAAGAGGTTCTCTGAGTCATCCTCTCGACTGACTCTGATCCTCCTGTCATGTGCTTGAAAAACATCTCGGCTTTGTTCGTCTGACACCTCAGCTGTCATGCATGATCAATGTTTGTTGTTGGTGCGACACTGTCAGTCTCTGTGCTCTGCTCTGACCATACTGTGCTAACTGTTGAGCACAAATACAAAAAGTAAACGTTGCAACCAACACAGATCACCCAGATGAAAACACAAGCTCGGAAGCTGTGGTGGACAAACCTGCACTGACGATGTGGTGTGTGGCGAGCTGCTGGGTCAGAGCCTTCATGTTGGGGTCACGATGGGGGTAGAGCTGCCAGCGAGAGATGCCCAGGTGGAAGCGCAGCCAGGGAGGATGACTGTTACTGCTGCTGTTCCACTGGATGTCCTCATAATCGTCCTGGCTGGCACTCACCCTGGAGAGAGACAGAGGTGAGAGAGGGATGAGGGGGGAGGTAAAGAGTATTTGAGGGTTGGAGGTGTTATCATGATATTTCCTCTGATTTAGACAGACAAGAAGTGATGATTTTTCCATTACTGATAAAATTACACTTAAGGAAAAACTAGAGCTTTGTCAATTACTGAAATAGCTAATAAACAAAGCCGATTAAAATTGAATCAATTTAAGCAATTTTGATAATATATGTCAGCATTTGGTTTTTTCAGCTTCTTTATCATGTGATTTAAAAACTGAATCTGTTTGGGAAGCCATGTCAGATTCTTACAAGTTGTGATGTAAAAAATACGTAACTAATCAAAAAAGTGATTGACAAATTATTCTGCAATGAAGGGATTTGTTAGTTGCCTCCTGAAAACAAACTGTAGGAGGTAATAAAGACCTGAAATCGTGAAAAGGAGGGAAATTCAAACAGATACTGCAATAAAATGTCCATAAGAGACCAGTCACATGTTTCGTGGCAGCTGCAGAGGCTATGAATGTGTATGTTCCCACTCTGTTTAGATTTTTTAAGACATGCTGTGCATGCAACAACATACAGTAGCTCACACCTACAAGACACAACAGAAACCTACAACAGCAGCATTGTAACAAGCATAAACCAGCCTTGACAACAGGAGATCAAATTTGCTCCCTGCAGTCTCACCCATCTGATGAAAACCTTGCCACTACTGGGTAGTAATGAGCTACATATAGAAGCCCTTGAAGGGATAAATTGTCCTAAATTGGATATGGCAACTGAAAGATGCTAGAATGAATTAAAAGTCCCATACTTTACTGTGTTTCCGTTGAGGGGTTGAGATCAATGAGAAGATATATTTGTGGTTTTTATTACCAAAAACAATCTCAATATAGTCTTACGTCTGCTCTCTCAAGTGTGTGAGCCAATCAGAAGAGAGTTTCTGAGGCTCTCCTACGATTAGCTGACTGATTTTTGAGTGCTCGAATTAAAATAAAAGCAGATTTCAGGTCAACACTCAGAGAAGCTAAATTATTATTTAATTATTATTTAAATAAAGCAAATACAAGACTGTTTGGCTCAGGAAAGTCTGATTGTGAGAATTATGGGAGGTGATGTTAGCTGTATTAGACTGACCACATCTGAGAGCTCTTCTCACTCGCCTTGACCTTTGGTTTCACTTTCAGCAGCCAGTCCTCCTCTGGTACAGGAGGGCTGGATATATTGTAAAGAGGATGATCAAACAGCGCCTCCAGTTTTAACAACCCAGACTCCAAAGGTTCTGCTCTGTTGGCGTCATGGTGGCCCACACTGCCTGCCATGTTGATTAAAGCAGGATGACCTTTGGTGTCCCTTTTGGCATCTCTATTGGAAGAATCTCTTTGTGCAGTTTCGGTTGGTGGCTTAGCGACATCACTGAACCCCACAGAGGTGTAGCTGGTGCGTGCCAGGTCTCTCAGGATGTATGTCTTGGGTGGCAGTGGGTGGTCACAGGGCTGGTGGTAAATGGAAAGAGAGACAAGTGCCAGGAAGAGGTGGAGGAAAACAGTGATGAAGGCCAAGGACAGACAGATTGTCCTGGAGCGACGGCGCAAACACCACATCATCCTACTGAGAGGAGAGCTTGAGGGAGGGTCAGGAGAAGTGAAGGGAAGAAGAGAGAAAGACAAATGTGGCATAAAAGACTTCAAGAAAAAATAAAAAGGAAAAAAATTTGTGAAAGAAGAAATGGTTTAGCATGATAAAAACTAATTAAATTAATGATATTGAGTAAACTATAGCTGACATAATAAAGAACATGGCCTTGATAAATGCATTAAAGAAGGTTTAACAGCTTTTATTTAAAAGTCCATGTCAGGCTACTCTTGTAATGGCTTACATTCTCATGTAACTTTGCAACTGATTTACTGAGGTCATTGAGGAATAACAAGAAAAAGGTAACTTACAATTCTGCGTCCCTCCTCTGCTGTTGTGGCTTCCCAGTGGAAACAGACAGGACTCTATGCAGTATCCAGTCAGCCTTTACCCAGGTGTTTGAACTTTTCTACACTTCTGTTACCAGGCTTGCATTGGGACAGGTGCCAGGTTAAAGTGATCTGGACATGGATCAATGCATTTTCTCATCTCTTTGTAACCTGGTCTCTTTCTGCTGGCTTGTTTGTCACGTCAGTATCCATTTGGTGATCAGTAATTGAAATTTATTCTACAGTTGCAGTCACTAGAAGCCAATTCAAGGACAAAAAAATGTAAATGTGTATTTGAAGTTTAACAGTAGGATCACAATTTGCCTGTTCTATTATATGAGACTGCACAGCACACATCCACCAACTCCCACTGTTCTCCCATCTTATCTGTCACAGAACATTCACAAAGCAAAGATGGGGTAAAAATGGTGTCTATGTTCTCCTTAAATAATTCTTTAACCTTCATTGGAATTCAATCTGCAGACTGCATGAAGTAATGTACATTATCTTTGATCACATCACATGATTTCATCTCTTGTCATATTGAATATGGTCGGCTTAAACCAGTTAATTATCTGCAGTATGTTAGAGGATTTGATGGAGCAGGCTGTGGGAGTAACAGATGTTTCATATTCTGAGTGTATGTTTGCACTGAGACTTTGATTCAGGAACTTCAGACCTCCTGGAGAGTCCCGCAAGATACACTGCTTCTGTGAAGTACGGCTCTTTAAAGTCTCTGTGTGTGCGTGAATCTACATGCTGTATATGTACATGTATGTGAGTGTTCATGCAGAGCAACCCACAAGAAAGATCTGAGAGAGTTTAACAAAATGTGTGTTGTACCCATGTGCCTATTTGTACAGTGTATATTGACTGTGTATGGTGAAGGATCACCTTTCTTGAAAAGAAATGACAGTGTGACTCATCTCTCTCTGCTGAATACATAAAAACAGATTTAGTGGAAGCTTTCTCCTGCATTCATGCAGGTGGTCATATCCATTAATTATTTATCAGCACTCATCAAACATGGATGTTTTGGAGAGAACATGATGATTTGTCCAAATCCCTATGGCTAGAAACAATAAACAAGGAGAGAAGGGACAAGGTTTATTTTAACTGGAAGGGTCCCCTTACTGAGTTTTACCACAGATATGGAAACAGATGGATTGATGCTGGTTGATTTATACTGATATTGATATGTTTGATGGGTGACCAGGAATAAAAGAATCTGTGCATAAAAAGGGACCAGAGGAGAAAATAATTGAAATAAAGTGAGAATTGTGGAATACATTTTGAGGCTGGTTTAAAATATATTTTTTTAGCCATTTTGGCTCTATGGACTGTAATGGTGATTGGCTGGCTAGTTAAATATCTATTGGCAGCTATTGGATGAATTGCCATCAAATTTGGTACAGATATCCAGGGTCTCCAGAGGATGATCCCTGACTTAGACTAGCACCACCATGGGGTTTGCATTTGTGGGGAAATGTCAAATATACAGTAGATTTCCAGGGTTCCAGTTGTGTCCCCCTCAGGATGAATTGTGATAACTGTTCTTCTAAGGTCAAATTTCTAATATGTCCATTATTTATAGTTGTATCTCAGTACCAATTGTATCTCAATACAAACTTGATAGTGACATGTCACTCCAAAATGTTTTTGGCTGGATACTGCCCTCTCAAGAAGAACGATTTAAATTTAAAAATTAAATTAAATTACATTGAAATTAAATTGAAACCTTGTGGTTAAATGCCTCTGCCAACATTGAGTAACAGCCAACAAGTGTTTTGGCAGAACATTATGTCACAGTGAAGTTGACCTTTGACCATTTGGATATAAAATGTCATCACTTCATTATTTATCTTATTGGACATTTGTGTTAAATTGTGTGTGTGTGTGAAGTTGTAAATTATGGCCAAAAATGGTTAGGGTTTATAAATGTGGTTTGTGAGGTCAGAGTGACATTGACCTTTGACCAACAAAATTTCAGTAGGTAATCCTTGAATCCAAATCAATGTTTGTAAATGTGTTCCCTCTGGGTGTTACTGAGATATCACGTTCAAGAGGCTGGGACCTGGTTGTCACAGGCACAAGAGCATAATTATGTTTACACCCAAGTGACAAAGGGTGAAGTAATTATGATGGAGCACAGGGTTATATGAGATGACAACATTATAGAGAGCCAAAAGCCACGTAGGCAGGAGGATGGGTGAATGAATGGGTCAATAGAAGATCAGAGTTTAATGTGGGAGACTGCTGTTCATTTCCTGCCTCCACCCTCCAGGCGATGTTGCTAACTACTGCTATGGTTTGTATTATGCTGATGGTGGAGATGTGACTTGTTTAAATTAAGATTTTTATGTGCTTGCACTGTTTTGTCCTCCTGTTTATTTAATTCAGGCAGCAGCCCTGAAGCTCATGAAAAATTATATATTTTAAATGGTTTTCAAGGTTATCTGCATTTTACAGAATTAAAAAAGCTCACATCACATTTTGTGAGTGTCAGAGCTGCTATCAAGGTTGCAATTTGCATTTTTTTTTTCATTTTTCTACTTCGGATGACAAATTTTACAGGTGAGGCTAAACTCTGAAGGATCCTAAGCCTCATAGTGAGGTGATGAGAAGAATGAATCACATACAAACACATACAAACAGTGAGACAACTGTCGTCTCCATCTCTTTCCCTCCAATCTTTTGATTTGTTTTTCTTACTTTAGCTCAGCTACAGGCCTTCTGGGCCTTTTTAAGTTTTGCTAAGAGTCTTACTTTTTGTCTAATGCACTCTGTCTGTCTCTGCCCCTCACTGATGTATTATAAACAAGCTGTCTGAGGCTCGATCCGCACACAACACTCATCTTTTATCCCCTCTGTCGCTCTCCTCTCACTTCTTTTCCCCACCCTACTACATTTTCCCAAAACTTATGGTACCCTTTTTATTTCAGTCTGGAGACGAGCTAATGAAACACACTGTCACAGCTACTGATGGTCAAAATGAGAGCTGCCTCACACACACTCTTGCAGAAACACACTCATATTAATATTGGATTGTGTTTCTCATTTCTCAATAAAAAAAAGCCCACTAGCAATGTTCTGATGAAAAATTTATCCCTCTCTTCTGCAGTCCTCTGTCGCCCTTCATTTCTAACTGCTGGCTGCCCGTTACAACCTTTCCTTGCTCTGCTCTTCTCTAACTCTTTGTGCCCTCGAGCGGCTGTTGAAATCTGAGGATTTTTTAGTATCTAAACTCTCAAAAAACCTACTTTCTTACTGACACCAAGACTCGTTTTTCTTTACCAGCAATTGAATTCTGTGAATTGTCAGTCAATGCATTTTCAACCAGCTGCAGATTATTTCCATCTCTCACCACCTGTGTCTCCCACAAGCACACAGACACTCACGCACACACACTTGGGGATGCTCGAACCCTCCACCTGTCACTGCAGGTGGCGAGGAAGTTGCTAAGATACAGCACTGAGCTGTTCCAACACAGACAGAGCCTTCAATTGAGAGCACAGCATGAACTCACAAAACTGTGTTTGAACTTCAACATCAACAGTTATTGGACATATCTGTGTAAGTAAACATGAATATTTTTTCTACTGCCTGTTGCTGTAACAATGTATGTGATGATTGCTATGCCACTAGCCAGTTCCACCACCTCTCTAGAAACCTGAAAAATCATTATTCATTCAACTGTTCCATTAGATTTTCTGTTTTTTTATTTATTTAAAAAACAAACAAAAAAACAAAAAAAACAGTTGCATGTCCCAGTTTTTCCAACAGGATGGTAAAAGGACAGATGGATTATAAAAGGTTTCTCTGCCAGCAATTGAAGTTTGGTGAGGAGTATTGTTGAGTTATTTTAATTATTCATGTCTCCTTTTTGGCCTGAAAATGGTGAATTTAATAGGATTTGGTATGAGCCCTTGGAAATCTACTACTCTTAAGCCAACTTTAATTTTCAAAATGTAAAATATTTGATCAAAATTCCCCTAAAAATACATTTAGGTTAAGGCTTGTATAGCAATTATACATTTGCAATAAATACAGCTATAAGCTTTGAGGCAATGCAATGTGCATTATCAACCCATTATCAAGCAGTTATCAAGTTCCATGTTTAGTCTTTCAGCTGTATAGTCATTTTGGTTGACTCTCAACATCATTTCCACCTATAGAAGCAGCTGTTTTCAGCAAAAACAACAAAAGAAGCTTGGATAAGTATAATGTTCTCTAGCTCCCCGACACCAGAAGGCAGACAGGTAAAGTTAGTGCTGGTGAACATGGTGGAATATTAGCAGCTAAAGAGCCAGATATTTCCCTGAGGGGTTAGTGGAGAGTAAGACGGTGCTAAAAGAAGAGTGAATATCAGATTTTATCCAGGTGGACAGTAACATAACTCTAAACAATGAATGCTAATGTTGATCCAAGTCTGCTGGATGGGTAGCAGCAACACATTGTCGCAAATGTTATGAGGCGATATGTCAAAGTTGTGTTTACAGAGTCTTCAAGGGCCCCTGAATGGCAAAGAATAAACAATTCCCGCTTAAACATTAAAAGCGACCAGAGTGGAACAGAAAAAAAAATGGTACCAGTCATCAACTCAAACGCTCAAATTTCTTCTTTTGGTATTATGAAATTTCACTCAAACGAGCTGCATGGCAGTAGAAAGCAGTAGTGCACGCTGTGATATTGCTCAGAATATGATGGGACAGCTGCTGAGGAATTTTGCAATAAAATCTATCCAAACCTCCACGTCTGCAATGCCCAAAGGGTTATTAACCAGCTACATGAACAAAATGAGCTTTCTTTTGTCTTACAGTGATGTCATTCGTGCTAAGTCACCTACACCTGTTGTGATGATCTCTTTAAAGTATATTGCTGCAACACCACAGCAATAACCTCTTAACACTAGCTGTAAAAACCACTGACGTATAGATCCCGTGTGGTACGAATATGTGTATATGGCATTTAACATTTTTGTGTAGTAATGTGTCCTTAGCTTCACTGGATGTTCCAGAATATGCTTCAATTACTGCGTCTAGACCTTAACACTCACTCCGTGTCTGTGGTTGACTCACTGGAGTGTTGGAGTCAGAGCAGACATATCTCATCTCATCTCATCACCGTAATCAAGCCGTCTACAAATACCCAACTCTGACACCACCACCCTGCCCAGCTCACTGTCTCCGCTTCAGTCCGGCTGCTCTGACTCCACCCCTCAGCTCTCCTCGCTGTCCTCGTGCTTCCTTCTCCCTGCTCTGTGGCTCAAGCCCTAACTGTCTCAGCCGCCATCTCCCAACACCATCATCACCATCCTCAATGAATTATCCTTTAACCAATAACTTGCCCACTCCTCGGTTCAATAGTTCAGAGGCCCCAGTTTACAACAGGATAATGAGCCGTCTTCCTGCATACTGGGGAGAGCAACTAGCAAAGTCTTTACTGTGACTCTTGTGGCTCTTTGTATGAATTTTTAACAACATTGAGGAGACACAGTGAGAGGGAGGAGATATATAAAGAGCATTTGAGGTGAATAATGAATGAGATGCATCACAGGGTGGAACTATGTTTACTGACACAAGAGCCACTGGTTTAATCAAAGGGCTGTTACAACAGCTGCAGAATGTGCAGGCTTCCTTCACATGAAGTAAGCTGACCAGGTGGATGTGGGTAAAAAGCTATCAGTGTATTACATTGGCAGGAACCCAAGCAAATCTGGACGTATCTATGTCAAATCCTTTCCAGTCATTAAAGGTAGATGTTTACAAGATGGGGCAATGCCAAAGATGGATTTGCAGTCCAGTGATTCTCAGACCTGGGCCGTTTCTCAATATCAAAAATGCCATGAATGGATTTGTGCCGTTGAGGGTAAAAGACTTTGCTGCCAAAACTCCTTTTGAGAACTGTCTGGCAGCATCACAGGGAAGGAAGATAACTGCTGTTAGTGTTGCAGACTTTACATGTATTTTGCAGGCCATGCCAACTTCATTAAGCAAGTTATTTTCCATTTTTTTGGGAGATTTTGGAGGACACACTGAAATAAAGACACTACGAAGTGAACAATCTGGACAGACTCTCACTAACAAAGGAACCATGACTTTTTCTGTAAATTGTTTTCATACTTCACATTTGGAAATAACACTTTTGCCCTGAAAAGATTGCTTATTTTGGGCAACATCACAAAAACATAACAGACAAAAACATGCATTGATCAACAGCTCTAAGCCCAGGGTTGTTCTGTTTTTATGTGTACCAAATATCTAGATTCACAGATACACTTACATATATAAAACTACTTTTCCAGTTCTGAAAGTTTAATACGTGGCTTTACCAACAGGTGAAACAGACAGTCCACTGTGACTTGGACTATTTCCTGCACAAACCAGACATGTTGGCGACAACTGTGAACAGAAGGGAAGTGGTGAGAGTGAGCCACGAAGACAACAGTTGTGTTTGTGAGGCCAGAGTGCAGGCTGACCTGAGTTTGAGGTCATGCTGTTTGGGTACTTCAATGTTCAAGTTGAAGTTGTCAGACTTTGTGAATCTGTCAATAATGGCAACCCCCCTCCACTCACTGCTGGGTCAAAACGCCCTCTGCGCCGTCATGGTGCAAAAGGGCCACTTCACTTACATAAAATTGTATCTTACTCTATTTTTTCAGTCAGTGCTAGCAGCCAAACAGTGCACGCTCCTGTGAATACTTTCTCATAATGTTTCTGCACATGCGAGTGTGTAGTTGAACTACTTATGCATTTCATATAATCTCTTTCCACCAGCTCACGTCAATCAGCACACAGGCCAGTGCTAATAGGAGGCCACACATTAATATTCAAAACATGAAGTAACACGGCCTCTCTCATTTAATCTACTGCCAAAGCTTCACTTGACGACCGACTCAAATATCTATAGATATTTAATGTCATCACTGTTTTTTTATTTTACAAATGTATAAATTCTGCAATTCTGTGTTGTCTTTTTTTTTACCTGATTAATGAAACTGCAAATGAAGGTCATTTTACATGGTCTCATGTGTAGTTGTCTGAACACACTCATTTATATTTGACATCCTTCACAGTATTCCCTTGAACTGAGCTTTACTATGTTCAGTAGTACACACTAATAAGGATTAACTGCAAATAACCTTGAATCTTGAGGTGATCAGTCACTTTGTTTTATCACATTTGATTATGATGAGTATTAGACTTTGTTGTAACAGTTTCATTTGCTGAACATAAAATTCCTACATGGACAAGAGCTCATTTTGGTTTTCTGCTCATCACTTGCAAGTCCACCATGGAGGTAACTTTTCACCAAGACTGGAGCATCTCTCAATGAAACCGCAGAGCAAACTGAGCCTAATGGTGCCAATAAGGAGCTCTACAAAGAACACTTAAGAAAAACTGGCAGTTTGAGCAACTTCTCCCACAAAATATAAATTGCCTTTAGAGGGAAATAACATTTAAACTTTAAAGCTGCATCTTTTCAACAATTTTTCTCCATTTTCTTGGGGAAAAGCTGCCTTAGCCGCTCTCACAAGTCCCTCACAGTCACGTCATTTGTCTTTTTTCCTTTTGAACATAAACTTTTGTTGGGTATTTTTGGAAGCATCTTTGTTAGTCTCCTCCTCTGTGTATTTCTTGTGTGTAAAAAGCTTTGGAAAAGCAGTTTCTGGCATGTTATTCCTCTGAGTGGGGCACATAGCTTTTTGCAACATTTTAAACCCAGACACTCAAACTCCAAATCTATTGATACTTGAGATAAATCCTTCATTTCACTCTTGGCAATGTGGGTGCAGTCACTAATGATTTTTTTCCCCATATATATATATTATATATATATATATATATACT
>CM076650.1:4420057-4557850 GCA_038496675.1 Rachycentron canadum
GAGAGAGAGAGAGAGAGAGAGAGAGAGAGAGAGAGAGAGAGAGAGAGAGAGAGAGGCTGCTTTTTGTGAAGATGAGACGGCTGTGAGGGCGATATAATATCAAGAGAGTTGCTGAGGCAGGGCTGGATCTGGACATCCAGGATATAAATTCACACTGACTGAGACAACCTTGTAACTGACTGTGCTTGAAGAGGCCTGGCAGTGATGCAGCAGTGTCCGTGTGTGTTTGGGGGGGGTTATAAGCCTCTATGTCTCAATCTCAGCACACACACACAAGCTGAGAAAACTGACTCCCCCACCACCACCCTCTTTCCTGTCCAGCCAGCCTCATCTTTTATTTATTCCTCTATCCTGCTGTTGGATGCGGAAGGTAGAGGAGAGAGGCGGCTGACACGATGGGGAGGGGGGAAGACGAGGGGAGGATGGGTTGCAGAGGGACGTGAGGGCCAGCAGGTGGAAAGATTTCCCTTGGGGGTCCATGGGGAGCGTGCGCAAGACATGAGGAGCGTCTGTGTCATGAGTGAGTTGTCAGAGGAGGTGAGGGGAAGATAAAAGAGGGAGGGAAGGTTAAAGAGGGGGAGGGAGGATGTAAGAGAAAGATCACTGCACCTTCAGGTGATTTGCAAAAAGCCTTTAAACCTTCTCACTTCCATTATTTCTGCAAACAGTCACTGTGGGACGGCTGCACTTTTCTAAACAAACTCTTTCTAATTTTGGTAAATTAGAAAATCTGACAGGATTATTTCTCCATTTTTACCACAGAGGTCTTAAACTGCACTTCACAGTGAATAAACATTGGGACAACTGGCTGCTTAATGGAGCCGACATGGGCCCTAATTGAGTCAGTGACTAACTCATCGGTCCAAATCTCCTGCTGTCAAACAAAACTCCAACAGGAGGCAAACAGCAAGAACAACAGGTTTTGCCAAAGTTTGGCCAACCCTGTGCTCAGTGTCGTTCCAGTTACCTCGAGTTTCTCAATGCGGTCCTTCAGGTCCATGATGGCCCTGGCCAGCTCCTCCACAGCCCTCGCCGTCTGCAGCTGCGCCGCGGCGGTGGAGCTGACATCATCCCCGGCCATGACGCGGCGGTTGCCGCTCCAGACCCCGATGCTCCGCTCCGGGACGCTCCTCTCGTCCTCCAGGCCGCTCTCACACTCGCTCAGCTTCCCCGTCAGCTCCCGGATGGTCCGCTGGTCCATGAGGATCTGGTCGTTCTGCTGCAGGACCATCTGCCGGAGCTCCTCCGCGGTGGTCCGGAGATAAGTCCAGTCCTCATCGCCGGCTCCGTACAGCGGCTCATCCGCCTGCTGCTGCCGCTGCTGCTGCTGCTGCTCCCGCCGCTGCCTCAGATCTTTCGTCTTGCATTCTCCGACAGGTACAGGTGTGCAGATCAGCCGGCTGAAACTGAACTGTTTCGCGGACCCACCTCCGGTCTCCTCCCCGAGATTGAGCTCGTTCAGAGTGGGAACCTCCAGTCCGATGCCCCCGAGCCCGTTCCCTCCATCGTAGGACTCGGCTCCGTGGAGAGCGCCCAGCGGCCCGGCGTGTGCCACCGACCCGTGCTCCAGAGGCTGGAGCAGCGTCTGCGATGTCAGGGTGCCGTTGTCGCTGAGAGGCGCGGCGCGTTTCCGGGGATAAACACTGGCGATGATGCAGATGACCGCGCCGAGGAAGGCCAGGGTGCCCGCTCCCACAAGAACCACCACGAACTTCATTATGACTGTGGAGAGCGATGCAAACGATTAGGCTTCAGGGAAAAGCGCTGACATGCACACCGCTTGTTTTCCGATCCGCCCGTTCAGCAGCCTGCATCACACCGACACAACCACCAGTCTACATCTAGTAGCTTAAGTCGATTAACTAAACTAGTCTTACGTGTCCGATTAACGACAGAGCTGTTCGCTGTAAAATGCTGCACTTACGCGGAGAGGATGTTTCCCAGTGGCGCTGCTGTTTTCCTCTTTCCGCCCTCTGTGCGTAAAATCGGTGGCACCGCGCTGTCTGGACCGGAGATGCTCCCTCTCCGTCTCCGTGTTGCTAAGCTGCTCTCCTCCGTGCGTTACCATGGGGACCGCGGGAGAGGAGGAGCGAGGCTGTAGGCATGCGTCAGTCAGAGCAGAGGTGAGCCTCCAGCAGCAGCAGCGTGAGCAACCAAGGCGGTGATGGATGTGTGTGTGTGTGTGTGTGAGAAAGAACAGAGAAGGTCACCGACAAGTGAGAAATAAAGCACTTTATACATGTGGGTTGTACGGTGGCCCTGAAAGCTCAACACACTGAAACGTCAAAAAAAAAAAAAAAAAAAAAAAAAAAAAGTAAATAAATAGAAAAAAAAAAAAACATCTTAATTCATTTGACATAACACATGTTCTGCAAATGATCACAACGACCAAATGCACAAATATGCTGCAAATACTCAATGTTATATCATAGCAGTGTTTCCAGTGGACAATAAAAACTGAGGAACCCAGTTGGGACACACTTGTTGAGCTCTCAGGGCCACCGTAGGTTCGACTTGATTCTTCAATAATTTACAGCCGTTTGTCTCCATCAACCAGCCAAGTTGCAGGAAATATGGTCATAATCTCCTTCGTCATTATAGCTTTGAATGACGGCCAGAAGTGTTTTAGCTGTTTTAGAGTGTGACAATAAGGTTGACCTTTGACCTGTTGGATGTAAAAGGTCACCCACCTCATTTGAGTTAAATTGTGTCATAAATGGTTTGTGACTTTGTGAGTTATAGCCAAAAGCGTGTCGTGAGGTCACAGTGACCACAACGTTCGACCTTTGCGCCAAATCTGACAAATTTCCCTTTAACTGTTCTTGAGGTTTAACATTCACAAGAACCTGAGGTCACTGTGACCTTTAACCACCAAAATCTGAAACAGTTCGTCTTTGTAACCAAGTGAAAGTTTGTTCCAAATCTGAAGAAATTCCCTCAAGGCGTTACTGAGGCATTGTGTTCATGAGGATGGGACAGACAGACTGACAACGCACAAACATAATAACTCCGGCCCTGACTGTCGCCGGCGGCAGCACAGAGGAATAAAAACAAAGAAGCTTTGATGTTTAGGTTTTGCAGAGACACTCTCAGCTTTGTCAGTATTGATTAAATTATCACATGAACATCCACTCACAAAGAAATAGGCTAAAACGAAAATAAAAACTCAAAATAGGAGTAAAAACAGGCCCCACAGTGCTCAACGTCACTCATGCACCTTTACATGTGCAAAGTACACACAAACACACATCTGCAACAACACAGTTAGGCTTCTTGGTAGTGGAAGTGCTCTGAAAGTGTCAGTCATACAATATGAGAAGTCTGCTTGTATTCACAGAAGCGACAATAACACGTTTGATGTTAAAAAAAAAAAAAAAAGTTCACAGCCAATTTACAGTGAGGAGAGAGGAAGGAAAACAAGAGGCTGTAGAACAGAGGAAGACGGAGGAAAACAGAAAGATCCAGGCTCTTGAACGCTGAGGTTTTTGGACTGAGTAGGAGGAGATGAAGAATGTGCTTTTTCCCAAGAGGCTGTGCAAAGTAAAACTCACCACCGCTGCCAACAGTTATGATCTGACCCTGACACAGCAAACATTCTCCTCAAAAGTTTTTCTTCACAGGGTAGATAAACCACTTTGAAACATTAGTCTAGATTAAATAAAACTCTCTGGTTTGCTGTACCAATGGGAAATGGTCTGTTGCCAGTCAGGGAAGCGAATCAGCCAATTAGCTCAGCATGAAAGGAAAAATCTAACCTCGACCTTAGAAATCACTCTGTAATTCTTCATTAATTCGTGAATGTTTTGTGATGAAATGCCAAAATTCACTTTGTTAGTAAGTTGGCGAATGCACTTTCCTTTGACCCACCCATACTTCACTTTGTACATTTTCCAAAGTAAAGCATAACCCCTTTCAGTGAAAACAAACTAAAAAGGGTGTGTTGACGCTACTCTAAGATAAATACTAATGTCAGCATTTAGCAGATTCACAAGTTCAACTGGAAATGCTTTGTGGGATACACTCAGCTAAACTTGTGAACTGTGTGTCTGAAAGACTGTGACTGTTACTGCTTGTGTTTTTCGTGTATGTGTGATGCCCTCCACTCTTTCCATTCAAAGTCTGTAATGGCTGAAATCAGTGAAAGGTCCCTGGGATTGATGGTCTTCTCCGCTCTGGTCCTCCTGTGTGGCTTCATCATGAAATGGCTCCTGTTCAGACAGAAGCACAGCTCAAATGTAATACTACAAACAAACAGTCATTTTGTTAATCACTAATTTAACACACGTCTTGAAATACAGTTTGAAGTCAAAGGGAAACACTCTTTGCTTCAGCACATTCATTTTGATGTAAAATATTGGATATAAAATGAATATGTCAATCAGGTAGAAAATACAACGTAGGAGATACAAGCCTTTAAACACAACGTACCCAAATTTCAACTGTGATCAGACTCTTGGCAACTAAACGTTTGTTGGACATTTGTCACGTGACTCCACACGAGTCGACCCTTATTAGACTTAAATTCTTGCCTCGGTTTAAACTCCAGAGTTGCTCCCAGTTCTGGTGGATAGATGATGTTGGGGCAGTGATATGATGCAAACATTAGCACAAGGGAAATTGGGAACACTGTCATTCATGATGGTCCAGTGCACTGGGATCATGTCATGTGCCCTGTTGTGAGGGGAGAACTGCCACATTTATTGCTTTTTAAAAAAAACAAAAAAAAGTCCAACATCATGTCAAAAACCACAATGAGGAACTACTGTATAAATAAAATGACAAACAACACAAAAAACAGTCATAGGTTTCATATATTCATTCATGTAAACCTTCAGTAAACCTTCTTTAAATGAAATATATGACAGATAGACTTAATGAACTTTTCAGAATATTTGGTGCAGATTGTTTAATTATTTTTACCAATAGTCACATGGTCACTTATGTAGTCAGTCAACATGAAGATGCAAAGCATGCTTGGAAGTTGATCAACTACAGGTGCCAGGCACATTTCAACCCGAACATCTCACCTGGTTCCCACTGGTTTAAAAAGCAGCATCTACTCTGAGGAGCCACCCTGATGATTTCCATGCCTGCGAGAATGTCCCCAGTTTTATTCTCATGAGACATGAGGAAACTGTTGACATCCATCTCCTGAACTGAGCCATCACACCATACGTCTCAAACAGATATGGCCACAAAAAAAGAAGAAAAAAAAAACAAAACCTACCTATCACCTAAGAAAATCCAACAATAGTTCTACTTCCACTGTTATTTTGGTGATCATGTTTTTTGTAGTTTGGGCCTTGGAGCAAATTTTATTAATTTTTGCAATTCTTTAAAGGAGTCACTAATCGCTTATTTTTCACTGGATTGGGTTGAAATTTGTGCAGAACATCCAAGAAACCTGCTGTGGCTGCACAACATGTCAACACAGAGTGGTAACATTTTCTCCTTAACACTGTTAACATACAAACATTTCAAGTAATGACAATAAACACACACTTTTGTTTCCATACAGCTTTCTTGTTTTTTGACAATGTGTTTGTTAAATTGAGTGAACAGAGTTTAATCATTCTGTCATTGACAAACATGTTTTACTATTTTACCTTGTTTTGTACAGATCCAGCAAAACATCCCTTGTGTAGAGGAAACTTTGCACCTGAAGATGGCATTTTATACTGTGGGAGACAGGAAGTGGAAGAAACCAACTATTTGGGCCAAGAGGAGAGTCTGAATTCCAGGCTCCTTTTAAATGTAATTATTTGGGACTTTATGTTTCTTTTTCTTTTATTTTTTTGTTTGACAGTTAGTTTATTCTGTTTACTGATTTAAATCTGTATCAATATTAGTGTTAATTTCTGATATATAATTAATTGGTTGTTCCTCTCCCCCTTTGTATCTGCATGTAGGTTTGCCTTTGTGTATATAAACCCTGTTTGTGTCTTTTGTTAGGTCACTTATATTCAGTACAGTACAGGTTGCTGGGTGTGTAGTTGCTCTGAAATTAAAGAGACATGTATTTTGAAAAGTTGAAATTACATATTTATAATTACATTTTTTGTTGAACTTCACTGTTTGGTCCGAGAAAAAACCCTACAGATAATTTGCAGAAGTATTTGTGTAAATGGTTGTTACTAAATGTGTTTTACCTGAGCAAATGTAATTAATAGAAAAAAAATCATCTGTTATTTATAAGAAATTTGTACTACTGCATATATGGCACATCACTGTTTGTAATATTAAATTCATTCGTTTTATATAAGATACATACCCTGAAAGGTGTAGTAGATTTTCAAGATGGATGACAGCATAGGGTTGAAAAAGATTAAATTAAATTAAGGGAAAAGTGTGAAATGTGTTGCTTTTTTAAGGAGGCCAATTATTTGTATTGTTAAGTGTCACCAACTATATCCATCACCTTTCATGAATACTACAACCATGACTACTAGCCTACTCACAATAAATAAGACATAATAAAAACTTCTTTGAAGCTTTTACACACACAGTTTTTGTAAAAAAAAAAAAAACATTAAAATAACCTTATTACACATACATCCAAATCCTAATTTGTGAAGCACATCTTCCAAATAATGGACACACACAAAAAAGAGATATTTTCATTATTGAATTCAACAAAGGTGGTTTATTTCACAAAAACTGAAACTTTAACATGTGCAAAAGTATGTGAACCCTTGTATTAGTAGCTTGTAGCGCCTCCTTTTGCAGCCATTACTTCAACCAAACGTCCTCTGTAACCACTAACCAGTCCCTCGCATCAGCTTATGGGGATTTTTGCCCACTCCTCCTTGCAGAACTTAGCCAGTTGAGAGAGGTTGGAGCGACATCTGGCATGTACCAACTTCTTCAGGTATCACCACAACAAATCAATTGGATTAAGTTCCCGACTTTGACTGAGCCAATCCAGAGTATGAATCCTCTTTCTCTGAATCCATTCCTTTGTAGTTTTGCTGGAAAGCTTTGGGTCATTGTCTTGTTGCATAATCCATTTTCATCCCAGCTTCAACTCCCTGACTGATGGCAGGAGTTTCTTGTCAAGAATTTGTTGATATGCCGGAGAATTCATGGTTCCTTGGATAATATGGAGTCGTCCAGGTCCAGAAGCAGAAAAGCAGCCCCAGACCCCATGCTTCCTGTTGGCAGGAGCTTCTTTTCTTCATATGCAGTGTTGGCTTTTCTCCAAACATGTTGGTTTTGATTGTGATGAAATAATTCTATTTTGGACTCGTTTGTCCAGAGAATGGACGTCCAGAAGGCCTCTGGTTTGTCCAAGTGCTCTCTGGTTAAGTTGAAACGGGCAGCTTTGTTCTTTTTTGAGAGCAGAGGCTTCCTTCTAACAACCCTCCATGAACATCATGGCTATTCAGTTTTCGTCTGATTGTAGACACATGCACATTTGTCCCAGATGCTACCAGAGAGGTCTGCAACTCTCTAGAGGTGATGTGTTGACAGTTTGTTTGATAGTTTTGATGGGCGTCCACTTCTAGGCAGAGTTGCTGTCATGTTGAAGGCCCATCCATTTGTAAATTATTTGTCTTACAGTGGATGGATGGAGCTGGAATATTTTGGAGATGGTCTTAGCCCTCCCCAGACTGTTGGGCTGTCACTACCCTCTTCTTCATGTCCTCAGATATCTCCTTTGCTCTGGGCATTGTTGATTTGTATGGGACCACAGTGGTTTGGTTGGTTTCCTCTCTCTTTTAATTAGTGCAGGCCAAACCCTTTCCCAAGGACGTCTCATTTCATTGGTTAAATGATTAATTAAGCACCCAAATGTGTTTCACATGAGTCTGTTACCTGCTTGAATTAACCAATGCAGTTGGGGGTTCACTTACTTTAGCACATCAACTAATTCCATGTTTCATGTAGTTTTTGGGCGACTTAAACAAGTCCCACTAAATAAGTACATGCAATTTATAAACATGTATCTGACATTTAATACATAAAAAGTGGTGATGATAAAACAAGAAAATCATGGTAAAACAACAGAAACATCTAAACTGCTCAAGGGGTTCACATACTTTCAAGCAGCACTGTATCTCCTCCATTACTATTAATGCTGGAGTCCATCAGTGTTGGGGCATAATAAAGCTGGGTATCATTTATTTACAACAATGGCTTTAATATTGGTCTTTTGTAATTTAATGATGATGATTTTATGAACTATTCACAAAGTCAGCCCAACATTTCATAGTGTTATTGAGTGTCAGTTATTGACCACACTATTGGCACCGTATGAGCCATGGTTTCTCAACTTCGGGAAATTAGAAACGTAGGCGTCATAGGTGAACTCTACTACGCACTACAAATAGCAGTGTAACAGCCCTGATCTGAGACAACCTCACATGGGCTTTAAGACTGAAAAGCCAAAGTAAAACTAAAAAAGTCATTTCCACCTTTTGTCTTTCTCCTGCAGAGACTTTCCTCTTTCAGTGCGCTGGATATTTTCCTTTCTACTGTTCACATTTATCAAGTTTAAGTACGACAATGTGAATGTAAACATAGATCAAACCTGTTGAATCACAACAGTTAAAGACTCCACAAAAGCTGTATCTTTAGTTCCCATGTTAAAAGTTACTGAAATAATAAGATGGTTTCCAACATAATCAGAGGCTAAAACACTGCTCCAGTCCAGCCTCCCTGCAGTGGACATTAGCCCAGATTATGGATTAATCTCAGGAGGTGGCTGATGTTGTATGCACACGTTTATACACACACAGAGATGTGGGTCACTCATATCAAACCACTGTGCCTATTTTAGTTTCGTCTGGCTCATGAGCCCAGTGGTATCCTGCCAGGGAGGGAGGAGACAGGACAGATAAACAGAGGGAGCACAGGAAAGACTGAGTGGAGACCTTTGTACGGCCTCTCGCTCTCAGTCTCTCGCCATTTTACATCCATCACAACAGTCTGAGCAGCAGGCAAGAAAAATGAAACACTGCCTGTGGAAAAGAATAAAGCTGTTTGAACTAGGTGCACATGTTCATCACAATAAAACACTCAGAGGTGAATACCCAGGAGTGATGACCTTAATATCACCCCAGCCCTCACGGTCCCTCTGCAAACACCGAGGCTGTTTAGGCTCTGACGCCGAGCGTGTTAAAGCGGCTCAACAGCGTCTCCGTGTGGGGCATTTAGAAACTACAGCAGACATATCAGTCAGCAGCTGGTGCTTTAGTTTACTTTAGTTTTTTCTGCTAAGATCTTTGACTCCATCTACTTTTTATATATGCACCTTGATGTATGAAGTGTAGACACCTTTTATGAGAACCAAGCATGATGCATGTGTATTGAAGGTGACCATTGACTGGTTGTACCATTCAAAAGTCCAAATATGTGAAGAAATTATAAAAAGAAAGACTTAAATCCCTGTAGATGGTCAGTAAATATCCTGCTTCCATATATATACAAGCACAAGAAGTGTAGCCCACCGCTCAGCCCTACACTCAAGTACTTGGAGACTTTAAATGGTGTGTTTTCTCAGCCAGTGTGGTTTCTTGGGTGGTTGCAGTTTAGAGTTTGTCTTTTAGTGAGAGCTTCGGCCTTCTGTTGTGTTTACAAGACAAGAGGTTACAATACGTCCTCTGAGCACTGATGCACCTTCAGGGCAGAATAGAGGCTGTCGCTGTCAGAAAGTCATCTGGTTAGTGTGCTAACTTCAGAAGAAGATAAGATGTGAGACTAGAGAGAACAAAGAAATGTGATCAGATGTTAAACTCCTAACATTTCCCCTGGGCTGTTAAGCAAACCACAGTCAGTGCTAACTATGGCTGCCATCAACTGAAATATAATCGAAATTGCAACATGGCCAAATGCAATATCCAAATCACAGGAGCTGCAATTTTGTTTCTAATTAAAAGGTAAAATGTGTCATTGTGAATTAATACCAAAAGCACTGTGGTGCTAAAGAGACGTCCGGCCTATAAATCATATTCTCGAGACATAAAGAAAAAAACGTTGTTAGGTACAACATCTACGGGAAAAAAAAATAATAATAAAAAAAATAAAATAAAAATAAAATGCAAATCACAATCACATCTGCCCACAGTCACAATGTAATTTTTTTTTTTTTTGCATATCGACGTAGCCCTAATGCTTAAGTCAGCTGTGTAGCAAAACTTAGAAATAGCTCCTTTAAAACATGAGACGCCAATTAAAAAAGCAAAAGGAAGCAAAGCTGTTTTTCAATAAGCTTTTAATTAAAAGCCTTGTACAAGAAACACACAGAAAGCAACAACAGTAACAGTTAACATGACACTGAATACATAATCTGTACAATAAGGGTTTGCAAAACATGCTTCAGAAGATCAGATACATTACAATGTCATCATTGTCCTCCACCTCCTCATCAATACAATGTACATAATTCATATTAGCATAAAACCAGACAAAACTGCAGTATTGATACATTAAAATCAGTTTGCCTTCTGATCAAACCCATATTGAACTATTAAAAATGGCATTCAAATAAACAGCATCACATTAACATTATTATGCATATTTTAAAAAAACTAAGTACAGTACAAAGGAGAAAAAAAAAACTGCTTAAAAAGCACAATTTTCAATTGATTAAGCATCTTTATCAATACATTTAAACAAGGATCCTTCCTTTTTTCCAATTAGTGCCAAATAAATCTAGCACTTAAAATTACATCACATACAAATGTAAAACAATTCAAAAGGGAAAAAAAAAAAGATTTATAAAATAAAATTAATCAAATAATAAAATCAAGAGCCCTATTTGGTTGAAAGATAGGCCACTAAGTTGAGTTGTGCTACCCCATATGAGAAAGAAAAAGAAGAAAACGTTGCTATCAACAGTTGGAAACGTCGCCTAGCAGCCTAATACCTTACACATCTACCAACTGCAAGAGTCACTTCTATCCACCACTTAAAGATAGTAAAGATATAGTAGATGAAAAAAATCTATTCCAAGTCACGATATATCCATTTGGAGAAGAAAATAATCCTTTAGTTCATCATCTTCAAGGAAAATAAAGAGGACTCAGCCCGTTCACACTTTGTCAAATCAGAATTGAAGTTAAAGTTTTTTTTTGTTTTTTTTTTTAATTTATTGAAGTATCTTCGTTTAAATTTGAGACCAAATTAGACCATTTCAGGATATAGTGTCACATTTTCTTCATATAATGGATGTGTCATTTTGGAATAAATCCTTCCACATGTAACCTATGAGATTATTGAAAGAGTACTGACAACAATTAGAACCATCCAGTACATGACAGGAGAGGAGGCGACATCTTCCTCGGAGACATGAAGGATACTGCGCTCGCAACTTTTGGAAAAGACGACAATAGAAATTGTTATTATAGTTTGTGATGATGTAATCCTGTAAATTTAAAAAAAAAACATCATCCTCTGTGTGACAGGAGCCAAGTAAGACGAGGTAAACGTCACCTGGAGTGTAGCTGGGGTTGAATGGAGCAGCTATAAGGCAACACATGCGGAAGATTTTTTTTTTTTTTTTTTTCTCTTTTGAATATTGCAACACACAGGTACACCAGAGTAAGAGCCAAGGTCTGCGAAGGTCTAGAAAGAGCAGGCAGCACCAGAGGTGGGTTTGCAGCCTGTGTATAAAGGGCTAAGTTTCTTTTGAAGTACTTCAGATACTCTTGAAGGTCAAAGACAAAAACCTTTTTGATCACTTTCAAGATTCCAGGCTTTTAGCTTGAAACAGCCTGCAATGGTTGAGCTGGGCAGAGGTTCGTGGTCAAGAACATGTGGGTGATGGCTCAAACCTGCTGACATTTAACTTTTTTCCAATCCACCAGGCTACTTGACATGTTTCTGACATGACATGTTACATGATGTCACTGAAAGAGATACACCTGCTATTTTTGGAGAAAACAACTGTGGCAACTTTGCTTCCTCTCCAGTCAGAAAACACCGGTCCTTGGCAAAAAAGGTAAGCACAGCAAGGCAGAAAACAAAATGGTTATCACTAGTAAAGTAAAAAATTAAGCATCTGATCAATTGTAACCTGGTAAAGCTGCTGGAGAAATACATGACAGATACGTTTATCAACCACAAACAACAAGATTATTTGAAGTGAATCCCCAATAGAGAAACAGAAAGAGCGCTCTAATCTCAAGTGAAGATAATACCAGGTCAAAGATCGCGGTCTAAAGTCAGGATTGAGTGTCTTGCTCACACAGACTTCAGCCGAAAAGATGCTACACAACAAAGTTGTCTGGTTCAGGGACGGTCTTGCTAATCTTATCCTTCCTGCAGACATTTGTGGCTGCAACACACAGCAAAATACAACTTCAATAGTTTAACTGACATGAATTACGACAATATCAACCAAAACCAGGAGCAGTGACAGAACCTCAGCAAACATCAACCACCCACTGTGCAACATAAGCATCACCAAACTGTAGATACTGTAAGCATAGAAAGTACTTGAGTGTAACTGAATAAAAGAGCAGGCATTCATGAACATAAGTGGTGTTAGGTCCTTTGTTACTGTGATTGGACCAAAAAAAAAAAAAAAACAACAGAAATTGATATTTAAAAAACACTGGGCACATTCACCCGTTTCAAGCACCTCGCCTTACAGACAGCAACTGAATGGGTTGACAGGAAAAAAAGGACAACAACCTCAGATTACTGGCAAAGTCTTGACCTGCTTCAGTTTCTCCAGGCGTCTTGAGTCCCGGGACACTGTGAACTATGCTACATGAACCAATTCCAATGAAACTACCACGAGAACATACAAGTAAAGCACTGTTAGCTTAAAAACTGATCAGCAACACCCAAACGAACAAAGCAGGGTGGACCTACCACTTTAGAAGGTCAACAGACAAACTGACCAGAGTCCACAGTTTTTTTTTTCTTTTTTTTTTCAAGCCAAAACCACCTATATTTTCCAGACCTCAAACACCTACCAAATGGTTCACAGGTTCAACAAACTACTACTTTAGCTGCATTTGGTTGGTGGCTTCAGTCTGAACTGTGTTCAGCTCATGGACCTTCTAGACCTTGACAAGTTGAGAAGTTAAGTAAGAGAAAATTTCACAACTGCAGGCCAGTTTAGAGTCTTGGTGGACGTCACAGATTTGAAGACGGTGGTGGGTTTGTGAGAAAACGAGGCAAGCAGGGAAAGACGGCAAGGACAGCAATAACTTAAAAACTATTGTTTTGTATATTATTTTGCAGCTTTTAAGGTTGTGCGTGCATATAAATACTAACTCATACTGTACGTATATGCGTGTGCGTTCAAGAGAGCAAGAGGAAAAGGCCTTGAAAAATTGATGAACTACATAGAATAGGTCATTTTTCGATGCAGTCAAGTGCATTGCATTTACCTCGCTGTATTGATGCAATATATGAGAGTCCAACTGTGTTAAGTGCAAAAACCACACCACCTCATTTATCATTAACAAGCTGGACTTCCAATGAGACTATGGGGCAGGAAATTGGTGTAACACCTGAAGGCTGTCTGGAGCAGCCTTCACAAACAGGACATGCATGTAAAAAGTGTTTGTTTTTTTTCACATGCACCAAGTTTGCTTGAAAAACGCTCACCCGACACACCAGATGGACAAGGGTTTCAATCTGTGTCACGCCAAACAAGCTAAGCTCAGCATGTCTGGAGCAACTGAAAGAAAACAAACACGATTTCTATCCAAGTCTGCTGCAAAGAGTCAGTGCTGTGCAAGTGGACAAAATATGGCAATTTAAGTGACAACAAGGGCATATTAGCTGCCCCTTTTCGAATTTATACATTTTCTTTCTTAAAAAAAATATGCTCTTTTCTTTTGTTTTTACTATTCAATGGCTGGGAGGTGTAAAGTTACATTACATTTCATTAATCCTTACACAAATATGGACACACCTTTGAGGAAAAGGTGGGAGGGGGCTGAAGTGGCAACACTGGCATGATATTTTTCTATCGTCAATGGCAATCAACTTCATAACATCTGATCTCCTATGGCTTGGCTGGGGAGGGGTCGTTGGAGGTGGAGGCAGGAGGAGGGGAAGAGGCATTTTCGGGGCTGGCAGAGGGGGAGGCAGGGCAGGAGGCAGGGGAGGGGAACTCTTTTATGGTGACGGTGCCTAGGTTGGTGGTGACATCAGTGACCACCACGTCCTTGCAGCTTGGCGCCATTTGAGGGTGCCAGTCGGGGTCTCCCTCGGCAGGCACCCGCTGGGGTTCGGTGGGGGCAGAGCTCTGATCCCCAGGGGCAACACAGGGAAGAGTGGTGGGCGGCTGGCGCTTAGCCCGGCGTTGGCGAGGATTTTTCCTTCCCCCCTCGGAGGGCACTGAACGGTCCGGGGCACCCTCCTCTTCTTCGTCCTCCAAGGAAGAAGAGGGTGAGGATGGGAGGAAGGAAGATGCTGAAACCACCGGGTTTGCATCTGAGGACGGGGCAGGAGCAGAATGCTTGGTGCTCTGGCCCTTCTGGGTCTCTGTGTGAGGTTTACTGGACTTGGGACCCTCGCTGGTAGGTGAGGCTCCAGTGGGGGGCTTGGACTGTCCAGCCGAGGCGGTGGCAGATTTTCCTTCAGAGCCACTGGAGCTGGCAGGAGAGGGGGGTGACTGGTATTGAGAGGGGGTAGTGTTGCTGTCCCTGGCCCCTGTGCTGGAGCATGACCCTGTGTGGGAGTGGAAAGGCACAGGGCCTCCACATTGTAGCCCAAATGGCTTCCCGTACATCGGGAATCCCAGCATCTTCAGAGGAGGCTGGAAAGGTCTGTAGGGGGCCTCTCCCTTTTTCCCAATGATACGGTTGCGGGAAGGGATGTTTTGGCGTCCTGTTGTAATATTCCTACTGCCTGCAGCTGTGCCACCCCTACCTGGCTTGTCAATGACCTTCAGGTTGAGGATGATCCGACCTCTCTTGACCTCTCGGGGTTTGACTCTGCGGTTGAGGATGCGGACGGTCTCGGAAAAGGGGGAGACGTGCATGCGGGAGGGGAAACCACCAGGGTTGGAGAAGGCAGGTGCCATAGGGTCTGAACGAGGCAGCGGGCGCCTGGACATCCGGTGGCAACGGTGAATGTCCTTCTTTAGCTTGTGGGTGGCTGCGAGGGAGTTGAGTTTAGGAGAAGGAGCCACGGCTGAGGAAGAGGACGACGAAGATGGTAAATGATGAGGTGAGGCAGAGGAGGAGGGAGCTGCTCGGCTAGAAGTGGACGAAGAGGACCGCGGTGTAGTCTGGCGAGTGCTGGAGGCTTGGCTGCTGGGCTCTCTTTTCTGACCACGTGCCTGAAAGAAACAAGACATTAAAGAAACCACCAAGAGAGCTTTAATTTTGTAGAACAAGCTCGTCTGAAAAACAGCATTGCATAATGCCCACTTTGTTTCCAGTATTAGTCCTGGAAACATTTTATGATTGTAGGACACACTATGTTTTTTTGGATTTTTTTTTTTTTTTTTTTTCATTTCCATGTCAAGATGTCTCAATCAGCATTCAGACCCTGGTCAAATTACTCTGCAGTAGACACGGGTATTTATCGGCCATCAGCCACGATGTAAACACAACATTCAGGTGAATACGCTAATTTTCCCTTCTCATCTTACTCTAACGTCCTTCAGAGCACAGACACACTTGTCCAGCACAGTGCTGTTATAACGAGAAACCTTCTTTCTCACGAGCATCAATGTGACAGATCTGTTTTTTGGGGTTTTTTTGCACTGTGGCTCATAGCTCAGAGTCTCCCCCAAGTCTGTGTGTGTGCTCTAAGGGCGCCACTAATTTTGGTGGGAAAAGGTTATTAAGGAGTAGTAAGCAGTCCAGCAATAGAGCTGTTCATTGACCGTTTGTAATTAAAATAATAAAAACCAATGACACAAAACTTTCCATGTTGCTATAGTTATTGCTGCTACTCTAAATCCTAAATTACACTCAACCTAACTACAGCTCTTACTGCAACTTATAGACGTCACATAATATCATACTTAAAACTTCTGACTTGGCTTTAACCACTCACTGGCTGTGCTGTGCCTGCTCGAAGCTGATCTGTAAAAATTAAAATGGTGTGAAAAACAAAGCACAGCATAAATGTCTCCCTGCAACCCTGACTACTTCTTATTGTATTTTCTACAGACAAGAAAAAACATGGGTTGACAGCAAATGCATGTTGCACAAGTATTAAAATAAACAAACATGAGGACCTGCTTCAAGCGGGCTGACCTTATTCTTATTTAACAGTCGAAACCACAAACAGAACTTTCCACTCTCATGTGAGGTGCTGCTACCTGCACAAAGGCACCTGTCTGAAAGGCATTAGATTAAACTGTTTCTTAACACCTTAACCTAACTGAAGAAAAAAAGAATCTAAAGCCTCACATCCATGCAGATATACAAACATTATAACTACCTTCATGACAAAGTTTTTGGGTTTTGGTCCTCGTTTCTTCGGCCCATGCAATTCCCTTTCCCGTTCCCTAAAAAACAAACAAACAAAAAAAAAAGAAAAAAAAAAAAAAAAAGGAAAAAAAGGAAATGGCAGTTTACACACAATACAGGCTAAAAAAAGATTGAGACAACATGAGCAAATATGAAACAAAGACTGATGAAAGCTGTGGTTGTGTCAAAGTAGAGCAGTCAGACACTGAGAACATCTTCATCTTCATGTGTCAATTCTAGTTTCCATTTGCCGTATAACAGTTTTGTCTGTTTTATCAAGTCTGTTCAAGCTTCCTGTCCATTTTAGTTTACTGTAAACATCTCGTCTCAGCACAGCAGCACAAGCGGCTTGGCAGCAGATATAAAGCTCAGCTCAGCTCAGATGGACTTTTTACAATGAGAGACAAGAGGAGGAAGAATGTAAAGACACACTGAGAGCAAGCACTTACAGTAAAATATATAAGGGTTAACTTAAAGTAGGGAGATGCAACAATGTCCAAATAGAAGACTAAGAGCTGAGATGACCAAAATAGACAGGTTCATTATATTTGAAGAGACAAAATCAAAGTATACCAGATGCTGGAAAACTGCAAGTACATACAACAATGTGCAAAATGAGACATGGTGAATGTACCAGCTTTACTTACTTTTGCTCAAAGCCCAGTATCAGCCTGTCATCCAGAATATTCTCCTCTGGCTCCCAAGTGCTATGTCTGAATAAGAATAGAGACAAGTGAAGAAGACATACAACACAAGAAACAAATTACCACAGAAGAATTCTGCATCAAACTGGTTTTGACGCATAGTTTCAGTATGATTTGAGGACATTAAAAGATAAAGGTTTGTGATGCTCACATAAACTCAACAACAACACTAGCACTTACTTCATTGCCCATCCTTTCCATTTTACCAGGTACTCAATTCTCCCCTGCAAGACAATGACAGATGGTGGATTAACAAAAACATCTCATATATTACAGCAGGGAGAGAGCGATTTTTTTAAAAGCCTTTAAATCTCAATCTTATTTCCACCATTGTTCCTTTCCTTGTTCAGTCATTAGTCTTACATTGATGTAGATAAGATAAGCTAGCTAACCATATTTCAGTCCTGGTGAGTCCCCGTCAGTTTCTATATTAGTCTGGCAAACATTATTTGAACACTTGTTGCATTTGGGGATTTCTTTGCATTCGACTGGGGACGGGCCACTGCTCTCATCAGGATGAAAGCTCATCCTAGCTCTCAAAGTATATGAACTTTCACAGTTTTTCCTTTCACAGACAGGGGTAACTTGAACTGCATGGTAAAAAAAGTATGTGTGACTTTAAATTTTTATGAATAGCTTTGCTTAAACTCCATATATGGTAGTATTGCGTTTGAGTAAGATCTTGGCTTAAATGCATCCAAACAAGAAGGGGTGCAACTGGCAATTTAGTATTAACTGGAGGCCTGCTGGGCCTGCTGGTTTAACACCAGTCACTTTAAGATGGTATCCTACCATCATTTATAGGCTCTTTGCCAGTATACAGATTATAGCAGACTGATAAAACACTGACATCAGGCGTCCTGCATCAGCTGGACTTTCCCTTCAACACTCCATGAAGTGCAAGGACTAATGTTTTGGGGACCATTTTTTTTACAGCCTGCAGGAGAAAGCAACAGTCTCCAACAGCCTTCAACGTGGGTGCAACATGCACATCTTCCACAGGCTGTAAACTGGAGACTGTGACCGTATAGCTTTAGCTAACATTAGCTGGCAGGGAAGTCAGGCCCCTCCATTTCATAGCACAGCCCACATCCCATCCGCTGGGCTGCCTTGTTCTTTTGCAGCTCGCCCCTTCTTTGTGTCGCTGTTTTTTTATTGCCCTGCTAAAGCCTGAATGCACGAGCCATGACTGGTAGACCTGCTAGTTAGCTTCTAGCTAGTTGAGACTAGCAAAGTAAAGGCATCCACAAGCCACAAGGCCTCCATAGCATTGCATAGGCGCAAGAAGACAGCCCCGAGCCTATGGACCGGAGCAGTGTAGCGCCGTGCCGTGTCCTGCCGAGCCGTGCTGACCGCGGCCAACATCTGCAGGCAGTCAAAAGACGCGGGACGGCGGCGGTGTGGCTCACCTTACGAACGCGGCGTTTCAATATGGCTTCCGCGGCGAAAATACGATCCCCCGCCGCCGAGAGCTCCATCTTTCATGCCCGAGCTAAGCTACCTGTCTCCGTTTGCCGCTCTCCAGACGACAAGCTCCGCTGTCTGCTCGGGCCGACCACAGCCAAACTGTGAGAGAGGCGGCAGACACACACACGCATACACCACTACAGCGGCGGCGGCGCGGCCAGCCCGCTGTCACGTGGCCGGGGTCAGCCCCTCTGGTCGTCCTGGCAACGACGAAGACACTCAAGAGGATGCAAAAAAAAAAAAAAAAAAAAAAACCCCGCGTGATGCTTTGAGAGCTCATCGCTGTGTGATGACAACTTCTCCATAAACACGTGGAAACTTACAATATAAAACTTCCCTATGAGACAAGAGTTAGCAGCATTTAGCACAACACAGTTTTAATCTGTCCAGGGCCGTAGCCATGAGTTTAAAAACACTGAGGGCATGAGTCAGGGGCGCCATATTGGGGGTGATGATGAGTGTAGGGGCTCTGAAAAAAACAAAATAAGACTTCTCTTTTTTATTATGTTAATATTAATGCAATATTTTATTTAAAATTAACTAATACAATTAACAGTAATTTTATCTTTTCTTGTTTTTGGCAAAAAGAGAAACAACCCATACAAAGTAATTTTGAAGAAGTACCATGCTCAAGTTATCAGACAAAAATGCTAGATGCTATAAAATACTATACAGACAGACTCACTAGCATTAGTTAATTAATATATCCATAGAGAATTATGAATGTTTATATTTCTTGCCCAACCTTGCAAGGAAAAAGGATTTCACATAAGCAAGAATTATTTTGACAGGCTCCCATTTATTTGCTTGTGGCCAGTCCTCAGTGGTTCAGACCAATCAACATCCTGTGAAGGAGGATCAGTGGGTATATGTTAGTGTGACAACAGTGAGAAGCAACTGTTCTTAAAACAATTGTGGTTGCTCCCGAGGAGGTATACTGAAGGTGCCGGTTTAGCATTAGTTATGTCAGAATTGCATTTCTGAAGTGAATATTTCTTCACCGGAAGAAGAGCAGCTTTTCTCGATGAAAAACCAGTTTTCACTCTTCTCCCAACTGGCTTCAGCAAGAGTTTGATTTACCAACTGCTGCAGCTGACAGTGAAATAAATGGGAATGGTGCAGAATCCGAGTGGTCGACATTCACCCTTGATAGATGGTGACAGACAGATGGTAAATCCAATCCCCTGCCAAGTATTTTTTTGAAACCAGTCAAAACGTCCCTTTTCCAAACAGTTTCCAACTAAGCCTTCCCAGATTGTTTTGTGTAACAAACAATCTGATGTGCCAGGTTGTTTTGCTCCTCTTTATGGCATATAGCATTTTTGTCTGGCAGATTGATCCCAGCACTTCATCAAATAAGTGATTTGCATTGGATTTGAAAAAAAAAGTTAGTTTTATCAGTACATTCAGACAACATTTAGTCAATGCAGGCAAACTTTTAGCAAGTTAATACAAAATCAGTTGTCCCTCTCCCTTGCTGGTGCCAGGCCCAACAGATGCAGCTTCAGTCTCAGCAACTCTGTCTCCCCATCCCCATACCCCTACCAACGAACCAGTCCTGCTACCAACCAAAAGGCAGGGAAGAAGAATTGTGTTGAATTTCAGTCAGCATAATTAAAAGGAGTCTTAGGGGATCTCAAATGATTGAATCATTTTCAATGATAAGAATTCAAACACTGTAATTATTTTTCCATTTAATGAAGGAAGATAATGAAAAAGAGCTCAGGCCACAGGGCTTTAAATTTGAGTTATATTTATTTTAAGTTATCCATTAATTAATTCCTTTCAATGACTTAACCATTAAAGTAATATATAAGCTGAAAAAGATGAGTGAGTGAATTTCACTGTATTCAGAATATTGCATGTAAGTCTGCACAGTCTTATATTTTCTGGGTTGCTGAGGCCTGTGGTGGAGGAGCCAAATTTTATAACTTTTTACAGGGCCCCAAATCCCTGGTAGTGCTCATGGCATGAGTAAATATTTGTAGTAACTCTAACAATTAAACATACAGCCTTGGGGTAGATGTATTTTACTGTCCCTGAGCAGAAGGTGAATTTGGGCAATTGTGCTACACACAGCTGCAATAAACTTAAATACAATAAATAGACGTAGTACAAAACAGTATGAACATATTTTATAGGATATAAGGCTTACAGATAAACGAATACACATCTAAGAAAAGAAAATTAAAACAGTTAAAAAAAAAAAACCCAAACAAACCATAAAATCGTCATTCATAATGCTTTGAACTAGAAAGATCTCCTCTTCCCTGGTGGGACTCTCCAATGTGAAGAAAACACATGGATGAGAAAACCCCAGCAGCTTCTATGTGACATGTTCCCGCCCCCATTTTGTCCAGCAGTTCGCTCTGATCCTTGAGCTCTGATTGGACGAGCTCACGTCAATCACGATTTGTAGCAAGTTAGCTTGCAGTGTCGCGGTTGTTGATGTAGCTGTCAGAAGTCAGCCGAGCGAAGGACGAGCTAGCGGGTAAGCGAGGAGAAACACTACCGGGCTGCTTTTATGCTACTTAATGCGATTAGCTGCACTTGACAGAGAGCAAACTGTAGTACAGATGCTCTGAATGGTTTAGAGATTTTTTTAAAAAAAATATTTAAAATCATGAACTACAGACACGGTTCGCAGGCTTTTAGCTGTGGTTTTGTGTCAAATTGATTCAGGACAACAGGAAACTCGTGAGCAGCATGAATGGAGCCACTTGTTCATCTTTTTAGACGAAGACCGGCATCATTGGTAGTCGCCTTTCATAGTTGATAAAAGATCTCACGGTGTACAAGAAGTGGAGGGTTTATAGCTAACCGGAGTTGTCAACTTATGCCTTAGCCGAGCCATTAATAAAGGCTGTAATTAGCTTAACCTCCCAAGAAATTGTGTCTGATAGTTTAACCCGTTAACCTGTTAATCTAACCTACTCATCTAACCGTTATGGCAGCAGCTATAATATGTAATTCCGGGGATATTACACCTTTTACTATTCTTGAAGTGGGATTACATTAATTATTCATTATTGACAGCAATCCTACAGGCTGTGGTAGAGCAAACAGCTACAAGAGAGGACAGACTTAAACATTTCTGTAGGTTGTAGCAAACCCTGTTTTCTTTAGTCTGTTAGGAACTGTGCTATAATTTGTGTCAGTTCTCCCCCAGGTAACAATGCAGTTCCTTGGCCGCCTGTTGGACACAGTCTCCTCTGTGTCAACCCTCTTCACCAACCCTTACCGTGTCCGGGATGTGCAGCTGTCTGACTATGGTGGAGGAGGCAAGGTCTTGCTGAAAAAAGAGGGCCGCATGGTCCTGTACAAGAACAACCAGTGCTCGTCATGGGACTGTCTGCTTATGTGCCCAGAGACGCCGACGGTGGTTCTGAGGTCAGTATGGAGCACATCACACGATGGGACAATGGGGTCATTTGTTGTGTAATACAGCCACCGAACTAGGTCTACATATTCAGATGTTAGCTGAAATGACCACAAGTGTGTTTGTAAGATGGATATGTGTAGTTACCTGTAATGTTGTGGCCCCCTCTAGATTTGGTTTAATTAATGGTTACCTAACTTAGGAAGTTTAACTAAATCAAGCCTTTTATTTTGAGTGAGTAAGCATCAATATTCATTGATTCACAAGCCTGAAATGCAGGCTTAAGTAATGAAGCTCCTTTTTTTTTTTTTTTTTTTTTTTTGCCAGAAGAGAAACTAAAAGTGTTGCCCATAATGAAACTTAACTTAAGTGCCTCAATGTCACAGCAACAACACTTTTTGCTGATTGCAATTTTTTAAGTCAAGGTCTACAATAAATACAAACAGGCAACATAATTCAAGACTCCAGGCTCTTTGAAACTATCGTTCCATGTGGAGGAAAAACAGCTGTGTGAAAACGAAAATTACAAAATGTATTGTTTTTAGAGGTAAAAAGAAGTCATTGCAAACCCTGTGGCAAACATGAGCTTTTTCAGGCTTTTTCTACTTTTAAGTTCATTAAATAAAACATTTAAAGAAAGATTAATTTATAGTCTCTTTGCTGCAGGAGTTGGATTCACTTTTTTTTCAAAAATCATCAAAGTAGCCTATGTGATGTTTCAGGGAGTCACCAAACATTTGCATACGCTTGCAGTTGACTATAATATTCTTATTTATCCTCTCTGTCACTTGTACAATCTAGGTTTGTCACTGAGTAGATTTCCTGCTGTTCTTGTTAATTTAATTCAATGTAATCACTGTGCTGCCTCAACCAGGCTGTTCCAGGTGGCGTCAGAGGAGGACGCCATGAACTGGTTTCCGCAGTATGCCCTCAAGCTTCACCCGTTCTATGAGACACTTCCTCTGAAGGCTGAGACCACCCAGCCAATTGTGGACTGCATCCGCAACCACCCGGACTGGAGCTCTGCTCACATCGCCGTGGAGACGGGTCTGAGGGAGTGTCTCAAACACAACTACATCCAGAGGTAGGATGGGATGTGTTGACCTTTATTCTGATGAAGACTGCATCAGTCAGAAGAAGAGAGAAAAATAACTCTTCTCATTTTCCACAGTTCAAAATGATGTTTTAATTATGTGCTGCACAATTAATAGAAGTATATTTGAAACCCAATTATGGCCAGGTGCAATATCGAAATCACAGAAGCTGCAATTTTTTCTTAAAGGTAAATTGTGTCACAACATTGTTGTGCATTTTGTAGCATTGCGCGTTACAGAGATGCCCTGGCCTACAAATGACATTGTCCAGATTTAAGGGAACATGCTTGTTTGGTACAAGACCCAACAAAAATCACATCCTAATTTTTTTCATTGAAAATAAAATGTAAAAAATACCATTCTGACTGAAATCACAAATGCAATTGAATGATTTTTTTCAAAAGATGTTCAGACTACAATAGTATAAATTAGAGAAAAGCAGCGGATCTTCCACATCTGAGAAAGAACAACCAGTGAATTACAGTAACCATTGTTTCAGCACCAGCCTTGGCTCAGGTATTCTCATGGATAAGTGCATCAATAAACAGCAGGATAGAGAGAGGATTAACCAGTAATACATAAGCTTTTTTCTACAGAGACATTAACAGAGTCTGTATGTGAGCACCAGCTACATGAAAACAATGCAACAAATACTGTTGGCTGTTTATAGTTGCTTTATGTTAAGAGTGCTTTTGAAACCCTCACAGTGATTTGTTGTATTTGACATGACTCCTTCCATTTTCCAAATCATGTAATTTCTAAGAGTTTTTGGTTTTTCATGCAAAAAGTCTTGTCTTGTCAGCACAGTATGATAATCAGTTTGCAATTACTTGAAAGCTATTTAGTTAATCTCTCTCAGTAGAAGCATTTCATAGCTATATTTGTTGTGAACATTTTTCTGAGTTGGCTCCTAAAGTTTATGGAAGGCAAGGCAAGGCAATTTTATCTGTATTACCCATTTTTACAAACAGTTTGTCTCAAAGGGCTTTACATAGCATCATAACAACATCCTCTGCCCCTATTCCCTCACATCGACTGAGGAAAAACTCAAAACGAAAAACCCTTTTAACAGGGAAAAAAAGAGAAACCTCATGGTGAGCAACAGAGGAGGGATCCCTCACCCAGGACGGGCAGACGTGCAATAGATGTTGTATACAGACAAGAAAACAGGTTACAATACAGAATATGCACAGCATGGAAATGGTGTGCAGGAGTTAATGAAGGCAGTTTCTGGTGGGAGGGAAGGCAGGGAGAGTCAGGCAGCTTAATGGGAGTAATGGGTGGTAGACTGGTTCCTGGGAGGGAAGGGCAGGTCGGTTTAACAGCAGGGGTAAAAGGGGAAGGGGGTGATGCAGAGGGCTGTTGGTGGAGAGAGATGGAGCTTCAGTGGATCTGTGGAAACACAAATAGAGAGAGAGCGAGACACCAAGGCCAAACAACAAGGTGCAGCAGATAATGAAAATGATCATTTAAAGTGTGGGAGAGGAGAGAGCTCCATGTAACCTGATGTATCCCCCAGCAGTCTAAGCCTACAGCAGCATAGCTATAAAAAATGGTTCAGAGCTACCTGAACCGGCCCGAACTAAAAGCTCTGTCGTAGAGGAAGGTTTTAAGCCTAGTCTTAAATGTAGTGAGAGTGTCTGCCTCTCTGACCCATGGAGAGAGTTGGTTCCACAGTAAAGGAGCCCGATAACTGAAGGCTCTACCTCCCAGTCTGTTTTTAAAGATACTGGGAGTCACTCACAGACCTGCATTCTGGGAGCGAAGTGCTCTGGTAGGGTAATAAGAGACTATGAGGTCAAAGATTTTGAAGTCTACTCGATATCCTACAGGGAGCCAATGGAGAGAAGCTAAAGTGGGAGAGATGTGTTCTCTTTTACTAACTCCTGTCAATATCCTTGCTGCAGTGTTCTGGACTAACTGCAGACTCTTTAGAGAGTTTTTCGGACATCCTGACAACAGAGAGTTACAGTAGTCCAGCCTAGAGGTGATAAATGCATGGACTAGTTTCTCAGCATCACTCTGAGAGAGGATATTCCTAATTTTGGCTATGCTGCGCAGGTGAAAAAAAGGCAGTCCTAGTCACGTGTTTTATTTGTGAGCTGAATGAAAGGTCCTGGTCAAATATTAATCCAAGGTTCCTTGCGGTCATACTTGAATTCAGGGTGATGCCATCTAAATTAGCAATCTGCGAAGAAAAGGTGTCCCTGAGATGTTTAGGTCCAAACACAATGACCTCTGTTTTGTCTGAGTTTAGTAGAAGGAAGTTAGAGGACATCCAGGATTTGATGTCTTATAGGCAGTTTTGCAGATTGATGAGGCGGTTTTTATCATCTGGTTCTATCGATAGGTAGAGCTGGGTATCATCTGCATAGCAATGGAAATTGATCGAGTGTTTCCGGATTATATCGCCTAACGGGAGTTGCAAAATTTAATTTAATGTGAAATATTGAATGTAATGTAATGTATGTAATATATCCAAAAGTGGATTGGAAATACAAAGCAAAATTTGATCTTATCTTGGAATTAAAAAGCTTGGTGTTTTGCTGGGAAGTATCTGAACTGGGCTGTTTACTTGCACAACATACTAGTAAGTATGTACTAAGTATTGCCAAACTCAAACTGTGTGTAGTTTGCATGTTCTTCCTGTGCCTACTTGGCCTCCCTCTCGGTACTCTGGCTTCCTCCCACAGTCCAGATGTGCATGTAAAGGTTAATTGGCAATTTTGAAGTAACCATAGGTGTATATGTGAGCATTAGTGGCTGTTTGTCTCTATATGTCAGCCCTGTAATAAACTGGTGACCTGTCCAGGGTGTACTGCACAATTGCTCAATATCAGCTGGGTCCAATTGGGTCCAACCCCCTTGCAACCTTATGAGTATAAGCAGTATGGCTAATTGATGAATGGCTGCCTGGATGGGAAACTTTTTATCAGCTGAATTCTACTTTAGTATAAATGAGTTCAGTGGCTAAAACATGTCTGTTTTTAAATTCTCAAAAAATAAAGAAAACAAGTCAGTAATCCATGCCAACTTAAAATCAACCTGTCATCTTCCCACCTCTAGTCAGATCAACGCTCGCAATGCATCAGGTCAGACGCCGCTGCATTTAGCATGTGAGCGCAGTGACTTGGTGTGTGTGAAGGAGCTGCTGGAGGAAAGCCAGGCTCGCACCGACATTAGAGACCGCAACGGGGAGACGCCCATGCACTCTGCTGCCAAGCAGGATTCTCCTCAAATCATCCAGGTTTTTCACATTGAAAATATTGCATATGGCAGGAAATATCCCATTATCTGATATTATCAATATATTGGATATTCAACATTATCCAGTATTGGCCCAAGCCTGCTGTATATTAACATTACTGTCCCTTCTCCCACCTTCCTTCACCACGCTGTCTCCTCATCCAGGCCCTGTGCTCGAGGCTGTGTGCGGGGGTGAATGAGCTGAACAGCAACGGGGAGACACCACTACACGTGGCCTGCCGTATGGGCCGCATGGAGGCCGTCAAAGCTTTGTTGGATGGTGGTGCCAAGTGTGACGTCATTGGCGGCACCGGTTACCCCATCCACAGCGCCATGAAATACAGTGAGAAGGGGTGAGTAGGGGAAAGGGTGCGATGATGACATGGAGTTGTTTTCTCTCTTCTGCTGCCAGTGGTGTAATATACACCTGATACACTTTTAAATGGTCTCTGTGGATTGCAGTCAGGTCAGGCCAGTCTTAGTTTTGCAGCATTTCAAATGAATGTGTCTTAATCCACATGCGCTGTCCAGATTGAATTGCTTAAGTGTTTTTGTAGCTGCAGAACAGGATCCCTGGAGCTGGAAATGATTCTCTATTTACCTCAGCGTTCTGGTTACCCTACTTCACCCTGCTGAGCTGCCTCTATTAAACATAGAGCTCTAAACGTAGTTGAACGCCCATATTCTTATGAGTTTTTTAAATGTGCCTACAGGTCTTGGACTTGGTGACTAAGATAAGGGCAGTACATAACAGTAATGATGGCCTACAAAATTACCTTTCAGAAACTCTCTAGGGAACTCAAGTAAAATTGGGTGGTAATGTTGGGTAGAGAGGCTGTGGAAGGTAGTGAAAAAGATTTCCTCCACAGATTTAAAAACAGTGCTTCTATGGAACCTTCTTTGTGCTGAAGACAGGAAAAAAAGGGTTCCTGTTTTAACAAGGGTTATCAATATTTTCATTTTAAAAATAAAACTAAGAACAAGGGCGTTTCTGGGAAGTATGGTTTTTGAGATATTGAATTATGTACTTAGTTAAGTTACAGTAAATAGTCCTCTTTCAATTTGTGTTTGCATGTCAGCTGCGTGGAGGAGATCCTCAAAGCAGACCCGGGCCAGCTCCAGGCCGAAGACTCTTTGTATGGGGGGACGCCTCTCCACTGGGCCAAAACTGCTGAGGTGAAAAATATTAGTTCATGGGTTTTGTGGTTAGAAAATCCAAAATGAATATTTGCATTCTAGTGTTAAACATCTAGAGAAGTGAACATGTTGAAGCTTTGATGAAATGTTAATGGGTGTTTGACCTCTGTGAGCAAACAGTTGCTGGTTGAGGAACACAGGGAAACCTTTAATCCTGCGCACATTTATGGCACGGGTCCCTGCCAGTGATGGTTGCCTGTATGTACTCTGTGTTCCTCCCCCCAGGGTGCTCTGGTCTCCCAAACCAAGACATCAGTGTTTGGAATTAGAAATGTCTTAGTGGGAGTTGAGGACTAAATTAATGTTTGCTGTTTAAAAAAATCTTGAGTTTTGATCTCTCTGTGCCAGATGTGTCGGATTCTGCTGGAGCACGGCTGTACAGTGAACTACCTCAGTAAGACTGGAGAAACTGCCCTCCACATTTTGACCAAGAGGGGTCGCTTTGAGGCAGCCATGGTGTTGCTCACTCACGGAGCAAATGCCAACTTGAAGGGCCAGAATGGGAATACAGCCCTTCACCTGGCTATGAAGGTGTGTGTACTAGATATATCAGTAATCATGTTTTCCAGTTGAAAAGAATAACCTCTTCTCACTCAAAATATTAATTAAATGGCAAAGAAGATGGTAACAACACACTATTTGGTGGAAGAGGGGGAACACAGAAAGATTGGAGGAGTTTCAAAATGTCTGGTGCTTTGGAAATGATAGATAGCATAAGGATCACCTTTACAGAGCTGTGTCTCCGGGATGGACAAAATAAATCACAATATTTTATTTTACTCCCTCTCACCTGATAAGTTCTTGCTGATATTTCTTGAAGTTGCACAACTCAGCTTTTTCTCAGCTGGAAAAAATGTTGCCTTTAAAATGGAAATGGATACAGCAAAAAGCTAAATGACAACTCTACCTGTTTCTATCGAATGCCACAGATTCATAAAATCTCAAAGAAAGTCTGAAGTTGGTTTTATTATGTTCTCTTTAATATCATCCTGCTGTGGAGATGTTTTAAAAAAAAATACTCTGTTCTATATCACTGTGCTCATCAGATGGATCACATAGAGCTGATCAAAGCTCTGATCGTGTTTGGTGCTGATGTGAAGATCCACAATGACCTGGGGGAAACTCCTGGACTGATCGCTGCCCGTACCAGCAAAGGTAAATGAAGTTGGTGGAGGGTGGTGTGAAAAAGAGCTTTAAACTGTGAGGGGAAGATATATAAGGTACTGTGGTAACAAGGGTGTGGAGTGTATACATAAGGGTTAGTGAAATACAACGCTAAGTGTATAGAAGCTATTGTGCCTCATAAAACCTGTGTGATCTAGTCTGATGTCTGTAGTCTTATATAAAGCATGTGTTCTGCTGTAAATGGCAAAGCCTCTACATGAAAATGGTTTGGTGCGTAATGAGTTGTTCTGAAAATGTACAAACTTACAAATTCTAATCAATATTCAGGTTTCACAGCTCCAACTAATACATTTTGTCTTGTGACTGATGGTGGGAGAACTTTAAAATGCCCCTTTAAAGGTTCAATAAGCAGAATCTCACTGCTACATTATGTAAGATAAAATTGCTGATTCCCAGGGAATAAGAACTGTATAAAAAAAACTCTCTTCTTGGTCCCTAAATTATATTGTAGAGTCTGTTTAAGGTAGGGCTCTGTCAGTGTAGTCTTTGCATCAATCCTTCACATCAGCGACTGAGCTGAATCCATGCCACTCTTACATGATTACAAAATCAGTAATTTCACCATCAGGAATGTGGATTTAGTACAACAGTTTGACATTTTGCAGAGTTTCTGTTGGCACATTAACTTGTAGTGCAGCAAGGAAAACAACTTTGCTCATCCCGAGTTAGTCTTTTGTCTTATTGATTGAAGATCAGCATATTTGATGTTTGCACATGACTGTGTGTGAAACCTATCACCAAACTCTCTGAAGCAGACTGGAGGGTAAACTGAATTTGTTGTGATTTATAGATTTTGAAAATGCATGATGATCGCTAACAGCTTGCTCATGTTCTTGCCTCTCTCTCTCTCTCTCTCTCTCTCTCAACTATCTTTCTCTCTCTTCTTTCTCTAATTTTGTGGTGTGTGCATGTCTGACATATGCTTGCATGTGTGTGTGTGTGTGTGTGTGTGTGCGTTTGTATTAACATGAAAGGTCCCAATAGAAAGATACTGCTGGACATGCTGTGTAGTGTAGGGGTCCAGAATTGCCTTCCTCCCTCCCCTGGCAGTCCTCCCCTCATCTCCTACAAGGCCAGGTCTCAAGGCATAGGTAACACCATTGTCCCTCACCTATATCTCCCTTTCACTGTTTCCTGTTTCAGACTTTCTTTAATTTAAAGATAAAATAAAGAAACACATCTCCTATAATTCTTTATATTGTATATTTTACTGTTTGGTAGTTAAACATTTTTTTTATCCATGCAACTTGTTTTTTGTGCTAATTTAGAATAACCTTCAATCCCTAAAATACCAAAAACACTCATAAAAAATGGAGTTCATTGTTCTTTCATATTCCAAAGAGTGAACAGTTTTTGTTTGACATGTCGAAGTGCTGTTGGAAAACGTAGAATAATGACTTAATAAAATATGTGAGGAGGCAGCATTGACCTTCTAAACTGTGGAGAACAATGTTATGCTGATAGTAAAATGACAGTAATGAATAAATAAATTGTTGTGATGTGACATTTTGTATCTTTGGAAAGCCTTGTTTTAAAACTCCCATGTTGCTTGTAGAAAACCCAGCGATCCCCTTTGTTTTTCCATCATTCTCTCAATACTGACCCTGAGCACTGGCATCATACCAACAGCTGTTGTGATTTCCTGACAGGGTTTGAGGACATCATCTATATGGGGGCTGCAATCGGTGCGATGAACAGAGGCACATCTGAAGTGGATGGTCCCAAAATTGAGAAAAAGAAGTGAGTACTGGGTTATACAAATGTTATTAGGAGGGAAGGAGGGGTGGAGTCAAAGATAAGTAAGATTTATCTTAGTTTTATATTTTATATGTCACGGTTTTTATTCATTAAAATATCTAAATCTAACTTGATTTTAGGTGAATCCATATCTAGCAAAACCAGTTCACTGATAGTTACTGGAATAATGATTTCTTTGGCAGCACTTTATTTAAATATGAAAGTGATTGTTTTTCTTCTGTTTTGTATTAGTTGCCATAAATATATATCTTTAGGGTGAGATGTTGAGGGGCACGTATTGCGGAAGAGTGTTCATGGAAAATATAGCTGGGGGTCATTGTTTTGTTTTTGTTTTTTTTAAGATTTAGCCTTCCTCTCAGTAACTATCCCGTACAAAGCTCAACGTGATCATGTGCTCTGAATTTTCTCTCTCCTGCAGGATGGACAGACTGCTGTGTCTGGATGGTGGGGGTATTAAGGGTCTAGTGCTGATCCAAATGTTGATCGCTCTGGAGAAAGAGGCTGGTCGTCCCACCAGAGAGCTCTTTGACTGGGTAGCTGGCACAAGCACCGGCGGCATCCTGGCCCTCGCTATAATCCATGGTTTGTATGTTTCCTTTAGTCTTCACAATGTTTTTATATAACACAGCATCAAAACAATAATGACACTTTTATATGTAGGGAAGTCCATGGAGTACCTGCGCTGCTTATACTTTAGGATGAAGGAACAAGTGTTCAAGGGGTCACGACCCTATGAATCAGCACCACTGGAAGACTTCCTAAAAAAAGAGTTTGGAGAGAACACCAAGATGACAGACGTACAATACCCCAGGTAAGCAAACAGTGAAATACTTAGATGTTAACCATTTGATAGCATTAGCAGCATCATGGTACCACAAGAAAATGTTCAAATATAAAAACAGTACTCATAAAAACCTTCTCGGAAGATTCGGTCTTCAGCCAATACTTTCCCATAAAGTAGACTTTATTTCTTTCATGTTGTAATTTGTGTTTTTACTTTGTTTCTGATGTTGGGAAAAATGACATCAACCAGCTTTAAATACCCCACTTCTTCACTGTGATTGGTCAGTTTGAGGCAAAAAAGAGCAACTTTGTCAGCTACAGCAGCTTTAAAAATAAATTTCACTTTGCCCCAGAAAGCTGGAAGCTCTGGAAAAATATCTTCGCTGCCTAAAAAATGTCTGAAACCACTGAATCAAATTCAAACAGGAGTTGGACTCTGAAAATGAACACATTTTATGTAATTTGATGCAAAGGTTTTAAAGACATTGCCAAATCCGACGTTGTATCTGTCCAGGGTGATGGTGACCAGTGTTCTGGCAGACAGACATCCGGGCGAGCTGCACATCTTCAGGAACTATAACCCTCCCTCCGTCCACAGAGAGCCCCCATATGCCACCACTGCCACATTCAAGCCCCTCACCGTCCCACAAGGTAATATACACAGTTGCAAGTTGTGTTTGCTGACCTGCTGCACTAAAGTTCAAATGTTTTCCTGGCGCGATAGGGGAGTACAGTGATTCTACCACTGGATGGCATCAAAGCAACAAGTCTTCAAATCCTAGCTTCACTGAGTTTACATGTAACCGTGTTAGTGAACAAGTGCAGTTGTGCTGTGTTGTTTGAGTGTCAGCCATGTTGTTATTACAGGATGGGAGAATGAGGATGTGTTGATAGTAGGATACACAGAGGAGCCACCCAGAAAGCGTAGGAAGGTGACAGATGAAGGTGTGTTTCGATGTATGTGAGCGAGAGACTAAAAGGAACACCTTTATGAAGAATTTAATTTGGACATTCACAGATTAAATACATTGCAAATGAAAATGTGTTCACATTTAAATGTGATTTTATACAGAATACATACTTTGTAACGGCAAAGAAAATGTGCTTCAACTCCTGAAATTCTTACATTTTCACCTTGCGCTTGTTGTTATGACAGAACAACTTGTGTGGCGAGCTGCCCGCTCCAGTGGTGCTGCTCCCACCTACTTCCGACCAATGGGCCGTTTTCTGGATGGAGGGCTGCTGGCCAATAACCCAACACTGGATGCCATGTCCGAAATCCATCAATACAACAAAGCCTTAAAAGCAGAGGTATTGACAGCTGCATTCTATTTTTATTCCTCCATTGGTCCTCCAATAAGTGAAGATTCAATTGCTAACCCAAATGGATTTGTAAAGTATTTCTCATTAGGTCATTTATTTAATGGTCTCGTCCCTTTTTAACTCCCCTTAACCCTCCTGCCTCACAGAGCCATGGGGACAAGGTCAAGAAGTTGGGTATAGTGGTCTCCCTTGGTACAGGTAAACCACTTTATTGTCTGATCGTAATAAAATAATGTATATTATGCTTGTACTTGCCAAGTAGCAACCCTCAGTGATGTCACTTATTGGTTTGTGAACTGCTGAACTTGAGATCAACAGTCACTGTCTCTGTTTATGTGCTTGTATCGTATATGTGTGTCTCCAGGTAAACCTCCTCAGGTGGCGGTAAGCTCTGTGGATGTTTTCCGGCCCTCCAATCCTCTAGAGCTGGCCAAGAGCTTTGTTGGAGCAAAGGAGCTCGGCAAGATGCTGGTGGACTGTGTGAGTGTTTCTTTTTTAATCTCTTCATGCAGTCAGAGTGGTCTTTTTAATTGTTGTAGCCTTTTAATTTTCTTCTATACATCTCTAACTATGCAAATATGTCTCTCTGACTGAACAGTGTACAGACTCTGATGGCTGTGCAGTTGACAGGGCTGCAGCCTGGTGTGAAATGATTGACACCATCTATCACAGGTCAGATGAATAAAAACCACTTCCTTTCTGTTATCTTTATCTGACTTATTCTGCTCTCATGCAAACTTGCACCACAGTGTTGGAAATAATTAGGACATGTTGCGACGGGGACATGCAACATGACATGATTATAGTTATAGTTTTTTCAGCTTGTACTACTAACTAAATTTCCTGTGGGGATTAATAAAGTATACAGATTCTCATGCTCACATATTCTCATTTTATCTCATAATAGAACTCAACATAACTCCTTTTATTCAAAGAACTCTCCAGGCTTTTACACATTTCATTTTGTTTCTGTTACCCGTGCTGTTTGTCTCCATTTCAATTACCTAATATTGTCTATTCATTTTTAGGTATAGTGGAAAGTGCTCATAGTGATCAGTTTTACCCACACAGATGTAGACGTGATAAGCAGGTTCCACTGCACTGTAAAACTTTACAAATCACTCAACTGTTCATTGTCTTCTGTGCAGGTTGAGCCCCCAGCTGTCACAGGAGGTGATGCTGGATGAGGTGAGTGACGCGGTCCTGGTGGACATGCTCTGGGAGACCCAGATGTATCTATATGAGAAGAGAGAGGTCCTCCAATCCCTGGCAAATGTGCTACTGGACAACTGAAAGCACAAGAAAATACCAAGGAGAGGCTGTGAAGATGAGACTGAGAGGAGAGGACATGATGTATATGAGAGTAAAGGAGAGGCCTGTGTGGAGTCAAAGACAAGAGTGTTTGGAGGGCACAAGCAGGTGTTGACGTTGCCTTGATGTTGCCGTTTGAAAGGCAATCTGTAGCATCATGTGATCTTATCACTGACCTTATTTTTATCATGATATATAAAGTTTACTATTTGCATATAAACCAGTGAAGGACAGAGTTTGCTAGCCTTCTTGGGTATGAGGATACAAGGTACATTCTGGAGGAAGTAGTCTCAACTGAATCATACTAAAAGTAGCATTCACAGTGACAGGAAATGCCAGCTAACTGGTTTCGCCCCTTATTCACACTGGTTAAAAAAAAAAGAGTCAGACCATGTTCTAATCCTATTCCTATTGGTTGTGATAAAACTAAAACACTTCTTGCCGTTCTTCCTTTACATGTTGCTCCTTTTTTACCAAAGTAGCTCTGAATATACAAACATTTTGCTTGAGGCTATATGATCAAAGGGACCCTGCAGCATCAGTGCAAGAGCTGCTTAATACTGTGATGATGGTGATTTGAAGGTTATGCCTTATTTGTCTGGGACCCAAATTTTTACTGTTTCCTTTCTAATCTCTACAATGCATTTTCGTACCTTTGTAAGTTATTTATACTGACTTTAAACAATATTTAACCTCACTCCCACTCAACATGCTTGCGAATTGTACAGTGTTACATCCTCCTTGTGTACTGTGAATGAGTCCCAGCATATATTCAACATACTAATACCACAGGACTGGAAGCTAAACTTGAAGTATCAACTTACTTGAAAGATAAAGAAAAGACTGCTACTTGCACAATGCAAACTCGAGGCAACAAATTATTTCCTATGTTTTTTTTGTTTTTTTTTTTGTATCTGGATTAATTATTGAAGTGTATACTGGTATGATAATAAAATATATTAATATTTACTTAAGATGTATCCATGACTGACTTGTGTCTTTGTTGCTGCTCTCATTAATTTTCTTAAAACATGGTCTGCAGTTTTATGACTGTGGCCACTAAAAGAGTCAAAGTACAGGTGTAATGGATTTAACTTTAATCAAATGAATAGCCACCACATCAGCAAAACCCAAGTACTAAACTATGTTAGGAGAAAATGTGTACAGTCATTGTAGACTGCATTATGTATGATATGAATTAAAAAATGAACTATGATTTCACATTGTTTTATGGCCATAACAATTCTGCAAGCATGAACCAAAGGGAATATAGAGACCAATTAAATACAGGTGAAAATGGCGAATCTGCGATAACATAAGTGGTAAATATAAACAAACATGACCTTAAAAACACCGCAGTGACTGATCCTTTACTTGGCAACAAAGGCTTTCGTTTTTTGTTTGTTTGTTTTTTTTAGAAATTTGGTATGAACACAATAACTTTTAACATCTTTTTTTCCCCCTCTGCGTCATTTTGAAGAAACTACGCGACGACAATTAGCTAAAAATTGTCGAGGCTAGCGGTTCATGTTGGGTGGGTATTTTTAGTTTAAGTGACAGTACATTAACTTACTGTTACATAAGAATATAACACCTATTACCCAGGTAAATGTTAAACATAATATAGTGACCCATGTCCCTTTATATATATTTTTTTATTTTTTTGTAGAGAAATAAGTCACTCAGCTAGCTAGCGTTAGCCTACTAACGTTGACGTTTGCTAACAGATGTGTAGAGATGTCGGGCATAGTGCTGCTTTTGTTGTAACATATATTAATTAAAACATCCTGACGTTTTAAAGAGTGAAGAGTATTAGTCCACCTCTGTTTTGTCACGGTGAAAGTCAGCTCACAGTCACCTGACACCTGCCTACTCATTCACAGTAAGCAGCTGTTGACCAGCTCATCACCTGAAGGCCCAAAATGTAAGTAATGAACAGAGCAATGCTCCAGCTCTGCACATCACAGAGGCAGGTGGGTTGTTGCATTCATTTAAATTTTTGTTTGTTGTGTTTGCACAAACTTTAGAGGTCCACTAACTCGCCGTCAGGTCTGAAAGTAAAGCAATAAATGTCTTAGTAGGTTTGTGGCCAATCATGTTGCAAATATATAAAAAGAAAAAGAAAAAACAAAACAGTAAGTAACACAGTTTATCTCATTTGAGACAAGTTTCATTTCAGTAATTATAATAGTCTCGATCTTAATCTTAATTCATCAAGTAGCCTTGATGAAAATCAGATCACGGTGTAGTCAGTCATTATGGGCTTTGGTAGTCCAGAATTTGGACTGATCATTATCAACACAACATGAAAATCAATGTACACTGAAAAACATCACAGTGAAAAAAATGCAATATCCATGTAACTTTAATGAAAATAGTACCAGCAGGCTCTGAAGTATCATATAGCCCACCTGTAATAAGCAACATAATGTGTCAAGATTTAATATTAACTTTATTGTCCCATTTGGAGTGGTCTTCCACCCCTGCTGCAGCCAAGACATGACGTAAAGATAACACACATATATATAAAGATAGGTTAGGACAGCTAGACCACCACCAGGTGGTTATCATCACATCATGCTACAAGTCAATGTTGCAAAATACAGAATTACAGCATACAAATTTAAATACAGAAATAACGATCGTATCATACACAGAACTTCCTTCAGGACTAATTGTAAATTGGTTCAAACAACAGATCCTCAAGGCCCCTTCACAGCGTCATTATAATATCTATGATGTCATAATTGTCAAGAGGACATGCAGTGAAAAACATGTATTTGAGATCAAAGTCATTTTTGCTAAAAAAATTATACTTAAATCTGACAGTAATATGACACGAGTCACATCAGATAGAATAAACGCATCATTGTTCTTAAGAGCTTCAATATGTCGATGAATATCATAATTTTCTGCTTCCTGTTTTGATCGTTAAGTCTGTTAAAATGGCGCACAGTGTCTTTTTTTTTTTGTTTGTGTAAATGTTTAGCGCATTTACAAGGTCACACAAGAGAAGGTTAAGATATTTTTCTTACCTTTCTGCCATTTTAGCAACACAATTGCAGTGAATTCCAATGACCATATACCAAACCCATCTATGTGCCAATATCTATCTGAGTGCTTGTCTTATAGAATTCTTTTATTTCAACGCACTTATTTAAAATCCATCATTTACATAGAAATCAGTTTACAGTTATATGCAACTGAGAAAGGTGGGAATTCTTTTAAGCTACTTGGAGAAATTTAAAAGTGATTAACACAAGTAAATTGCCTCACATTCTTGTGTATAAAAACCCTGATAAAGCTCATAAGAAAAAACAGCAAAGTTCTTACTTCTGCAAGTGTTGCAAGAGTTATGACCACCTCAAAATTTTCCTTGTGTCATTTTGAGTCACTGAGGCTGCTTGTTATACATTTGTCAGTGTTGCAGATGTGATATTTCATGTTCCTACTTCTTAAGAAACATGTTTTTTATTTTTTTGGTCAAAGTGTTTTTCATGTTGCTTGTGAGTCTTATTTTTTACACAGTGAAGTGAAATAGAGGTGGCAGCAAATGTGGCAGTAAAAGCATATTCAAAAAGTTAAATTAGGCAGAGATGTTGCCCCCAACACGCTGCTGTGTATTGGAGAGACTTATTAGAGTAGAGTAGTAGACTTTACACACTATTACTACTAGTAGTAGTGTGTTAAGTCATTAAGAGGATCCTGGATCAACTGTAATTGTAAGAGATGCTCATTCAAGGGTCATGTTGGGTCTAAACTTGATAACAGCATAAGCAACATGGTCATCTGTTTTAGGTTGATGCGATTGGATGGTGGAGTGCAGGGGATCGGTCTGGGTCTTAAAGAAGTGGACTGTGCTGTAGTGATGGTCATCCTGCTCTGTTGGTTGAGTTGAGATGTTTTCATAAACAGGACCATGGATTAACTAAAAAGGAAACCAGACAAAAAATATTAGTTCATATTGTGTGACAATAATTTACTACACTTCAATGTAATTGTCATCATATCATTTATGATGTAATCATCATATCAATGATGAATGATGTGACTGATGCATATGCAGTGTTTTACAAATGGTTGATTGACCTTTTGGTGTTTTGGAAAACTAATGCAGCTGTCTGACGTGGACCCATGTAAGTAATGAGTAGCACAGTGTACAGCTACTCTGTAGACTGATGAGTGATTGTGTGTTACTCCGAATAGATGCAGAACAGATAACTTGTAATCACTTTCTAAGAATTGACTTTTATAAGAAACTGATTGCAAATGCAGTGTGAGATTTTTTGCCCTGAGAGTTTTAAATGGACCTGTTATGACTTAATGTTGCGTAAAAACTTTTTGAATATTTGTTTTACCTGCTCAGGGTTCTTTGTTGCTTCAGTTATATGAGACTGACCTGAAGTCCTCTTTTTTCTTCTTCATGAAATGAATGAATAAAAATAAATAAAATTAGATATTTTTCAGATAAGAAAATTAATGTTGTGATCTGTAACAGAACTTAGTGTTGCTCACCTAATCCAGAAGAAGACCACAAGAGGTATGACAACAAGCAGAACAGCACAACCTCTTGCAGCAACAACTGTTGAATTGTTAGCCACTCTCACACTTTGGACTTTAAGAGTCTTCTCACTTGTTCTTTTGCTGGTTTCAGTAGCACAGGAGTAGTTTCCTGCATGCTGACTCCTTACTGGGTCCAGAAACAGGTGTTTGTTTAGGTGCTGTGGCAGAAGTTGACTGTTCAAGTACCAAAGGTAGGTTGTGTTAGAAAGAGGGCAGCTAGTCATGCAGGTTAGTGTGACTCTCTGGCCCTCTATCCCCACTGCAGGTCTCAGCTTCACTCTCAGACCTGAAAGATGAAGAAGAACTCCTGATATCTATGTCACAAATGATCCCACTCTGCATTTACAGGCATGGGAAACCTGTTCCAACTGGCTTACTAAAAATGACTCGTCCTAAAGTTAAGATTTGGTTTTATTATTATTATTATTATTAAGAAACTAAGGCAATGCTAATGGAAATGTCTTTGTTAGGTATGATTTGTAAATTTTGATGACACCTGTTGGAAATGCCTTTAGGAAAAAGAAGCATTCACACCAAGTTTAACAGACAGAAGCTCTGTGACTTTTGCAGTTTTACCTTTAAAACCTGAACCAGCCTTAAAGTGCTGGAAACATGTTCCTGAAAATCCATAAATTTTGAGTGAAGCTGAGCCAAAGACAAAAAACGAACACTTATAAATCAGCAGTCATTTTTGTTTTTCTTTTTTTGACAAACATGGTAACATCTACTGTTACAGAGCTAATTATTCTGTGGATTTACCTGTGACAACCAAAGTAACTCCGGGAAAATCAGGATGTTCCTGTGGTGCTTTTGGCTTGAGTCTGAATATGTATTCAGCTGAATTATTCCTGTTCAGGTTTGTGATGCTCAGTGTGTGGAGATTCTTCCCACTGTCATGAAACCGCACACGACTCCCAGTTTTGAGTGTTTTTTCTTCACCAACCCCCTCACCATTTCTCTTTCTTTTATACCACAATTTAAACTGAGGCGGCTGGTCGTAGGGATGTGAGTATTCACTTGAAATGTTCACTGAAGAGCCTTGAGCAACACAGATTCTCCTGTTGGCATAATTCACACTCCAACAATTATCATCAGCACCTGAAATAAAGAAAAAACTAGCTAAGACTCAGGCACACCTTGACCAAGGTGCAGCCAAATGCTAGTTTTTGATTTAATCCTGTTAGTCCTGAATTTCCTCATTTCTCTTTATTATTACTTTTTATTATTACTATTATATTAATATTATACTATTTTTTATTACTGAGAGCATAGGCTGTAGGTCACCTGCCTTGCACATGTACCAATGCATTTAAAGTCAAAAGGAAATATTTTGCTGCCAACTTGGTTTGGGGGAGGTCCTGCTCCTGTTTTCCTTGACTGACTTTAGTGATTAAATTGATATGCTCACACCTTATAGGGACATAAGTCAACAACATAAAATAATATGTGATTTGAAAGCCTCTACTGTTGACTTGGTCAAAGTGTGTATGTCAGGGCAACTGTAATATACTCTCCAGTGTTTCTGTTATTTTAGCCACTGCTATGATACTGTGTCACTATTCAGATCATCATATTTCTCAATTCATGTATTTGTCCTTCTTATATTTAGATTTGACACAAATGATTGTTTAGTTTAAACAGATGATATTCTGTTAATTAATTCATACTCACAGACTTCAGGGGACAGCAGATCCTCAAAGCCCTTAAAAGCACAGGATAAGCCACAGCTGGTGGTGTTGAACTGTTTCTCATTGTATTGGAATTTTTGTCTGTGACAGTACCACTTATGGGTAGTTTTAGGTTCAGTCAGCGGGCAGCTAGTGGTACAGATCGGCATATGTGACACAGAAAGCCGCTCAACACGTACTGCTGTTGGAAGATGATTAATACACTTTTATTTTGTGCCATGATTCATGAGATAAACTCATAATTAAGTTACATCATGTATTAAAAATTAAAATTAATGATCAACTGTGTAAAACAATTGTATTTGGTAATTTAACCTGAGGGATATGTGATGGAGCAGGACTCATTCAGTGTTGTCTTCTGACACATTCTCCCTTTAGCATAGGTAACATTAATGCAGGTTGGTGTGACAGAATCTGAACAAAGACAAATTAAATGTATTTTCATTGGTGAACAAGTTCATCAATCATTCCATGTTTTTTGAAGGTAACATGTTAAACCACACACTTTAAAACATCACAGAGGAATTTAGAGGACTGACATTATCTCTTCACAACTTTTCTCATCACCTTAATTGAGATATATATATATATATATACAAACATACATTTGATATTATTTCAACTACAAAATGTCTTTCCACCTCCACAGAACCTAGATTAATGTGTTTAGTCAGGTTTTTAAAGAAACTAACTAGCATATCAACAGAATTCCAAGCATGCATAGTTTGACAGTCAAAACTCTTGAAAATTGACATTTTGATGGAGTTTGATGTGTCTTTAGTACATCTGAAGAGACGTTTCCTAATAATGAAAATAGTGGTGACCACAATCGAGGTTATCATTGAATTCTTTTGAAAACTACTTTGAATTGAACAAAGTCAGTAGTAACAGTTTCTCATCTGATTTCTTTATTTTTTTTATCACATGTAATTTTATTTTATTAAAATTCCAGGAGCAGCCATGCAAAACATAGTGTGAGTGCCTTCATTTATGTCAAATGAAGAAGTGAAAGAAGAATTAAAACTTTCAATGTTTTTCGCCACAGGCTATTTTAATGAGGCTGAAATAGGTCACTCCAACTACTACGCACAACTAAATTTACTATAACAAAGATAAATCATGATAGAAAAGCTGTTGTTAGAAAACAATTTAAAAATATTAAAAAAGTAATTAAAAATGTTATTGCTGCCCCTCGGCACGGCACTGTTGCCTCACAGCATGAAAGTTGTGGGTTTGAACCCCAGGCCTGGGGCCTTTCTGTGTGGAGTTTACATGTTCTACATGTGTGCAGTTCCCTCAGGCTTCCTCCCCCTCCCACAGTTCAAAGACCTGCGCATTCGGTTTATTGGTGACTCTAAATTGTCCATAGGCATCAGTATGAGCACGAATGGTTGTTTGTCTCTGTATGTCTCTATATGTTGACCCAGGCAACCTGTGTAGGGTGTACCCCGCCCCTTGCCCAATGTCAGCCTGTATTGGCTCCAGCCGCCTTGCAGCCGCCTTGCACAGATAAGTAGTACAGATAATGGTTGGATGGATGACTCACCCTAAATATTTTAAAATTCATATTACTGTTATGTTTGTGTAACATGAAAAGGGACTAAATGTTGTGACTCACCCACTGAGACTTCAGGAGCACTGAGATTCTTGTAGCCTTTGATAGCACAGGAGTATCTGACTTGTACCTCAGCGTGGACCACCTCTTGGTACCAGGGAGACCAGTCCTCATAGAGAAAGTCTCCGTTCTTGAACCAGATGTAGGCTGCAGGGGTTTCAGTCAGATGACAGCTGGTGCTACAGATCAGTGTCACTGTCTGATTATCTGTTGTTGGAACCACCTTTACCTGGATGTCTGAGAAAATGGTGAGTTTATAGGAGACAGCACAAGCAATTGCATATAGGTATAACTGTTGATGTAAAAATAAGTGAGTGCACCTGCAACTTGGAGGCGAATTGCACTTTCCTTGCAGTCATTTATGTTGCCTGTATCACTGCAGCAGTAAGTGTTTGCATCGCTCTTCCTCAGCTCTTTGATCGTTATAGTGGGTTGACTTTTGGCAGATATATTGTATGTTACACGAGGCCCATCTCTAGAGATCTCGGTCAGCCCGTAGGAGCTTTTCGAGTTCATAGTGTACCATTTGTTGTGTGAAGTGGGATGTTTAGCTGAGCAGGACAGATCCACTGATGAACCTTCTAGGGCACAGATGCTCTTTGCGTTTCCACTAACCCCTTCAACAGAAGCTTTCATTAGCAAACACGTGGACACATTTATAGCATTTTGAGAACCGCTTGTGACAGGTGGTAATCTTGACAAATTTTAAATGCGGTTCAATGTTTTTGTTCAATAGTCAGTCAACAGTTTGTGCTGTTGTTTACCATCTAACTGACCTCAGTAGAGCAATTTCTAAACAGTTTACACTGAGTGTATGATATGAAGGGCTAATCAATGACTCCTACCTGTTACGTAAAGGATGAAACCCATGAACGCACATCCAGCATCTCTGAACAACATTGTGGTCCTTCAGTTTCTAATCAGAGGGTTGATTGTATTATGGTATTTGTATCAGTGTTATAAAAACTGCTGCGTTCATAAAAAATGATCCAAAGAATCAAAAATGTAACCGGGTGGTTAAATTCAACAAAACGTTACTCACAGACCAAAGACTTGAGTGGATGGTTTATCTGAGTGCAGCCTGCACGCAGCTCTCACAACTTCCTCCCACAGTTCGTGATAATGGTCAAAGTAAAAGGAAACCACAGGTGAGGCTCAAGGCTTTTTACACATTTATAAAAGCCTTGAGCCTTATATGCATTTACTTATATACATTTCTACTTGTGACGTAATCAGAAGAGAGTCTCATCAGGTTGGTTTATGCTGGTTTTAAAATAAAGAGATGAAATTTACAAGGACACATCCAGAAAAATCTCAATCATTGGTTACAACCAAAGGCAGCGGAGGAAAATCAGTTAGTCAGTCAGTTTGGGTAGTTGACCAAAAGCAAACTTCCCTCCTCTTTAAGTCATTATTTTTAGATGCAAAAAGTAACGGATGTACAGTGTGCCACCCTTAGATTTGTTGTTTTACCAATGCTATTATGACCATACCAGAAATGCAGGAAATGTCTATGCAGTATTAAAAAAAAAAAAGGCTCTATAAGCTTAAGTTGCAATTATTCAATGTGACCTCCCCTTACATGTGTGCAAGACATGCTTGAGCTTTAAATAAACATGTTGTATGGGTTTGACTCATTGGAAGCTGCTAATATTTATAAGACCAACTTTCAAACACATCACACTAAATAGTTGCCACTGAAGCAGGGGGGGGTCTACTCCTTGTATTGCTGTCTCATTCTTATACACTCACCATGCTCTACAGTTTGTACGTTTTCCATTGGATTGGAAGGCCATTGAAGGACCGTGAACTTGTCAAATATGTTAAACAAAAAAACAGTAGTTGAAAGAAGTTATCAAAGGTGGTAAACTGTGGCTTTAAAGGGTGGTCAGCAACAATACTCAGACTGTGGACGAGTGGCAGCAGCCTGGAGTGTTGACACAGATTAGGTCCACGGATTCATGCTCATAAGACTCGGGTGTATTTTTCCAGTCTTCAGTTGGAACTGCTTTGTTGAGCCTGGAGTGGAGCCTAATGTGGACTTTGTAGTCATGCTACAGTCACTTTTTCTGCTTCTGTTTAATGCGAACAAGAACAGAGATCTGCATTATTTATGCATTGCACTGCACATGATTGGCTGATTGGATAACTGCATAAATAAGCAAGTGTGAAAATGTTCCTAATCAGGCACTAAGTATGGTATGCTTTTTTTTCTATTTTTTATTTTTATCAGCAAAATTGAAATACAAAAAGCACAGAGGGTATATGAACACAAAATATATTTGGACCACTGACTCCTCAACCTGCTCTAAAGCAGTGTTAGTATTGTCCTTCAGAGGGTGCCATCATTGCAGCACAGTCCCTGCTAGAGATTGTACGAACAGATTCAAAGTACAGTGCCTCTTTCTCAACAGCCTTCCTTGCAGGTTGTGTATTCAGTGGTATTGTCTGCTATTTATGGCAAATATGTTTTAAGACCAGACAGGTCTCCTCTGGAACCCAGTGAGCTCTCTGTTTTCAGTTTATCTGAGGAGGAAAGTTCAACAGGTAATATGGGAAAATGCTTTATACCCAGTGTAGTCTGTATGTGTGCTTGTGTAAATTGGTTAATAGTTAACAGCCAGCTGCACAGAACTGCCCAGTGTTTAGTCATAACATAGTGAAGAAACAAGAAGCAAGCAAGGCAAGGCCGTGGCGTGTGTGAAAGAGGCAGACTATGTAAAGATGAAGCACTTCTGTAAAACATTTTATTTTCCATTAAAAAATATTGTGTTGAAGACAATAATTAAAAACACACAAATCGCCTTTATTTTATAAACATGTCAGTGATACTTGCATCTGAAGAACACAGTGAAAAACAACAATGAGGCCCAGTAAAGTGGATCGCAGCTCTTAATGCAGCTGAAAAGCTGAACTGTCATGTGTGAGCAGTCAGCCACTATAAGCCTGCTACTGTTTTGACATGACTCAAGTGTTTTAACCGTTGTTAGTTCAGTAAAACCCATTAGCATGCTTGACAAACTCTTTCAAAACAAATGTGAGACAGACAGAAAGGGGTGACTGATTGTTCTCACGCTGCTCAGTAAGAGAAGATCACTCTTTATGAACCTTAGACTGAGGTTCATGCTTTGCCCACATCTAAATACACGTCAGGCTTTATTGGACAGTCTATTTCAACTCTCTGTCAAGTGACTCAGAAGTCTTCTAAGTTGAGTGTGATTCACAATAATAGAAGAAGATATTATCATACAGCTTGTTGGTGCAGGTTAATCTTACTGGAGCTTAAACCTATTACAGTCCTTTAATGGTTCTTTGTGTAGCACAGGCATGCTGCTGCTCTCTGGGTAATAATTTAAATGAATGAAAGTTAATTACATGTACTAAATGTATTCACTGGATCAACTTTCTGTACCTGACATGTGAGAAGAGGGTGAGAGCAATTTGGTTATTTATTGCCGGTTGCAAAAATATTTCTCAAAATGTAATTACTTGAAATATTACCAGAAACCCACCGTGATGTCACCCATTGGTTTGTGAACTGGCGTTTTGAAGCCTCGAGTTTGTTATTTGGCCATTGCCATCTTGGTTTTTTGAAATCAGAAGAAGGCTGAGAGGGTGGACATGAGGAGTGAAGGCTGGATCTGATCTGCTCTGTACTCTCTGTAATATTGTCTCTCATCAGGCAGGTTGCTGTGTGTTTCACAGTGTGTCAATTGTGTCTGCACATTAAGCCACTAGGGGGCAGTGAAAACTGTAAATATCACACTAACATATCACCTTTGAAGTTGATTTGGCAAACTAGTTTGGTAACATTTGTGTATTTACACATCCAGCAGTAATGGACTAACAGTATTTTTGTCTGTTTTAGCTCTGATTTTGGTCCATACCAACCCTTGAGGGAAATATCTGGCTCTTCAACTGCTAAATGCTCAACTGTTCTCTCACCTCTCAAAGTGAATAAGGAGCTGAAACACCCTGTAAAGCACCATAAAGCCAAGTGGAGACACAGATGTGGGTGATGTAGGCTTTTATCAGCGTAGTTTATAAAAATCAAAACACATATCCATCAAAAGTCATTTAAATGATCCATTCATATAGTTCTTAATTGTTACTATCATATTAATTAGATTTTACAAAAGCAGCCTTTTCAATTGTCAAATTCTTGAAAATGATTTACAGCAATTCACAAGAAATTCATCATATTTAAGCGCATCTGTGCTAAGACCCAGACATTGTACACACCGGTCTTACAGCAAGTGGGCACTCTGAAAAACAACAAGAAAATAAGATAGCACATCTGCATCTGTTTATACAGTTTATCAGGTCCCCGTGTCCAATCAGTGTTTCAAGGTGAACTCAATCTAATCAAGAGGCCAAATGATAACTTCTTGAGATAAACTGAAGTTTGATAATGTCAGTAATTTCTCAGAAGCCTTTCCAGAAAGACCATTATGTATACACACAAATCCTTGTTAGTTTTGTTAGTACAAATAATATAGTGCTTGTGTGTGCTCATAAAAACTTTGGTAATGTTTTTTTTTTTTTTTTTTTTTTGCAACTTGGTAGAAGTAGTTAGAGAAAAAGCTGTAAACACAACATTGACAAATGATGGCCGTCTAAAGGTGGCATGACAAACCTGTGGTTGTATTTATGCATTGAGCTGACTCAGCGCAATGTTAACATATGTGGAGTTGTTTGTGGCAACCTGGCTATTGTAAGGATAATATTCACTCTTTCTTTAGTTTTGTTCTGCTCTCCACCAACTCTTTAGGGGAATATTCAGCTCTCCAACAAAGATATCATTAAATTATATCATCAACTTTTAATAGTGGCAACTCTCACGACCAGACAGTTAAGATGCTAGTAAGCGGTGCCTTAATGCCAGGGCAAAGCCTCATCAGCTTTTATAAGTTTTCCCTCTGTGGTTCGCCTCCACCCACTCATGTTGAGCCCTGCTGACTTGAGGCTTGTTGAGTACTTGTTGAGGACTTTCAATGTCTTCTTCTCTGCAGAGATATGGAGGATAATAATAAGGCCCGATGAATAGAAGAGTGGAGCTCGGCTACTTCATGCCTCGACACAAGGCAGAAGTTCTGTCTTCCCGCCATCACCTGCTGGCGAGTTGGCAAGCAGGTAATAACAACACTGTATAATTAACCCACAAGTATATTTTAGTTTTGTTCCCTTTGCCAAAAAATCCTTCAAAATAATACAGTCTGGGGGACTGCATTCATGTGTAAGCTTTGGCATTGGTTTCTAACCACCTGTGAGCTTTATGCTTTATTATAAAGACATTAATGGCGGCTTTGCATCAAAGATGTTATGTTGACTGTGAAGACACACCCCTCTCACTCCTGATTGGATGTTTTTTTTTTTTTTTTTTTTTTGCTTATTTTCCCTCTTACTGAAGTAAGACATGTCTCTCTCTCTCTCTCTGTGTTGGACTCCTGTTACACAGCAAGTAATTTAAGGACATTATTATTAAGGGGTTTTATGTTTTCAGTCCAGTTTCAACAAGTGCCAAAGTGCATTCAATAAATTACACTCAACTGTCAGTTTATTAAGTACACCTAGCATCCTGCAATAGCTCCTACCTTCATGTTCTATAATGTTTTTGTTGAAATTGTTTTAGAGCGGTGTCGATACAACTTTATGATCATTTTGGAGGCTGCAGTTTGAGGAGCTGCTGAACTGATCTGATAATTTACAGAACTGCATAAAAGCAGGTATTCTGAAAGTCATTTGAGAGACTGAGAGACACTGACAGTGCCACTTTGATTCTTCAGAGAGCTTTATGTGAAAGTAAAACCTGGAGATATTTAAGGTGGGTGTTACCTTCACAGTAACTTAAATGCACTCACACAGGAACAGCCTCACTTTCTATTCCACTCTGCCTTTTCCTGGTGCTCATTACAATCACACAAAGAGTCTGTGTCAGCGTCCTGATTTGGAGTTAATACGATGCTTCCTCCTTCATCTGGAAGCTAGTGTGGCCTTCAGAGTGATGCCATGATGTCACCTCACTGTGGCTGTGTGTATCACATGTGAACACACACACACACACACACAGGGCAAACACTACCTCTATTACTTCCCTCCATTACCCCTCTTTAGACAGCATAGCATTGTTTCTGAGCCAAAATTACCACATCAGCAGCCCTCCAAATACACCCCACATCCTTCGCTCTCAACCCGACGACAATGAGGGAGAAATCCTTCTTTTGGAAAAGGAGAGAAGGGGATTTCTTCTCTCTCCAGTTCCCAGCATGGAAATAACTGGCGTGAGAGCTTTACTAATTGGTCTCTTAATCTTTTGAAACAGCACGAAAGAGAGCAGCAGAGAGGGTGAGAGAGGTTGAAAATGAGAATGATATGGAGAGAGAGAGAGAGGGTGTGTGCATATGGGGGGGATTCAAAACTGACACTAGCAGTCTGTACTGTATTACAGTGTATGTGTGCATATATGTGTATATTTCTGAGTGTATTGTGTGTGTGTGTGTGTGTGTGTGTGTGTGTGGTCTGTGTAAGAGAATGTGGTTGTTTCCCTGTGTTGAAGTGTGTGGTCAGAATATGTGTCTATTCGTCAGTGTGTGAAATAATGTACAACAATGTGTGTGTTTGTGTATGTACCCCTGTGTGTGTGTGTGTGTGTGTGTGTGTGTGTGTGTGTGTGTGTGTGTGTGTGTGTGTGTGGTCAGCGGGGTTCACCAACACTTCCTGATGATTCATCAGTGGAAAACACAATTAACTCCCTCACTGCCTCCCAATTATTTCCGCAGAGGAGATTAAAGTCTCCCAACTGAAACGATGAACAATTGGGGACGGACGAATGTTTGAATCAAATGTTCCACTGGTCAAACGATCCAGCGACGCCTGTTTTGGCACACTCAGAGTTGCCTAACAGCTGTCAGCTGGACAGGCCTTGTCAGTCCAGTGGTTTTTGTTGTCTTGTTTTCTTCTTTTTTGGTCATTCAGCCCCAGCTGCGTTGATCACGGGTTTGTTGATCTTCACCTTATTGTATAAAGCAATTGACAAACATCAGAATTGGAGGAAGAGGAAAAGGGAAGAAGTGTTAACCGTCTGCTGCAGCTGGCTGGAAGTGGATATGTATTAGCAGACAATTAAAAAAACAAAACAAATTCTATAAATGTTTTAGACTGTGATCGGACAGATACCATTAATATGCAGCGCTGTACACATGTTGATCTTTGCATCACAATTTGGAAAAGCAAAACCAAACCTGCCCAGAACAACCACATTCTGATCCATGTCCAATGAGCAGCTCTGCTGGAGCAGCTGGGGACTGGGAAGCTGTGTCTGACCAAAGTGGCACCTCAGCATTCATAGGAATGGTTGTGGAAATTCTCCTCTTTCAACACCCCACTCAAATTTTCCTGAACCACCTCAGAATCAAACTAGTCTTCTCTGGTTTTGTGTGTGTGTGTGTTTGCATTAACATTATCGTCTTCTGCTATTTTGCAGGTAGCACCATGACTGTCACCACTAGCCACGATTAAGTGAGATCAAAGGAACTTTTCATTTTTAATCTGATGTTGTTGTAACCTGATGAATTTGCACAGATAGCAAAGATAAAGAAATTAAATACACATTCAAAAAGCTCAACAGAAGTTGAAAATTATGAGTAGCTATAAACTTCCTGTGCAACACATCAGTTTCATTCCTTGAACTGATAGGGCACATGATACCCTACCCACATTTTGTCACTGAACTGTGACTCTTTACAAAGTTTCAAATGGTTTGGAAAATAATATGAAATTTAAATTTAATAATCAGATTCTGAATTTTAATTTCCATTTCAAATATTTTTGAAAGGATTTTGTGTTTATAAAATACTGCAAATATGACATGGTGATGCAAAGACTGGCGAATCAGGACTAATCAAGTATTTTTCTGTGGTATAACTGTTGCCATGACAATAGCACGACTGCAATTACACGGCTGATGCTACTGCTGTTGAAATGCTGTTGAGATTACAGCTGTGAATGGGACTTTTCTGTTGTTGCAGCGTGAAATACATAATTTTCCAGAATAATCCCACTGAGTGGTGTTGAAGTCAACAAAAATCTAATGCAGAGTGCAAATAGGTTTGTTAAGATCCAAAATTGAAGATCAGCTTGACTTTTGTCATTGTTGTTTTAGTGTAGAAAGTTTTCTGCATCTGAAGAGGAGATGAGGTGGCTTTCTGTTATGTTTACTCAGATGAACTAAACTGAACTGTGTTTTATCAATCAGACAGAGATCACAAAAGCACCTCTTCATGTCATCGATCATTACTGTAATATTTCCCGTCTGAAACACTGAGGAGAGTGAACCAGTGGTGGAGTGTTCATCTGTTGTGTGAGAGTCGTTGCCTTGTTGACTTAAGTAGACATGAACATTGAAAGTGTTTTCATATCATTGTATTTTTTTTCTTGCTTAACACTCATAGACTACACACCACGGAGACCACACAGTCATCAGGGTAACACAGCACAGCTGAGAAATGTTCACACATTTAAGCCTCAATCTCCTAATTCTTGTCTGAGTTTTTATGCAGCCGTTTAATTCTCATTATAAACCTTGATCCATGTCTCACTCAAATTTTGTTGTGTTTGGTCCTTGAATGTGAGGGATTTGGACCTGGAAAGTCCTTGAAAAGGCCCCAAATTTGCTGTTGAAGAACATGTGGGCACCCTGTTAACAGTGCAAGACGTACTCAGGTGGATCAGTGTTGTGTTGTTTTGTCTTAAAGCTCTGATAAGAAGGCACAGACATGTCTGCCCCAACACAGAAACATTCCTCTGCTTAGTTTATTATTTTAATTTTTCTACAATGGATAGACTGCTGTTCCTCAATTTTTATTTTTCCAATCAAGATGAACAATATGTGCACTTTGTCAGCAGCACAAGCCCTAGTTCACATTCACACACGCATTCACAGTAGAAAGCCGTCTTATAAAACCAATGCTTAGCTCAAGGTCATTTCAGTGTTCACTGTGGAAGAAAGAGTTTCACTGAGTTATTGTTCCTTTTTGCAGTTTCCCAGCTGGCTGGTCATCCTCTATCATTGAGGACCATGTTTCCTCCAGAGTGTGCAGCGATCCAGTGTGTAGTGAAGATATGCTTTAATATAAGATTTTTAGAAGGAATTGAGCACTGGAGCAGTTCACAGGGTTTTGTTTTTTTAATCTCAGCCACTCTGGAAAGTAACTGGTCAATCTATCTGCTGTGAGTGATGTAGATTTTTTGATACTACATGTAGAAGGGGTTCATTTATTTATGAGTCAAAAAAATTGTTATTGAGCTCTACCTCACTTGCTGAACTCACATCTTTTTCCTGATCTAATAACAATTTGTTTTAAATTGCTCTTATAATGAAACCCTGCTCACATATCTTGTTCACTTAGTTTTATTCAAATGCAGACTTGATGTTTTTACTGTATTTTCTGCACATACAAGAAAACATCTCATGATTCTCTATCACGTGTATTTGAATACAAATACAGATTGAGATGCAATATTATTATATATTATACCTTTTATTTATGTAACAAAACTACAAATTTGTAGTCCTGCTTTAGAGTCCAGTCTTTTATGCAGTTGGGATCTAAATGAAATTGCTGGGAGGTCTTACTGTATACCCATTAAGTTAAGCTGACTCTGTTTTCATGACTACAAGTCCACACAGGACAAGGGCCCTGTGTTTTCTCTTTCCCAAACAGAACTAAATAAAGCATTCTCCCAGAGCCTTGTGGCTTGTGATGAACAGACGGGGCGGTTGGTGTAGTGGTGGTGGTGGTGAGGGGTTTAGCCTTAGATATAGGTAAATGCCAGCATATTTGAGATGGTAATCCAGGATAAATCTGTGGTTGGCCAATCACCAAACATTCATGTGTGGCACAATAGGTTTTGGCAGGTGTCCAATGGTGGACTTACTCTGGGTTTAACGGTGAAATCCATTCTGACTTTCTATGGAAAAGGCTTTTATAATTAATGTTGGCTGGATTGAAGAAAGAAGGGGAGGGAAAATGTGTGTAAAGTGTTTTTTTTCCACCATGTGCTTGGTTTTGTGAATTAATTCGGGGATAGCCCTTAACCCCCACCCTGCTCGTAAAAGTTTTTATCCCTTGCTGGATCAACTTTAATTGCCTCTATGTCTCTTAAACGTTCTCTATCTCGTTCTCGTCTTTTCTATTGCTGCTCATATCTCTGACACCCTGAACCCAAAATCTGACTGTTATATTTTCATCTTACTCTATCCCCATTGGTGGCCTTCTCCTCTCCCACAGGACACTGTTTGGTGGGAAAGCTTTTGCTGGCATTGACTCCTGAGCAAGGTCACCATACCCTATAATGGTGTAAACCGTACTTATGTGTGTCAGTGTGTGTCCAGGAAAGGAACTGGGAAATATGTACTATATATGTACTATTTTTAAGAAAAAATATATACAGTGTGATACAGTAAACTTTTCCCTGGCTTGTTATAAATAGACTCCATAAAATATCTACTCCACTTGGAAATTTATGTGGGAGAAAAAGAAGGAGGAGGAGGAGACTCTATAAAGTTTTTTTTGGGTTTGAAAACTGGATTCATCTTGACATGAGGGGTTTCACAATGCAACCAGTAGGGTTGTAAACACAATGGAAGACTCATTAACTTTTACTTAATGTACAAATTAAGTTAAAGTTAGGTCAAACTTGAATTTGGTGATGACTTATATCTGATACAATACAATTTAAAATATGTAAATATACAAAACATTTTTAACATAAACAAAACTTTTAAAGGTCCTATGTGTTGAATTAAAAACTTTCACGCCCCCCAGTGGTAGTATCAAAAAGGACAGTTTCAAAAAGCAATGTACATGTAATGCAAACATTTTTACTGGGTCTGCCTAATGTTTCCACAGAAGGTACATCAGAAAATGACACTGTATTTACTAATCATACAATTTATTAACTATCCCACAATTTGACTGTTTAGCTGTGACATTTCTGCACATTCAGTGAAAAAAAGAAACAAAAAATATTGTCCATGGAATTTCATTGTCTTTTTCAAAAATCCAAAAAGATTAGCGAAAATGCAAAAATGAAGTGACTCTTGTGTGACTTAAAAGCAAAACTAAGATTTCCCCATAAAATGTTTGTGGGCCATTTTAGAATTTGTACTTTTCTGTTCTCCGTCTGTGACGGTCACACTTTAGCTTGGTACCAGGGAGCTTGGCTTGGCCCAGAAAAAGCAAAACAACAGAAGAAAAGGAAAGAAGAAGACAGAAGAAAACAAGTGGGATTCATCACAGCAGAAGCTGCTGCCAGGAGGAAGTGACAGCAGTGTCACGGCACGAGTGTGGCCATTCAAGATCCGAATCGGTTCTGACCCATTTCCTCTCCATCATTCCGGTTCTTTGTCTGCGTGTCTGTGTGTGTCTGTGTGTGTGTCTGTTGGTTACACTGAAGCTGTTCAGGGGAAATGAAGGGAGAGAGACAGAGGTGGACTTCTGTTGTGATGGTATTAGCCTCTGTCAGGCTAAATGGGCTTTAATTGGTGGAGTGTTATGTCCAACACAGGCTGGATTTTCTACACACACATGCGCTCAGTCACCCCCACCGTCATCTTCTTTCATCCAAATAGGCTTCATCTTAGCATCGACAAGCTTCTTATCTCTGCTTCTCTGACTCTCACTCTCTTCCAGCTTTTCTTGTATTCAACCCCCCCCCCCTCACTTTTTCTCCTCTCTTGCTCTCGTTTCTGTGTCCTCATAGGAACCTGTAACACTGAGTGAGATTAACTCATTTTAAATAACCGCATGTGTACGGTTGAATTAAGGATATTGTGTAAACAACTGTGCATGTGTGTGTTAGTGCATGAGAGAGTGAGACAGACAATGAGAGAGTAAATGTGTACGTGCATGTTTGAATGCTTGAGGCTGGATTTCCAGATTCCAGCGCTGCTTTATGAAGCTTTAGCTCTGGGAAGTCTTTTACATTCCCTCAGCAATTTACTTCGCTAAGAAATGCAAACTTCTTTCCAAGTCACAGATTCTCAGTCTGACACACATTAAAGGACCACACACCGGTGGTGTATGCTGTATAGTTATGGTCATTAATGACTACTAAAGACTACTTCCATTATAAACCACCTAAAAAGTGTAGTACAACCTTTTAGATTGACTGTCCACCATTTATATAGCTATAATTTCTGTATATTATTAATTAACCTTCCAAGACAGACTGTCATGTATTCAGGGCCCAGTGAATTCCTGATCAGGATAAGCAGTATTGATAAATAATGGATGGGTGGATGCCAACAAGTCTTCCAAACTTTGCAAGCTTTGTCTAATTTGACGCTGTTATCATTAGAACAATATGGTTGACAGTGCCTTCAAAAATGATTGTAACAAAAAAAATATTCATGTGTTTTCAGTGGTGTCTGAGCTGTAACTTAAGGCTATGTGGTGCAGGTTAGTGAGAGATTTTTTTTTTTAAAAAGAAGCCAAAGTTAACTGTTCCTCTAAGACAGGATGCAAGCAGCTCTCTCCGGTGCCTGAGTCTGTCCGCGTCAGGCTGCTCAGAAACAACAGTCATTATTCACGCTGTCAAAGGCTGGCTCAGAAGTGTGTGAACCATCTCAGACCCGCCAACATTTAGGACGCAGTTTTGCATCCATCCATCCATCCTTTTTTTTTTTTTTTTTTTTGTCTTTGTCTTTTTTCAGGCTGTTGGAAATGAAGAATTTTAGTGCGGTGAACCTGTGACCTTGCATATTGCTTCAACAAAATTCCCTCTCTCCCTCTTTTTCTCAGGGCAGTCAGTTTCCTATCTGGACACTCATTAATGAGCTTTATTACACAGCAATTAAACACTAACATGGTCACAAATCTACACACACACACACACACACACACACACACACACAGGAGAGGAGGATAATTTAAAGGAGAAACAGGGCCACTGACTTTCTGAGCCACTTATTCACAAAACGTTTTTTTAGGTGGGTTATGAATTAACCTGCACAAAGAGTTAATCATTACATATTATTATTGGGTCAGTCCTTCGTCATGTACACATTTATCATCATCATCAGGCCGTTTTTTGTTGTTTTTTTTTTCCCAGTTGTGATGTGAGTCTTTGCTGTAGTTTGCTCTCTCCACAATGTTCCTGCGTCTATTCTGCAGAGCGCGCTCTCGGTGTACTGGCACGGGGACGCGCACGGCTATATCCTGTGACTGAAAGCATCTCGACTCCATTCACCCCGGAGATCACACGACCGCGGGGACCTGACATCAAACTCCCTTTTTATTCTTTCACGCTGCTCGTCTTTCCTCCGCGTGCTCGGGTCGTCTCTGAAAGTTTCAAATTAAAGGATTTAACACATTTTGATGCTGCTCAGATGCTCAACAGGCTCCAGGACGCACAAATGTAAGGTTTGGAAGGGATTATTCTGAGGACAAAATGATGGATATTGCTGGATGTGTGCATGTAAAAGAAAAGTTTTCCCACTGGACACCTGCTCCAACAAGAAGAGCGGCTGGATGCCAACTTCAGTTCGGTTTGATGGTTTGGTGACTGGGACACAAACCTGCTTTCTGGTCACTTTTACGTGACTTTGGAAATCAGCATCTCTCTCGCTGCCAGTGATTTACACTGAATGCAGGAGCAGAAAAGGCTTGAATCTCTGCCTCAACCGCACTTCACCGAGGAGTTTAAAGATCATTTAAGTTTTATAAGCTTCTGGCTCGCTCTTTTACTGGGGCTGCGGTGGTGGCCAGTTCTCCCGAGGGATGATTCTGGGCTCCCGAGGCCAAGGAGCGACAGCCCGGCTCCTGCAGTGGACCCCCGCCTCGTCCTGGTGCCTATGCAGCGGATCTGAGAGGAGATGAGACCCGCAATTTACCACCTCCTCGTCGGCTGCCTCTGCCTGTTACGCACCGCTGCTGAGGTAAGCCGGACGAAAGTATGTGCTGGTCGATAGCTGCTGATGATTTCATTCAGATTTCATATACATTTGTTGCAACACAAAGAGAAAACTAATGCAGCGGATTAAAATCGTGTCTGCGTAATTACGCACGTGTTTCTTCTTTCCTTGGCGCAGTTAGGCGCCAGTGTCACGGTCAACTTAGCCGACTTTGAGGAGCTATTTTCAGATTAGTGATGACTTGATCTTTTCCGCACCAACAGGCACAGTTTCCTTTGTCCATATCCCGTAAATCGGTTGTCTCGTTGACTCTGTCCCCACAGGAGTCCCCTCTCCCCCGGGAGCTGTTGGAGCGACTCTCGCGCAGCGACATCCGCAGCATCAGCGACCTCCAGCGGCTGCTTGAGATAGACTCCGTAGGTAAAGCGCTTCATTATAATACAAATCTCTCAACCCTAACAGCTGGATTACTGAGCCTCACTGCAAAATGAGGTTATTCAGATATCATAGAAAGGTCAGCGGTAACCTATGGGCAGTATAATGAACAAGTAGGGCTTACCTACTCTACTCTGCTGGTTTTCAAAGTAAAAGGTTCTGAAAAAGTGAAATGAGTTCAAAGTCATCTTACAGCCTGAATGTGGATCAATGCACAGTGAGAGGATGCAGCCCTCTCATCTCATTGCTGGGATGTCTCTGGTTGATGCTGGGAGCCCAGTGGCCTGTCTTAGTCTTTACACCATGCTCAACCTCTGAGTTTACTTTGACTTATCAGAGGCTGCTGATAGTGAACAAGTTGTACAATTGTGAGGAAAATGTTTGTTCAAAGGGCAATTTTGCCAATTTTGTTTTTACCTCTCAGAACTGTTGTTTTTGCTGAACTGCGGTTCTGGAGGAGATAGTTAAGTTAAAACAATGAAAACCATGATGGTATAACAGTGATATCAGCAGGTGTCAGGTCTCAGACAATTCAAGTTCTTGAAAGGACATCTGCATTTGCCACTACAGATTGTCTGGAGTTTTAAAGCTGTGAGTATTTAGTTGGCATGAAGGGTCCAAAAATTAGGCAATTGCATTATGGGAACTGTAGCTTCACCTATATTTTGACTTGTGGAAAATTTCTTTTGACGATATTTGTTAAAAACCACTTCTTCCAACTCCCCCAAATTCATGGAGGTGCAATACTACACCTTTAGTTTGTGTTGATGGGCTTATCCCTCTGTATTTAAACTTCTTGCTGGTGTCTCTATAGCATCTGAAGAGGAAAGCATTTATGGCCTTTACCATAAATATTTAAGAAACAATTTACACGGCACAGAGTATCCCTTTCATCTAAAAAAAAACTGAAAATAAGAAATGACATCTGTCCTTTTCATGACATTGTAGATATTTAATTAAGCTTCTCAAACTGCAACTGGAATATGTAAAATGAAATATTAGCTCTTTCAAAAACACAAAAAAATATTTTTACAATATTTTCCTGACACTAGATGCCCGTTCTCATTACCTAGGTAATAAATCAGAGCAGCATGAATCAGTGAGGTGAGACATGAGGAAATAACTGTGGCATAAAACAGGATCATTGAGTCAGACTTCAAGCCACAGAAGCTTTTCATTTGCTCCGAACTTCTCGTTGCCTGTGAAAAATAGTTGATTCATTTTTTTTCTGCTGCTCCGAACGGTGCCACCATTAATCCTGGCATCATTGAGATGCAAATGTCGAGTGTGACGGCTCCCCGGCCCGGTGGGGGTCAAGTGGCTCTCTTCATTATGCTGTTGTCATGCTGCCCATTATTGGTTTGAGAGCAGGGCGCTGGAAGGCGGCTGTGTTGCTATGTATAATTCATGCTCAAATTCCTGCATGTCAGGGTGAGCGAGAGATGCACAGACTGAGAGAGAGAGAGAGAGAGAGAGAGAGAGGGAGATGTCGGAGGAGGACTTTGTTGTGTTTCAGAAGCACATTGTGTATATAGGCAGGCGTGTGTGCGTGACTGCTTGGTCACACACAAGGCACTAAGAGTGACGGCTGTGCACTCACATAAAAGTGTGAGCTTTGGTATTCTCTATCAAATTAAACCAGTCCTGCCCACACCTTATTTATGGTGATTTCCAGGAATCTTTCTCTCTTTTTTCCCGCTCTCCTACACTGCACACACACAACTTTTGATCAGAACTTTTTTCCTCTGAAAAGTCTGTGGATATCCTTTGGCAGTGCTGAGGACTGAAATGGTTTGATGAAGCTGTGAACACTAGAAACACATAATAAGAGCGTCTCATGATAAAAAGACACGTAGGCAGAGCTTAGTATGAACATGTGCCTGTTGTCATTGGTACAATCACCCCTCCCTCATTTTATTTTAAATCATCACTAAACAAAACTTGAGCATGTACAAACTTGTATTATATGTTTTCACTGCATGTGATGCTATGAATACATGCTTTCACTACCTACTTAACGTAGTAAATGCTTATGTTTTCACCCCCGACAGGTTTTTGTCCTCATTATATGATTATGTGACCTCATAGACTCAACTTGTATCATGATGCCAACTGCAGACCTTATGTAAAAATGGACGTCGGTTCCAAGCCTGTAAAATGAAGCCAATGCTGAAGAGCCTTGGGTGCGTTTATGAGAGAATGGCCCTACTTCTCACTTGATTTATTACCTCAGTAAACGTTTTCCTCATGAGTTTCTGGTCTCAATTGCTAGTTTCAAGTCTCGTTCAATATAACATAACGTTATTTTTTTAAATGGTGGTCCCATTTAGAGACGTAGCTACCGCGTGATTAACAGACTGTACCACACATGGTGACCTGTCTGACGGTCAGTATAAAGTACAGAGCAGGTCAGTTACACCCATCACTCCTTCTCAGCTCCACCTTCTACTCCAAATATATTTTCGTCTGGTTTCAAAAAACCAAGATGCCAACGACCAAATTACAAACTTACTGCTTTAAAACAACAGCTCACAAAATGTTGGAGGGTTGACACTTGATACTAAGGAAGAAAGTGAAACATTTTTATTATAAAAAACATATGAAGGCTGCAGCCAAACTGTTTATTGTCAGTCTTACTTCAGGGGGACTGACTGGGTGAGATGATGATGGCTGGGTGTGCACTAGATGTTATGTTATACTGTGACCAATGTACAAAAGCTTATGGGGTTGGGTTGGGTTTTATATGTGTTATATGTACTTTACTATAAGTCTATGTAGGAGACACATTTCTCCTTGGGGAACGAAAGGTTAAAATGAAGAGGACACTGCTACCAATAGCCCAATCTATTCAGCCTGAACTTACAAATATATCTGGAGAGAAGAATATATAAAATTAACAGCAATTACCTGACAATCCTTGACTTGTACAAATAACATTTTGAGTCCCAGCCATGATTAAATGATCAAGTCACAGAACAACCATGAATGAGCCAGAGATAGATCAGCATTTTTCTGGTATTTAGCAGAGTAGACATCTTTGGTATAAAATGAAGTAGTTAGACATGAATAGCTGCAGAGACAGACAACATCCAACCATAGGGATAAGCAGCAAAGATGCATCAAACTCAGTCTCCATTTAAACACTCAGAAAGAAGAACGGTTTTACTTATAATTGCTTCACAAGTCCTGGCTGAACAAAACAACATTTTCTCTGCTGGAGAGTTCTGATGACCTACAAGCGACCTCGGTGAATTCCTGTTCAATTGTGCGTATCTGTGTCTTTATGTGAATTTGATTAAAAACGTATCTGATGTACACGTTGACTTGCTGTGTTTCTCACCGTCTGCATTTACATGCCCAGTGACCTGTTGACACATATAAACATCATAACTCAGTTAGAATAACCAGGTTAAGCTCGTTCTCGGATCAGGAGAGACTTAAAAAATGCCTGTAAGAAACAACTTACTGCAGCATGTAAACATCCCCCTCTTCTCACTTTTCTGTTTGTTGTTGCAGATATTTCCTTTTTTGCCTTGACCAACACTTTGGTCTATATTGAGATATCTTAAAAATGAAGGGAAGCTTTTAATACAGTTTTGAGGTGGATATTAATGCTTCTAGTTCTTATGTTACCCTGACCCTAACCCCAACCCCTGGACCTTCTTTTTGACCAAATGTTCATCTTGTACTCAAGAAAAATTCTGTCTTACAGGGAAATAGTTTGGGCATTTACCAGGTTTTTATGCTTCCCAGGAAATAAACTCCTTACACGTGATTTTTCCTTCAATTAACTCTGAGTGTCAGTGGGGTTGACATCAGGATCTGGTAATATTTATGAATGGTGTTAAGTGAGTGTGTGAAATGTCTGAATGTGTGCGTGTTGTTTTGTCTTTGCCCAGAGAACGAGGTGATCGAGGAGACCAAACACAGCTACCACAAGGTCTTCTCTCACAGCTTCCCTGACCTGAAGAGAGCACACACACCCACCAGACACAGGAGGAGCACCGGTAAGACAAACACAAAGGCACACTAATGTAGACATAGTCTATATGTGAATTAAAAGTTGTTCTATTTCACACCGAAATTCCTCTTGTGTAAAGGTTAACTGTACTGAAAACACAAAACACAAACAAAAATGGCTTGAATAAAAATATTCAAACCATAATCCATAGTCAGAAACCGTTTGATTATATTAACCGTGGCCTCACTGGCAGTGGAGCTATTGTCCCAAGTGGTGGGCGATTTATAAGACAAAATACGCCTCATACATTAACTATTTAACACCCAGATTTCAATTGTAATCTCTTGTGTGAATTATATCTCCATTATTTTTCCAACAGGATATTCTTTGTCAAAGTGACAATAATCCAAGAGATGAGAATCTAATCTATCAATCCATATATTACATTTTCATATTGATATAATTTGCTGTTGTACCCAGAGTCTTAAAGCTCTCCATAGCTCTTGTATCTAACAGATAATAATAATAATAATAATAACTTTACAAAGTGCTTTATAAGAAAATTTTAAAAAAGTCCAAGTTACTTCAACATAATAAAAGACTAGAGCACCATAAACAAGACATCACAATCATTCATTATTCAAAAAGAAATGACAGTAGATAAAATTAGTCAATAAATAGAGCCATTTAAAGCTTTAGCTTTAGTCAGCAATAAATCTGGAATCTAACAGGGAGCTATTGAAGGAAGGGGAAGACCGGAGTCATGTGATTGTACCTGTTAGAACCTGTAAAAAGATGGAACAGTAGCTGGTTAAAAATTACATGATATTTGGTTTCCTGCCAAGTTTCTATAACCTTTGACCTCTTCGGTTGCCTCCAGTGGTGGAAGAGGCCTTGCCAGCAGTGTGTAAGGTCCGGACGACGATCTATGAGATCCCCAGGAGCCAGGTGGACCCCACCTCGGCCAACTTCATCATCTGGCCGCCCTGTGTCGAGGTGAAACGCTGCACTGGCTGCTGCAACACCGGCAACATGAGGTGCCAGGCATCTCGCAAGCACCACCGCACAGTCAAGGTACAAAACAAAGAGATGCTTGAACATGTATTGACATTGAAAGAACCTTTTTCAATTGATTTTTATTTAAAAGTAAGATTCAATGTAAGTAAATACTTGTTTATCCAGATACACACAGCATCTGATTTTTTTGCAGTAATTGTGTCACTAAATGGACATTGAAGTTTGCCACAAATGTCAAACCACTTCTCAGAGTTATCAAATCATTTCCAGAGTCGACATTATAGCTTTAAAACTGAACCGACCTTACAGAACCTCCAACTCACAAAAAATTAAATGGCTAATTATCAATATGTTTCTCTTTTTGTTTATCGTAGTTATTTGAGACCAACCAGCAGTAGAGACAGTTTTACAAGTGCTGACTTCCAGTATAAATGTGAAAAATAAATTTTCCCTTGTAACTGATACAGAGATTCAGACTGTAGCTTTGCATTACATAAATAGTATCTGAGTAGCAAACAGAAACAAACACAAGGACAGCAGAGGAAACAAAAATGTAATTTTCTTAATTGTTTGTTCTCGCTATTTTAGCATGTTGGCATGTCAGTTCCAAACACTCCTAATTACTCGACAAACATTTTGTAAAAGGCTTTTGTTATTTGTCCTTCAGTGGCCTTGCCCTTGAACACACAGACAACTAATGATTACATGTAAACACACAACCACTTAGTGGAGGTATACACTCCACACCTGCCAAAAATAATTACTCTCCTTTGCTTAACCATTGTGTTGGTATTTGTGTATGTGTGTTGGGGACAGAGTCTGGCAGTGAGTTAGTTCAAGAACATAATATCTTCCTTTTGATCTCTGCCAGAGCTGAAAATAAGACTCACTAAACCCCAAGTGGTTCACAATCACACCCTGCCAACTTGAAGCTGAGCCTGTGTGTGTGTGTGTGTGTGTGTGTGTGTGTGTGTGTGTGTGTGTGTGTGTGTGTGTGTGTGTGTGTTGTGTACACAAAGGAAAGGTATCTAGGATGCACTTTTAAATCTTGGTCATAATGATACTTGATATTCATTGTTTGAATGTGAGTGTGTGTGTGTGTGTGTATGTGTGTGTGTGTGTGTGTGTGTGTGTGTGTGTGTGTGTGTGTGTGTGTGTGTGTGTGCGTGCGTGCGTGTGCGTGTGTGTGTGTGTGTGCGCGTGCGTGTGTGCGCAGGATGTATAGTAATTACACAGGTATAACCACAGGTAATGGTTACCACCATTCTGTCTAGAAGAATGTGTTGCCTCTTTCAAGCTAGACAAAGACTATGCCTACATGCAAAGATAAAAAAGCTGACATTGAGAGTGAGGGAGTGAGAGGGAAAGAAGATGAAGAAATGAGAATAGGCATTAGTGTGTGCTGCCAGAGGTCAAGAGGTATAAAGTGGAGAAAGTTGATTCTCTGTGCTTTGGCCTGCTGATACAGAATCTGAGATGAAAGGACTCGTTTTTTGTCTGCTTACAGAGGAAATCAAAAATAAAGTCACTCACATGTGCTGAGATCCAGCGTTCAGAGGGTAAACAGTCACAATTGCAAGATGGACTCACTCACAGCCAGAGGGGATATGGCAGGGCTATGGTTTAGCTGGCGTGTCCATATGTGAAGCAAAGAGGGAGAGAAAAATAACATAAGCATTAGAGTCTTAACCTCACTACTAACGTATCAGGTTGTGAGTGTGAAGTGGGTGAGATGAGGGGCTGCACCTCCAGAGCTGAGGCTGTAGTAATGTAATGTTGGGTTGCAGCTTCAGGTTGGAGCAAGTTACCAGTCAAAGTCTCTCAGGACAAATGTAAGTTAGAGTGCGTGCAACACTGGTCTTGATTAAGATGTTCTACTGGACTGTCTTGAAGAGCTGAACATGAAGGGAAGGCTCTGCATTTAGCCGTCCTCCACCTATGGTGATGATTTTAACAAACTTCAGCGTCCTGAATACTACATTTCTCTTTTTAAAACCAAATGAAAACAATCTCCAACCAGACGACTGTTTTAGCTTAGTATCAGAAATGATATGTGACCATACAAACACCCCTGAAAACGCATACATACATAACCATTCATGGACCCTGGGCATGCGTGAGCCGTGGACGTAGCCTTTCAACCTCTGAGCAGCTGAGGTTTAACAGGCTTATTCATAGACGGCTTACTGGGGGTAAGTGGCGGAGGCTCTTTCACTTTCCCAACCGGATCTATACTGCTGGTCCGAGGATTGAACCAACAACATTTTAGTCACCATCCTTCTTCTCTAATCTTTAGGGCATTTTATACAAATCCACAATTTTAACCAAGTGTGTTAGCCCCTAAACTTTCAACATGTGGAATTCTCCATTTCAAAGTCTCAAACCATTGAGTCCATTTCCTTCAAAAATGTGTGTAACTTCCAGAATCAACAAACTGAAATTCTATTTCACACAGTGATGGGCCAGGACTGTAGGAAAACTTGCACCTCTCTCACAGCCTTATTTTCCCTTCTTTACATTCTTCACTCCACAACCAGAGTAATGCACCATTATCCCCCCCTGAATGATTATTGCATCTCATCCCTTTCTTTGCTAAACTTTTGCCCCCGTCTTCAAGGGAACAGCTCCAAACATTGCACACACAATTGAAGAAAGCAGAATACTGTGAATATAAGCGGCCCCTCTCAGGGTCTCAGGACCTCAGAAGTCAGTCATGAAAGTTAAGGTCTGGCCTGATGTGTGCTCCAGCAGCACAGCTCCTCACCTCAGCTGAACCTCCTCAGTTGCTTGGTGTTTTTCAGTCTCTGCTCATCGGTGGCTGAGTCTGTTCAGACTTGAAGCGGAGATGTTGTGCAATCAGACCTGGAGCTCCACTGACTTGGCTCCTTGTCCGGGGTGTGAGCATCGGCGTGTGTCGTATCCGTGTCGATGTGTGTGCGCACAATTGTTCCTGTATATTTATGATATACTTGGTATGTTGATGCATGCAATTGTGGGTTTCTGTTTATAAATGTGTGAAAGATTAACATAGACCTACGGAGTCACCAGGTTCAGACGGACGTGTCCTGACACAAAAACAAAACATGCCTCACTTAGTGTGAAATCAAACCTCTTGGCAGTGGTAATGCTCTACTTCATCCAAACAAGAGCAGACACACCTGTGTGTTTACACAGGTACGGTAGGGTCATTTGTAAATATCAAGCTCAAGAGGCATTTTGTCTGTAGAACTTATGTAATAAATATCAACAGGTTATTGATTTGCAGTAAAGCTGCTCCCTTAGTAATTTTCTTGCAGGGCCACCAAACTTCACTCAGTCAATATCTTTAATCAACATTTAGTCGTTAATCCTTTAGTTACTGTTGCTATGTCTGTTAGTGATTTTTTTTTAACGTGACTCAAGCAGGTTTCTCATTTCTAGCCAGTGACTGATGATTTTGCTGTTTAACATTTGCTGATTTTAGCAACTAATTAACATAAATTAATTTGTGTGTTAGAGCACTAACTGTACTTTCGGTCATTTCTTTGGTTTTGAAACAGCCTTTTTATCTCCTCCATCTGATTCTCTCTCTCTCTCCAGGTGGCGAAGGTGGAGTATGTGCGGAGGCGTCCCAAGCTGAGAGAGGTGCAGGTGAAGCTGGAGGATCACCTGGACTGTGTGTGCACCAACAAACGCCACATCAGCCCAAACTCAGACACAGACAATGGTGAGCACAGTGCTGTGTGTGCGCATTGACTCATTTCACATGTGAAGGTTGCTCCTGTCTGAATGTGTTTGCTGACACCAAATATACTGATAAGAGATCTGAAGTATTTACTGTGATTTTCCTCTCAGCCTGAATTAGTCCTCCCTCAGGGCAACATGCCATCACACACACAGACACAGAAACACAACACACCCAAACCCTGAGTGAAGTTGGAAATAAATTGTATTGTGTGGATGTGTGTTTGTTAATTCTGTTTTAACCTAATTAACTGAAAAATCACACGTTTGATACCCAAAATGCCATGTGAGTGAAATACACAAGTGTAGTTAAAGCAATAGCAATTATTTACTAGTTTCCTGTTATGTGGTGGTCAAAGGGTCAGTCCCTGCAGCAGCCATGTGATTTCCTGCTGACTTTCTGCAAGTCACATCTACATCATCTGAATATGAAACTGCACATTTAGAACCTCTTTCCACGAATGTGAAGGCAGTTGTTCATGATGGTCTCATCTTAAAATAAGCTCCCAGCTCACTTTTACATACAAGTCACAAATAGTTAAACAGATTAATGTAGAAAAATCGAATTAACCACAAAACGCTGAATGAGCCACTGTTAAAATTAAGATTATCCCAATTCAGGCGTATAGTAATAATCACATAATCTGCATTAAAGGGAATATTAAATATTATACAATATTTAGCAGGTGGGTGTCCCTCTGCCTCATGGTGATCATTAATCAAGACTCAAAAGTCATTGATTATTATTTTATCAGCCTCACTTTGGTTGCAAATAATTGCTTTGTAATTTATTTGAAACTTACACAGATAAGAGATACAGCAGGAATTTGCTTTTCTGTCACAAAATATCGTGTTTTCATACTGATTCAACCTTTCTTTCAACAGGCATCAGGTGAAGAGAGAGCGATAGCTGATGGAGTGGAGGAGAGAAAAAAAACACAAGAAGCATAAAACAACAAGCACCTTTTGCCTCTAACATCGTCACCCGGCAGCGAGTGACTCTGAAAGGTTTGCCATTTTTTAAACCTCAGCTGTACCTGGAAAAAAAAACCAACTGAGAACAACAAACTTGTCAGACACAGAAAGGAACCACAGACTAGTAGGTTTTCTCGCTGCGATTCCTCGATGGAGAAAATTAAAGTGATTAGATGCTGAAAATGCAGAACACTGGCAGAAGAGAGGTGGATTCTGGGATATTGGAGAACTTATTGTCTGCGTCTTGTTCCTTCTCCAGGGTATAAACCTCTCAGTGACTCGGATTATAAACTGGATTGAATCCTTTCTAGAAACAGTGACTGGGATTAGGTTTTGTACTCCAAGATTTACTCTTCATCAGATGAACACACACACACACACACACACACACACACACACACACAGTATATCCTCTTATTTTTATAACCTCTCATTTTCTATCACTGTCTGTTTCTATTTAGGTATGTTACCCACATAAAGAGTGGAGGGAAAAAGAAAAAGACCCTCCTGACATGTTACTGATACTAATAAACTATTTATATGAGAACAAAGTGGGAGTGTCGCTCGTAAAATGTTTTTCAGAAAGTGTTTGTGTGACTGAAGGATTTAAGATTTGATTTAAAACAGAACAAGGACCTGAACAGGCTTCTCTTTGTGTGTGTGTGTGTGAGAGAGAGAGAGAGAGAGAAAAAGAGATTATCTGGTGGATCATAATACTGAAGATAAAAACCCTGTGAATTTCTAAGTGAGAGTAACACACACACACACTCATACACACTCACACAGCCTGACTAAAGAAGGGGACACACAGTGGAATAACTAACAACTAACAACTAACAAGTGATTTTTCACTCTTGTTGCACCGTTACTGCTGTTATTACAAACCCAAAAAAGGAAATGACAATGGTCTCTGTAAAGAGGAAGGCAAATGTTTTCAGAGGTGACCTCATCGCATCACTCGCAGACGCTGGTTGAGGAGGAGAAGGTGATCTCATATCAAAACACCACACATCCCTCGGCTGCTCATTTAGTGTCCACTTCAATCTCACTGTTGCCTCCGTGGGGCAAAGTAGACAGTTCTCCTGTATTTAATGTATCTGACCTTTCTCACGGTGAACTTAATCATTGCTGTAACAATATTTACCGTTGGCAGCAGGTGAAGGGCAAGGAGCAGTGGCATGACGCCCATCTGCAGAAATAATAATGAAGCTCAGCCCTAAATACATGAAAAAAGACATCAATTTGTCATAAATATTTAATTAACATGAAGAAAACGTGGTGCAGCCATAGATGTAAAGGAATTTAAGAATTTAATAAATTTTCAACTGTAAAAGTGAAACAACTGAGATCATTGGCTGCTTTCATCTGAAAAAAACCAAAAACTTTTAATCAAGATTGACTGCTGATTGATTATTGGCTTAATGTTTGTGCTCTTTTTGTGATGCAGTAGAGGATTAGGTCAGGTGCTTTAAAAAAGGGTAAAACATCAGCTGCATTTTCCTTTTCATTTTAGTGTAGACAGAGCCATGAATTTCTGGTGTGTGTAGCATCTACTGTACAGTACATACCCAAACAACAGATGCAAGTAACCTAAACGTGGCGATTTGTGTGGCTTTTCTTCAGAGCTGTATCTGTATCTTACAGCCTTGGCGCCTGCTCTGGTGTCATGATCATTCAGATGAGTAGATAATCTAACCTCAACTCGGGCTCCAGTCATAAAATTTTTACACCAGAACAATAACTTTCTTGTTGCATTGAGGATAGTAAAATTTTACGTAACAACTACACTGGTTTGGGAGAAGGAGCCAATTAGTAAACAGCAAAATAAAGAGCAGAGTGTCGGTTTTGTTTCTTTTGGTGGTGAAGACATGATGTTTTTTCTTCCCTCGTCCAAACCTGAAGCCACGGAGACGAGCCTCGTAGCCATGAGGCCGTTCCAACCCCAGCTGGCATCCCACAAGACCTGATGTTTGGTCTATTACCCTGTGGTTCCACACAGCTTACAGCCGCCTCAATCAGATCTGTATGATTCAGATGTTGAACACTTATTCGGACATGCTTCAACAGCCGAATGCATTAAATACAAACTGACGACAAAACAAATGTTTGTTTGCCACAGTGGTGAAAAAGCAGACGAGGCAGACGGTTGGATGACTTCATGCAGGCTTGAGGTCTCTTTGCACAACTCACTCACTGGCATATTGCTCTTGGAGGAGCGGGTGTAAACCAACCGTAGACATCAGCCAACAACATAACCAGAGTGGGCAGATTTTTAAAAATACATAAATTTCATAATTAAGTGGTTCTGTGTGAGCTGCACAAAGGACACTGTGTTTGAAGACGTTGGCTTTTGCTTCGATCTGTCCAATCGGCAGAAGCCAAACAAATGCTGTAGTTTCATTTGTCGTGTTCTCAGGATGCATCAAAATACCCAACACATAAATGTGAAAGAGAAAAAAAAGTATATTGTAGAAATAATGCAGCAAAAACCAGTCGTTTGTTAGAGAGGGAACAAAGACAGAAGAGACAGATGGGGATAAGACTGTGTGTAACAGGGTCTGAAAGGTGAGAGGGAGGAAATGAAAACAGTGTGTGTGTGTAGAAGGGAGACAGTGAAAGTGTGTCTTTGTGTGTGAGACTGGATAAAAGTGGGTCTGTGTGTGTGAAACAGAGAGAGGAACTCCATCTCGCTCTAAAGCTCAGTTAAGCAGATTAACAACATGCTAGCTAAAATGCTGAACGCTCTGCAGGTCAAGTACAACCTGATATAAGCTGATGGAAGTCCAGCTCGCCCCCCTCGGCTACAGATCTCAGCTCAGATTACCAAACCTCAGGATTCCTACGCTCAACCATTAAGAAGCTGAAAGTATATCTGATTGTGGGTCAGCAGGTTTTTCTGGACAAACACCTCCAAGTTGCTGCTTTACTGTTTTTTTCACTCACTTAAGTAGATTTTTCCTTAAATTCCTCAACTGTCTCGATTTTCTAACCCCAACCAAAGCCCTAAACACAGTTGTTTCAGCTGCCTGCTCTTCTCTTAACATTTTCACATGTGAAGTAGAGGGGTACAGTCTTCACTTCCTGCATCATATAATTTAAGCTTAAGTTAATACCTGTATTAACTTAAGCTTGCAGTGGGTTTTGAATGGCTCTAACGATAGTAATGTTAATCTGTTGGTTGCTCGTTTCTTTGTCCACCACTTTGGTCTAGACCGAAACATCTCAACCATTCTCTCCAACGGTAATTTGCCCTCTGCAGGTTCACCTACGGAAACCTCATCACGACTTTTACTTCCAGGTTATCACGACCCTTAGTTACGATTTATGGTTGTATAGCTATGTGAGCTCTATTAGCTGTAGTAATCATGGAGGGAGTCAAGTGACAGGGCATGTAGAGCAACACTAGGGGCAACAAATGCCACTGGTACGTTCCTTAGGGTGGAGACAGTTTATTGACATATGTGGTCCTTTAAGTTGGAGGACGTCTCTGTAGGATGAATTGTAATAACCCCGATAATAAACGTGTAAACACCATCATCAGGTCTGAATCTCAATCTCACTTCAATCAACACTTTAGTTTATGACTAAATACCTGATTGAATAATTCCCATCAGCCTCAGCTTTGAAACACGATTAATGGTGGACATAGTTAACAAACTTAACATCCACGTTAGCATCGTCATTGTGCTCCTGTTAGCATGTCGACGTTAGCATTTAGCTCCAATGTAGCTGAGCACATTATCACAGAGCTGCTACTGTGGCTGTAGTGTGACTCTTTGTCTTGATGGAGACTCTGTAATACCAGTAATACACCAGTGGTCAACATTGTGACACATATGTATTGGGAGTGTCCAGTTATCTTCATTATGTATGGATTTAATCTGTGTTTGCTCCTTTTCCGGCCTCTACTGCAGAGCTGGGAGACCACTTCCAATCATCATCATCATCATCATCATCCTCATCATGTTGGCAGTGGAAAAAACAAAGGGCAGTAACCTGTATTTTGAACATGGCAATATTATTATTATTGCAATGTCTTCTCATCCTCCTACTGTGCATCTTCACTGCAGTGATGTCAGACTTGGTTTTGATTTAAAAAAGAAGTCCTTTTCCTCCCTGATTTCCTCCCTTCGTTTCCACGTGTCAGCTGTGTCTGCTTCATGAACACTCGTCCACCTCCCACCACCAGACGTGTGTCCACTGGATACAGGCGGGCTGGAGAGATGGCTGAGGTCTGGCATCATTGGATGAAGAGTTACTGCCGTGTGGTCAAGGCTGCTGTTTTGATGCTGGATCCCGTGATCAGTGATCTGAACAACTTGTGTTTATAGAGTCATAGTGAGGGAAGAGGTAAGAGTAGAAAAAGCAATTTCTAAGTTCACATGGTATTACCTGCTGTCCTATGATGCCAATTTTCAGCTGGTGTCCACATGTTCATAATAAAGACCAGCTCTCTCAGCTAACAGTATTATTATATTGTCTCGTCACCCTCCAGGTTTAAACTCTGGCTCTTTATGCAGCAGAGTATGACAGTACCTTCTTCTTGTCACGCAGCGTAACAAATCCATTTCGACATGTTGGTCAAAGCCATTTCCTCTGTTTGTGTATCTCCTCCTTCCTGTTTTTCTCCTTTAGGGCCTGCAGGTAAACCAGCTGCCATCAGTGCCAGGCTCTTCTCAGAATATACACATGCGCCTGGGTCCACGTAAGTGTACACACTACCCAAAGTCAAATATGGTTCTTGTGCAGAACAGGAAAACAATAGATAAGCAGATTTCTACTGAAGAAAAGAGTCAAAAAAGGATAAATTAGTTGCCTCAAAAGCTCCACGTCACATTGTACCTTTTAGAAAGAGGATCACACTAATGTGCTCTGACTGGTTTTGGTTTGTCAGACCTTAAGAGCAAAAGAGAAAATGAGGGAAAGAGATAGAGATGAGGAGACAGAGATCTTTGGGCTCCCTCAGGCTACATTTAAAAGTTGGTCTTAACCATGTGTTCAACTTATTACGTCAGTTTGAACAACCAGTTTAATAATTAAATACGTTAGCCCATCTTAATATTAATTTATAAGATAATTCCAATCAAGTGTGAGGTACACCGCTATTTTAATTATGAAGGCAAATGAATGTAAAGCAATATAATGTAGTGAGATGGTTTCTAGGCTGTTAGTACATGTGTATTCAGTGTTTTCAGTGAAGAGGCAGAGGCTGTCATTTCAGAGCACAACACAACAGTTACATAACAAGATGAGTCCCCAAGCAACAACTGTGGGGTTTCACAATCGGCAAGTAGATCTCCTTTGTTTAAAAGTCCTAAAAGTGTGCACTGTAAACAAATAAAGTTCCAAAATACTGGAGCTGTTCAGCTGTGGCTCGAACAGCTGTCAAACTTTGACAGTTTCATTGTTCAGGGGAAACCAGCATCGTCCATTGTTCTTATCTTTTGACATTTTCAGTATATTTCATTTTTATGCCTCTGCACTGACGTGTTGCTTCACATTTTTGCTGTAGTGAGTTCACATCTCAATCACTCACATAATTTTTTATATGAAATTTATTTGTGATTAGCAGCTCTCTAGTTCCATCCATCCATTATCTATATTGCTTATCAGTTCAGGGTTACAGGGGACTGGAGCACATCCCAGCTGACCTTGGGGGAAGGCGGGGTCCCCCCTGGACAGGTCCCAGGGCCGACATATAGAGACAAACAGTGACAAACAACCATTCACTCTCAGTTTAGAGTCACCAATTAACCTCAACTTGCATGTCTTTGGACTGTGGGAGGAAGCAGGAGAACCTGGAGGGAACCCACACAGAGAGGCCCCAGGCCTAGAGTTCAAACCCAGAAGCCTCTTGCCTTGTGAAATGACGGTGCTAACCACTGTCTACACCTGGAGTCGTCACTGATCTGTGACTTTATTGTGTTTCATTTCTGTATTTTTTTTGAATGGAAAGGAACATTGGACTCTAAAGCTTCAGTGGCTACACTAAAACATCCATTTGTTTCATCTGAAATGTCTAGATTTTGACCTTGAGTTTGTTCACATGTGAGGCAGGTCCTCATCTGCTGCAGGTCTCCACAACTTTGCTGCCTCAGGGGAAACAGCTGCCTGATCACTATCACATACATCCTCACAACCTCCCCCTTTTACCTCTAAGCCTCCTCCCCTCATGCTCACTGTTTGACTTTGGCCCAGCTTTCTTTTTAAAGTCACAAGCCTCTTCCACACACACAAACCCAACAAAAAAAGCTGTCCTGCTGTCAACCACTCCAAATCTCTCGACAAAATAAAACCCCTCCTCCTCCTCGTCTCCCCTCATCCTCGTCTCCATCCCCTGCAGCTCCACCATTGTCTTTGGCAGGGCTGAGCAGAAGGGCCTGCTGCTGCCGCCGAGAGTTTGTAGAGCCACAAAGAGGAAAGCAGCGGTGCAGCTGAAGAGGGAAATAAAAACAGAGAGGAGGGGGGGTTAAGTGCTTTTTGATGGACTCACTGTAGGAGGGAGTTGGATTGTTAAAGGATTAAGGTGTGTGTCAGTGAGTACTCTCGCTATGCCTGTGTTAAACCTAGCTGATATAATGTCACACAGTAATATTACACAACATGAAGTCACACACCATTAAAGCATCTTTGGCTTCTCACAGATCCAATGAGCCATCCAGAGCTGTGACTCCAACCTGTTTCGTGGCTGTGCGTGGAGATTAAGCCCAATGTCACATGTAGCTGTAAGCAAGATCTGTCTGCTGTAGTTATTTTTATGTCAGTCTAGCGTGTTCTCGCTCTTTAATCCCTCTGCAGTCGTGTTCTCATTTACCACAAAGCCATTAAGAGCCATTGTGATGCCAGAGGAAAGAAAGAGCATCTGCATGGAAGATAATATTTAGATCCTTTGGAATATTTATATATTTTGCTAATGAATTTTACTGTACATGCGAGACATGCAGCTTTCATTATGCCTTTCATGTGTGTCTAACTCACATACTGTGGGTACTCAGTATTCAGAAAGGCATAGTATATTTGATGCAGTATTACACATTATTTTTGTACTTTTGTATCATAAAGGGCAGATATCTAAAAATAAATAAATAAAAATTGCATTTACTGCAAATTTAACCTTAAGAATTAAGAAGTTTTATTAATGCTCCTATTGACTGAAAAACCTATTTTACTTCCTCCATGTTTGCTTTGGTATCATGACTCATTTAATGATGGTGTTAGGTAAAGAGAAAATATATTTAGATTACAAGAAACATGATATATCACACACTGAGAGTCATGAAATCCATTCGCTGCTGTAAAAATTAGCTGGAGTTTGCATGCAGGAATAAGGTCAGTTTGTGAACTCAGTGAGGCTCAAAAGATGATAATCATGGGAATTATGGTGAGAGGGAGACACAAAAGTTGGCAGGAAGTTTTTTTTTAATGGGAAGTCCAAAAAAATAGCGAGTGCTCAAGTTACACTCAAGAATCCTTGTGCTCTAGAAGCAAAAAATGCAGTGCTATGTGAAGGTGATGATAAAAACCTTTCTCAATTACATGGCGTGATAATGAGACAATAAACCTCTTTCACAGCAGCAGTTTTGACTTGTCACAGGAGGAGAAGCACAGTTCAGCTGTATTCAGGTGTCCCAGTAAGCCATAACAGTGTGACAGTGAGCCAACACGAACAACACCAGGAGCCTGCAACTAAAGCAACTAAATGGAAATCAGCCATTATCCCTGTGAAAAACAACTCCCTTGACTGAGAATGGCAGCAACTCGGGGACTATTTAGTTAGTCAAAGGACTCGTTGAAGGTTTTTTTTTACCATAACTTCCACGTTGCACTGCAACTGGCTCAAACTTTGTACATTCATGGTTAAATATATTATAATGACTTTAATCACAACTATTAGGTATATGTCAAAAATCTTAATTGATTCATGCTCCCCAGAGGATAGTACCTTTCACAATCCTTTGACTTTTAATCCAGTGCCAGCATCGTGCAAGCAATTGTTAGTATGCTCACTCATGGTGAACATGGAAAATATTACTTGCTAAATATCAGATTTTTTTTTAAGTTGTCACTGTGCGCATGCTGATGTTAGCATTTAGCTCAAAGCACCTGTGCTTATCAGGGCAAACAGAGCCAACAGCAAAGCTGTAGTATCATCGTCGAGCAGACTATATATTCAGCAGCTAAAACTACCAAAAGGATCAAGCATTTCATCCTAAATTTGATATCACAGTTTACTATTTAGTTTAGTTATATTTAGTAAAAGGGCATTTTCAGGGTATTTTTGTCATATCCTTTTGGTATCCTTCTTTTGATTAGTCGTCAGGGTTTGATACTTTTGGTTGAACCCAGAAAAATGTGTTTGAAATGATTTATCTAACTTTAGTTGGAGGTTTCATGCTGCTGACGCTGAGTGGTTTTATTGGTCTGGGAATAAGAGCCTGGTTGAAGAACAGGCTCATTTGCTTATGATTTTATCCAGAATATGGAGTTTTCAATGTGCTCTTAATCTTGTGTTGAAGTGCCAATAAAGTAAAGCCATCCAATAAGGGCTCTTTTTTTCCACTTCTGTATTGAGCTAATTTGAATTATAGAGCTCTCGGAGTTGATACTAAAACTCTTGTCAGCGGTGAGAAAAGAGGGAGAGACATCAATGGGCTGAAAGGAACAAGGGGGCTTATGAGGAGGTGAATATAGAGGCAGGGGTAGACAGGGGGCACTGGGCTGATAGTAAATCTGGTTTTATTATTGAATGAGCATTAATAAAACAGGCACATGCTTCAGTGAAGTGACCAGCAGAGTTTTTCACAAGCAAGAGGTTCAAACCATTCTTACATCTGACAGTTTGATGATTTGCCGAACTACTAACAGGCAAGTTAAGTTAACTTTGTTGCGCTGACATCAAGAATCTCATTTTCAAAGGAAGCAACATGAATTCATTCACACATTTAAAAAGACACATCTGCATTTCAAACTCTTTAAAGAACCAGCACAGGAAGAGCAACAGCGTCCTGACACTACAGTGCTTGTGTTTTGTTGACTTTGGAAGACATGCAACTAACATAAAAGAAATTAATGACCATCACATGACAAAGCAAGTAAATGTGCTTCATTCAAAGCTGCATAAAAGGAGGTCTGACTTCAGAGAGCAGTGACCCAATGAGGACCACTATGACTTCCCTCTTTATTACCCATAAAGCATCCTTTTCACTCCTCCGAATGTGGAGTGCAAAGGACTTATCCTATAAAAGTCAGAGGATGTGTTGCTTTCTGTGTGTTCAGTACGGACCCTAACCCTACTTTTCAGAATTAGTCATCAGTTTTCAAGTTTTCCCTGTGAATGAGATATCTAACATTACCTCTCCCATTGCTGAGTCACAAGGAAAGTCTTCCTCCGTGCTGGTTGTTGAGGGTTGAAATAACTCAATAACAACTGGCCATCATTAAAAAAACAAAAAAAACAAAACAGTTATTCATGGTCCCCAGAAAACGAATCCTGCAACTTTTGGGGAACTGAGGTGGTTTTGAGAATTTCTCTACAACAACTAGATGAATTGCCATGACTTGGTAACTAACTTGGTAATAACTTGGTAATATTCCAGTGCCCCCCCAGGTTCTGTAGTGCCAACAGCAAATTGTCAAAAACTAACAAAACTAAGAAATTCTCATGAGCTTTAGTTGTCCTTTGTGTTTAGTACTAATTAGCTAATATTAGCATGCTAACCAGCTATTCTGCTAAACATCAGCATGTATCAGCATTGCTAATGTGCATGTATTAGCATGTTGACTGTAGCATTTAGCTAAAATTACTGCTGTGCCTATGTAGAGCCTCACAAAGCTGCTAGCATGGATGTGGTCAGATCCTCCAACCTGAGCGGTCATATAGGTCCGTCCCAACCCTCTGATACAACCCATAGGACTGTCACCTGAAATACTGTTGGCATTGTGTTATTGTCAGTACGAAGTCATCATGGTAACGAAAATAAACAGGTGATAAAAGGGAAATTAACTATAACTGTCAGAAGGAAAGACTGGTAAGTCGTTATTTAAGTCTAAATTTAGAGGAATACAGTTGCAACAATAAACTGAGAACTGGAGAAAAACGGTCACAGATAAAGATCAACGATACAGCAAATGAACAGCAGCCTTTCATATGAAAATCTCCTTCTTGTATGAAGGTTTGTCAGCCCCTCCATCCAAATGCAGCGTTTGTTGCGTTATATATTAATTACACCTAACTTCCTTCTTTGATACAGCAGATCACTTAAGAATAAAATATTGGGTCAACTTGTCAGGTTGTTCCTTACAGCGGCTCAGTCTCTTCATTCTGCTTAAAAGCTGAACATAAATAGCTGTAAAATGACAAGTAGGGGAGACGAAGAATGAGAAGCATTGCCAAAGACAGGAAACATGCAACTCAATTCTCTCAAGCCACAGGCATCAATCAGCCAAAACCTTTCCTCTTCGAAAAAGAAAGAAGCAGCTGCTCGCCTGCCTCCCAAGGAGTGAGACAGTTAATAAGAAGGAGGCAAAATGATCTGAGGTGATTCACAGGTCTTTCTTCTGCATCCACATCAGGCCTCTGCTGCTGACCTTTGACTCACAACCTCTTGACCTCGGCTTTGTCCAGCCGTCAGGTGCCAGCTTGCTTTCCACAGGGATCGAGATTCCTTCAAGATGCTCTCACCCGAGGGGTTTCAGTATTGTCTTTCCAGGACAAAGAGAGAAAAATCACCAATCAGACACCCTCGTCCATGTCCTGTGAGCAAAGCTGCACACACACAGACACACTACTTGTGCATGGTTTCCATCATTTGTCCTTTTCCCTTCTTCAATCAAATTTCACATTTCTCTCTTGGCACGTGGAGCCGATTTCCAGAGAATTTCAGACATGCTTTAGACGAAGACATCAAAACAGTTGAAGAGAAGTATGAAATCTTTCCACCTCCCTCCGTCCCTCTTCTTTGATTTGTAACATCTTGCGGGCATCTTGTCGGTCACTCCTAACTGAGATCAAAGGGCTACCTCTTTCATGCAGAGATATCATTCTTTATGAATATTTTTCAGGTTCCATCACAAATCATATGCCCACTGGCTTTGATATGGCTGTCCTCCCCAAACAGGAATTCATATGATACACCCCTCCCCTCCTGCTCTTCCCCTTCTGTTCCTCATCCATCTCTCATCGCAATACATAATAACGGCATCAAAACTTCAATCCAGGGATTGAGGCGAATCATCCCTGACTTCAAAAACAAAAGATATATCTATCTTGGCAATGCTGAATTTATGTCTTCTTTTTTATATTGGCAAAGTCACATTGCACTTTCTGTCTCTCTTGTTCTTTGTCCCCTCCACCTTGCATCCCTCTCTTTCTCCACCTTACTCTCTCATCCAGCTCTGCCCTTTTCTTCCCTTCCCCGAGCAGAAGAGCACAATATGTGGGTTCAAACGGAAGGGAAGTGTCTCTCTGTCTTCTAAGCCCGAGGAGGATTAAGGCCAGGAGTCTTCTGAGGAACAGTCATAAAGTGTGTTCGTGCCTGCAGGGTGTAAAGGGAGATAGATAGTGAACAGGAGGAGGGAAGGAGGGGGGGCATCAGGATAGTGGTAAAAAGGATAAGTAGAAAAGGTGTCGGAGCTGATGTGGTTTCAAGGCAGCTACACAAAATGAACACAGTTAATCAAGCCAACACTGGCAGTGTTCATATCTGCGCTCTCAATATGTAATCAGATTGAATAAGAAACTGATTTTCACCTCATGTTATTTGGAATTCAACCACTTCTGTGGAATCTGTACCTTCATGAACTGGAACCGTGAGCGTGCAAGTGCATGTCGGTTAGCATTTGCATCAACTCACACTCACACTCAATGTAGACGCCTTCATTCGGCCTCCTTCAGAACCCCTTACCTACGTCTAAGATTAAAATCTTTTCATTCACATCATCATTTCTTCTGCTCAAGATGGCCGGTCACCACTAACTTGACCACGGAGATGCATTGAAGTCAGTCAAGTTTAAAAAAGTTTCTTAACACAGGTCTTTGATTTTGCACTTTCTAATAAGTGCAATGCAACAGTGCAAGTTAGACGCAGCTAATTTCCACAACCTGGAAACCCCCCCAAAAATTGATCTTCACAGCATATTAATGATCTATTACATAAATTACATAAATCTATTAACATAAATAATTTATTTGTTTACTACTAATAAAGTCTGTATGCGCAACTTATGTCTTCTTGAAAAAATGCTGATGTTATGCACAGCATGTTGTTCTGGCAGAAGGATCAGGTGTTTGAAAACAACACTATGATCATGGACATGTATAGGAAACCACATTCATATTTCTTTTGTATAAAAATGCAATGTGCTACCAGGACTATTTCTCACAATGATTGGAGAGCGGCAAAATAGTTACAAGAAACATGTGACATAAATAAATCAATAACTGATTAAAAAAAAAGAATGAATGAATGAATATGGAGGGAGCAGAGGATGTTATATGAAGACGACAGGTCATTTTATGGAAGACTTTGCTGGGATTTCCTGCGCTCTGTGTGAGTGAGGGATGGTGATGCCGGGTTACGTCTTGTCATGCACTGAGACGCTAACGTGCCTGGCACAGAAAGTCCTGCACAGATGTGAACCTGGGATCACAGCCATAGGAAAGACTCCCCTCTGTACTTGACTCCTCATTCTTCTTGTTCTGGTGCGCGTGAAGGTGGCAGGTTGGCCTGTAGGTGCAGAGGTAAACCAATCAATGGAAGGTCACAGACAGGAAGTTTTATTTCTGCTGTGAACTGGAGGGCAGCTGGTGTTAAATCTGTCATGAGCGCAAAAGTGCATAGCCCTGACCTCTCTGAAGAGAAGCACATGTGCAGGGTTCAATGCAAAGGTTTATCTGAAGTTGCCATTTACTGTTGGATAAGAACATATTTTCACTATCAACTGCTTTTAGCTCAGGAAATCATCCTTTTTTGAAGTATCTGTGGGTCAAGTTGTTTTATTAAACAGGATTTAGTGTTATCTCGACTTACATGGCACCATGCTCTCATTTTCCTAGGTAGTCCCCTGGTAGTCACTGAACTCTTCTTCTGCTCTCCTATGTATCTTAATGTCAGTTCTTCTCTCATCTCCACTCAATCTCTTCACTTTTAAACATCTGTTGTCATTTTGCCTTGACAATTTGAATTTATTGAGACTATTTTTCTTTGTACAGCACATAGCACAGTATTGTAGCTCTACCTTGTTACAGTAAGTAGTAGAAAATAATATGTGTATAGCACTAATTCAGAATAAACAGTATTTATACTAAAGCATTTTAAAATCATGTTCATAGTTTGTGGGCAAATTAAAGGAACATACAAAACTCCTCAAGCAAATGAAAACATGTAGTACATGAAACATGAAATGCATCACTTTCAGTTATCTTTAGATGCCTGTGTTATTTCAATGCGCAAATAGATGGAATATTTACATAAACAGATATTTTCAACAAGTGAATGGGGCCCAAGTTTGAGCCTTGGTGCAAACCACAGATCGTGATTTTAAAGGATACACTGAGATTCACCGGCACTAAAAAGTTAAAAACATGATGGTTTTTCTAGTTTTATGACCTGCAACTTTGCTATTTTAGGTCACTCTGATGATGTGACCATGACCAAAGACACACAATGGGGGACAATGTTAATGCAGCATTCAGCTGATAAAGGGACTGATATTTCTCTGAAGCTTATGGAGACCAAAATGGAGCTTTTACAAGGAGAGTGAATATTGAACTATTGACTCATCAGGTTGCCAGAACCACAACTCCAACTGAAGGCTAATACTGCTTTGAATCTGCTGGATGTGCAGACCTTTGCCAACTTTACTGTGTCAATGTTACATCCATGTGATGTTTAAAAACAGCAATAATTGTTTGATTTATTTTCCAGTTTTCTGCATCTATAGGTTTTGCTGTGACCAGCCAAACCAAAGTGGTTTGGACTGACTGAATGAGAGACCGACATTATGATGTGAGTGTTTAGTTCTTTCAATTCATGCTATTCATGTCTTCTTTGTTCATTTTCCTTCCAATGGCTTGAAGGAGGCTGATTATTCTGCTACACTGAGAAGAACAGTTTGATTGAAAGTGTGTTCTTTTGTAAAATTACTAAAGTAGAGAGATTTCTGACTTTTTCCCAGGGTATTATAAAAGCCTTTATTTGTTCTGTTTTCTCATTTTCACACATGGTCAAACAGAAGGAATTATGGGTATGATTCTGTTTGAACCATGACACAAAAACAATTCAAATTGACAGGGCAAAGTGTTGTCACATCAACACACAATCGTCTGGCTTGACAACCTCCTTTTCTTTCTTAGTTTTACATGCCTGTTCCTCACAGGGGCCGGGGAGCGGTGAGGAGGCTTCAACAGGAACAATACAAGTCAAGTGTGCAATTACATCTTCACCTGTTGACAAAACAGCTCAGAGAAAGTAACATCCTGCCACGTCTTGTGTTTTCAGCCGTGTTCATCCTCCCACCTCACTCCCCTTGGCAAACATCTTTCATCCCTCCCTAACTCCCTCGCTAATGGAGCCTCGCTCGATTCGGTCGGAGACTTAAGCGAACTTGTCAAAGTCAGATGTCTTTTCCTAAGATAAAAAGGAGCCTTGGTGGTCTCGGTTAAGAGGTGAAGGGGGAGAGAAGCAAAGAAAGGAAAGAGGAGGCAGAGACAGAGGCTACACTAATACCCTAAGAACCCTTGCATCCCTCAGCCCTGCACCTTGCTGTAATTTATTTAGTTGTTTTTAACTTTTTTTCTACATTTGTTTGCCCTGTTTTTTGTCATGAGAAATCACAAATCTGACATGACCTGAGAGAGGTCTTCCTCTGTCAGAGGTGGTCATTGACCTATAGCCAGGGGCTGCACTCAGGTGGGCCGCTGCCCTGCACGGTTCATCTGTCACCTGAAGGGAGAGGAGGTCAGAAACCACGAGCTGGGCCAGGTTGTAAAGATCAAGCACCACAGAGCCCCAAGCTTCAGGCCTTTGGTGTGAACAACCAGCAGGTTTTTGTTGTTAGAGATCTGATGAGGCAGATAGAGACTTCCTGGGAAACCGATGGTTAGAAGCATGGGAGTGGTGCAAATTAGGCCCATACACCCAGTTTTACAAATTAGAGAGGGTGGTAGTAGTTGACCCACAGATAACAGTAACGGCTGCAGTGACTCTGGGGGAAATGGGTCAAGCAAACACTGGGCTATCAAGCAGAAAACTATGACTTTAAGACTTAAACCTCTTTTTCAAGAGAAACCTGAGAACAAGAAACATTCATAGTCAGATAACAACACAAACAACACCAGACAACCACAGTGACAAATAGTCATTGTGATAAAGTTTTAAAATCTCCAAGGGGGCCAAAGTAATCTGGAGCTTTGGGCAAAGTGACATTAATTTTATTCAAAACGTGCACAGATTAGTGAAACCACTTCTGTCAAAACTAGTCCAAACTGTAAGAAAGGAGCTATTTGTAAGCTTTGCTATTGCTACATAGCTAATGTTAGCATTAACAGCTGTTTACTTACAACAAACTTCATTCCTTTACTCACGAGAGCTGTTTCCAGAATTGAAAATCAGTGGACACCAATGTTAACCCTTCTCTATCAAATCGTCTACTGATGTTAAAATGCATGTCGTCCCTTTCCAATATCGACTCACTGCAGCTGCTCAGAGGACGTATTATAGCGTCTTGCATTATGAATTCATTGGCGGATGAAGATCTTGCCAAGCACCAATCACCACCACCCGCTCCCAGCAAGAGACCATGTTCGGCAGCAGAGAAAACTTACAAATAACCCATTTAAATAAGAGAAGAGATGTGGGCTTTATTAAACCTTAATAATAAAGTCTTGCAGATATCATGAGGCGATTGTTCTAGCCAGTGTTTTGATCCAGAGAGCAGTGATGAGTATGAAATTTGTCATTAAGAGAAAAGGAACCTTTACTTCAGACCCCGATCGATCAAAGCTTGCCATCTTTTGTATGTATTTACTTATCATCTTCTATAGCTCATGTATTGCTGCTCACATAGACCTCATCTTGTACCCCCAATGTATTTATAAAGAAATGGACTCTGTGAGCATAGAAATCTTAGAAAGAAGAGGAAAGAACAGCAGCCTCAGCAGAGCTCACTGCAGTGACGGAGCTGCAGCTCTTTATGTAAAACTATGTGGATATGAAGCAGGGTGGTGCTGAGGGTGGTGCTGAATCCAAACATGGGGCCAGCAGGATTTTTCTGAACACAGCATTTTAAAAGTATTTGATGAAGTCCATAACTAACTTGCATTGGAAGCCCTTATGAAAACAACATTAGAAAACACATTAGTGTTCATTACTGCAGGTACAGCTTGTTCCCAGGATCAGAGCCGTTCAAAGTGGCCAGGGTGAGTCTGGCCTGTGTAAGAGTCTTGGAAAAAGCCCAGTCCACAAGTTTCTGAGTGGGTGGCCTCCACATATGGTTTCATGTGCCATGCATTGCCCATACGTATGAGCATACACTGAGAGGAAATACACACAAAAATATACAAAAAATGCAGTGTGTTCCACTTATTGAGAGCTTTTATCAGTTAATATGAAAATGTTTTCCCTGTGGAAACCACCAATTGGCCGACCACAAAAATTCTCCTTAAACCGGGAGCTTAACTGGCAACGCTTTGAACAATCAACCGCAAGACGTCACAGCACCGTTTAAAGTGCTTAAGGGTTGAGATTGAGAGGGATAAGGTTTGGTTGAGTGATAGAGGGATAAAAACAGAAACAACGAAGGGAGTTGGGCTTGGTTTCAGCAGAAAGATGAATTTCCATCAAGGTTAATATTTTATTTTATTATATTATTTAGGGGGCAACAATAATATTTTTCTGATAAAATATCTTGGTTGTGTAAAGAAAGTTCGTAACAGCAACAATTTGAACACTGCAGATCATGTTCAATGACGACTTCTCTATGTAAAACACAGCTCTCTTCAGCTCTACCGAGCATTTAGCCCCAACATTGAATTAGCTATAGACACAATCCTGGCTAAAAGTTTCACCTGGTCAGTTTTATGACCCCTGCTGTTAAGCCAGTGTTATAGTTTCTGCATCTGTGAATATGTGAGGGTGTGACAGGATACACATCGGTTCACAATGAGTAAATTTCATCATTGGAGTGAATCAGGTGGTGTGGACAACCATGTACTCACCAATTTATTACCTTAATTACACCAACGGCTCCATGAGCTGGCAAACAAGCATGGACACTGTGTCTGTAGAGAGGCTGTGTGAGGAGGACTGTCATCCATCATGTCTACAGTTCATCAGTTCATCTTTTCTAAAGAAATGCACATTCTTCTTGCATAAATGCACCATTTTGACTTAATTCATAGGGAAAATGTGCAGCAAACATAGCAAACAATCAACTGCATATACACAAAACATGTCCTCCAAGTAGAGTATCAAGGAAAACAGTGCCATCATATGCAAACAAACTGAGGCCTTAGATTGTAAACTGACTCTTTTACCTGATTGGATGCAATGCTGACAGCATTTCGCATCATTTACATTAGTTTTGTTTCTTTTTTCTCTCTCTCTCTCCATCTATACTGGTGGCAACAATTTGCTTTGGGCCAAAACCCTCGAGTCCCACCAGTGGAGAGACCCTCACAATTGAGGCAGCAGATACCCATCAGTTGGACACACACGTGTGCGTGCACACTCACACTGGCTTGGACTTGGGAAGAAGGGAATTAAAGGAAACCACAAAGACATTTAAGAGCAGCCCCATGGCAGCCATCACCCAAACAGGGCTGCTGCCACAGAACCGCAGGGGCAGAGAAACCCTCTTGTCTGTTGACTCCACAAATTAGTGACTTAAATCCAAACAAAGGCTGCCTTTCTCTCAGCTGCACTCAGGGAATATGCTGAAGAAGCAGCAGAAGAGTAACCACAGTGGTTATATAATCTTTTTTTTTTTTTTTACTAGCACTCTTAGTAGCTCCACTGCAGTTTGTTCTACTTTAACAATGGACATAAAAGTGAACAGCAAAGTAAACAGACGGTAGAGAGGACCCTGCTGTGTGAACATCAGACCTCCAGGCTGATGTGGTGTGAAAAAAATTCCAGAAAAGATGCTAACCTGTTTTCTCTGTTTCCCACATACAGCAGTGAAGTGGTGATGTTGCCTGAATCATCCAGATCAGTAAGTGTTAAAACTTATGTCTCGTGGAAACCTGGCCACCTGACGAGAACCAGACCCCAACACACTTTGCAGCCTCAAGGTGATGGATTTCATTTTGTGGCTTTAAGACCATGTGAGAATTGTGTTTATTTTTTATTTATTTCAGCAGTTGCAGATACACTTGTGTACACGTAACTGAAAATGTTTTGTGTCATTACTTTGCTGAAAGGTTGCTTTGTTCTTTTGTTTCCCCTTGAGCAACTTTACAGTTAAAATCATTTAACTCCTCAATGTGTGTCCATATCCTCTGTATCAGTCTGACCATCTCTTCATCCAGGTTATATGGTGAGGAATACCATGACTTAAGATTTTTTTTATCAAATGGAAATAGTATATACATACATTTCTGTCTTGTAGCGTTAGAAATTTGCAAAGCTAGATTTGAAATAAAGTTTTGTGAGTTTGAAAGTTTGGCTGAAGAAATCAATAAATTGCTGTTATTAGTTTTTAAAATTTGTCCAAAATTCAAAGCCAACCTTCCTGCTTCACAGTGCATGGACTTCCAATGACTTCGAATTACAGAACCATAGGAAAGCTTAGTTTAAATAACTTAATGCGCAATTATCAATTCTGTGTGAGGAGTCCACTGTAATTTCACTGTCAGTAGACAGCCATTGTCCTGTCCAGACGGGTTCAGATCTGGAGTGAAAACAGGGAGGACTTCTGGCACAAACCCCTTCGCTGACAGCACCACTGTTTCCTGTTGTTCCAATAAGAATTTGAATAACTCCGTCATTCACAGCAAACATACTGATGGAAGACAAAACATCCCACCAAGCCATGTAATGTATATAAGCCCCAATTCTTCACAGCATGTTTGCTTTCACATGCTTTGCTTCCTCTTGTCCTGTAATTTGATGATGTGATTCAACACATGAGCTCATCACTGTTTGATTGGCATTTTATGCTCAGTTCAAGCATGACAATGATGCGATTAAGGGATGGACAGAGGGCTGTAATCCAAGTTCTCCCAAAGGGAGCTGGACTCATATTAGTCAACACGTTAGCTCCTGATGGAGGGGACCACCTACGTGTATTTGGGAGGACACAATATCTCATTCAACTGGCTGGAAACTCAGACACAATGAAAGGAACCGTGTAATCAACAGTGATATAAAAATGATAAGAAGCAAAGAGCATTTGGAGGTGATTCTGTCTGTGGAGTATTGAACTCAGTTGAAGGAACCTGGGAGTGTTTGATGCTTCAAAGATTAGCAGGAGTTAATGAGTTCAGGCAGGTCAGAGGTGAAAGCTAATCAGCATTTTTACATTAGCAACAGATGAAATGTCTGGAAATAATGGCGATAAATAAACACTTGGCTGCTGTTGCTCTGATCTTAATGAAGCCTTTATGTTTGCCAACATGTTTTCGGCATATCAGCTTTTATGGGGTGATAATGGGTTGATATCGTGTTTAGGTTGCTGTTCTGCCCCCATGTGCACGGTGGCCCTGAAAGGTCAATGCACTGCCACTGAAGACAACGCATAAAAACAGACAAAGCACAAGCAATTTCAGAATACATCTTCATCACTGTGACAACACACAAGCGCTAAATGTACACAACACAACCAAATACAGAAACAAGTAGCAGGTGGCAAAGACAACAACAGAGGGGGACATAAAAGAGATGAAACCAGCAGGGGCACATTTGTCGTTCTATAACTTATGAGCAACAGGTATGTCAAGGACGGTTTCATCACTTCTTTGCGTCCCCTGGAAACACCTCCATTTCTGTATTTGGTTATGTTGTGTGCACTCGCCACTTCATAATGCTTTTCTAAATTTGTTTGTGTTTTCTCTGTTTGCGTGTGTTTTCTTCAGTGGAAGTGCATTGACCTCTCAGGGCCACCGTACATTTACTGTCAATGAATGCAGGTCTAAAATAAATTTTTTTTAATAGAACCAGTAGAGACCAAGTGTAAACCCACTGTCATCCTTCACCCATTGGTTTGTGAGCTGCTGTTTTGAAGAACATGCAGGAAATGGTTGGATTGGTCAGGAGTTGAACTGGGGGCTCGCGTCTCAGGGCAAACTGTACCAAAGTCTTTTCTGGAAATTAGATTCTAATTTGCGTCAAATCTAAATAGAAATTTTTGAGCTTCAAAAACTTAAAAAAAAAGATCAAAAGTTGAAATGACAAATTAATATTGACTAAATATTTGACACACATTCTGAGAGAAGGAAAGAATATTCAAAGTGTTCTCCCTTCTTGTATTGTACCCAAGCAGACACATCTCGCTGGCTGTATGAGACTAGATACAAACACATAGAGACACTGTGAGGCCGTTCAGCAATTTAGTAGCACAATCTGTAACCATAACAGCCGCATCATCTCCATAACAGAGCGGAGGGAGTGTGGAGTGTCAAGCTGGACATGGTTTGTCTTCTGCTTGCCCTCTCCTGCTGTCGATACTCACTCTGCCCTGCAGCCATATCAGCAGCTGTGTGTCTCTGAGAGATGAATGTGACATGCTCAGCTTCCTCTGGCTGTGAGATCACTTTCTGGACACGCACACCCACAAGGAGCAGAACACTGACTGATTATGTTCAAGAGGCTATGAACTTTCTTGATGTGTCTCTATCTGATGTTTATTTGTAACACAAAAATGTCACAGAGGCTGTGTTGGGATATCACTGGGGCAATATTCTGAAACCCACCTCTTAAGGTTAGGAGATAGGAGGAGTGGAAAGCGCACCTCTATCATGACGAGTTGGTTATACCAAAAGTCAAGCCACATCTTCTAGCCAATCAGACGTGAGAAACCTCACCAGCCAGAATATAATGTAACCATGGTGTGGACATGCTGCAAAAAAAGTTTTTCTCACAATTGTGCGTTTGTCTGAGCTGCACAGGAGCAATCTGGGTCAGTTGTGTTGTGTCGCTCCGTGCGTCTGTGTTTTGGCTTGAGGTGCTGAGGTCTGGCAGCAGGTCTGATGTATGGAGCTGTATTACCATTGCTCATAACTCTAACACACTAATTACAACCACAGGCTTGCAATGAGCACTGCTGCTTTGAACTCAGTACTTTATGACAATGTGTGTGTGTGTGTGTGTGTGTGTGTGTGTGTGTGTGTGTGTGTGTGGAGGCTCAGAGGTAGGAGCATAAGTAATTGAGTAAAGATTGACACCCCTGCCCCTCCTCCCACTGATCTGATGACTTGACCTCAGATCCTTCATCTCCATGGCTGGAGAGATTAAAAAGCAAGGAACGACCAGAGAGGATAAGTGGCAGTGGCTCAGACAAGTGAATCACATGTGATGAATCAAACATCCTGTGAATGTGTGAACACAAACCCATCATTTAGCCTGTTTAACATGTCAGCATCCACATGCACACGCACACCTTGATACATCTGAAAATGAACAACTCTGTGTTACTATTCAGATATTGGAACTTGAGGCAGCAGCTTTACTGAGATAAGCATCATTGCTCACGATAATATTTACATTACTGAGTGGCAAATGTCAACCTCTGCTGGTAATATGTTGCACGAAGGCACACACACACACAGCTGGGATGCTGTTTTGCAGGTCGCCATGGAGATGGCGGGGAATGAGAGAGAGACCGCGGGGGAATCTGAAAGGGAGTGTGAGCTTCTCTTTCATCAGGTCACACACGCTGACATCCATTCAGCATGTTTGCCTCGTAAAAAAAAAACCTGACATAACCAGAGACACGAAAGTCTTGATCCTCCTGCGCTGCTTTTGTCTGTCACACGGTCCTTCTGTCATATCAATAGACTGTGTCTCTTTGCTCTGTCTGGTCAAGCAAATATAAGTGGAACAAGTGTAGGCTTCTGTTATATGGCTTTATAAGTGCACTTAAAAATGAGCCCTAACGATGACACTGTGTTAAGATTCCTTGTGCATTACAATTGATGCTGTCCATTTTATTTGGACTGGAGCATTTTAGCAATATACTAAATATACCTAACTAACTAACTAACTAACTAACTATATACTAACTAACTAATATACCTTTTTTTTTATGATCATGTGTATTTTATTTTTTTTTGTTTTTAACATAGGAATTGTTTTAATACAGGTTGTCAATCACTAAGCTGTATAAAACATGTCTTGACACCTGACTAATTCAGGGGAACATTGTTCTCGACCCAACACCCTTTTAGTGACCTTTGAACTCTCGCCTGAGGACACAAAGGTCAATGTCCCATCACAGCTTCAAGATCGTAAGATTAGAGTCTCACGGCTCCAGGGAACTAAGTGACCCCTGAAATAAGTTATTATTTTTCTATAGTCACAAATATGTTTCCCAACTAAACCCTTTCAGTGCAATGAACTGCATTTACAGCTCAGTGACGCCATCTATTGGATCTTTAAAAAAGAAAATCCATCTTCATGGCAGAAAACCAAGTTGGTAAAATCAAATTAACTTCCATGTGAAATCTGCAGCTGACTCACAAATAAATATTTAATGAAATGGTAAGAAACAAAAACTGGTTCTCTAAAAGCAAAAGTTATTATTATTATCATACTAGTTTTAGATGCCCATTGAGCAAATTGTACTTATATATTAGTAATTTCACAACAAATTTGTTATTGATGATGCAGTATTTTTAATATTGTAGCTGTTAGCAAAGTAATTGTTAGGGGTGGCAGTCAAAGTATTGATAGCTTACCACTAAATCGAAGTATCAATAGTTTCAATGTGTCAGTGTCAAGAGTGTCAATGGGATCTAAAAAAAATAGGATTCATCACATGCTAGACACAATATCTGCATATTTACAGCTTCTGCATGATCACACTGATCACCTCCTCAGAGAAGTAGTCACATCTGTTGTTTCCTATTAAAATCCATGTGTTTAAACTTACATGTGATTAAGTAATTAGCATTAAAAAGTTTGGTAAATGATTTGGTGGTGATTAAAATATATTCAGTAGTGGCCTATTGATAACGATGAAAAAATACAGATATTGATGTTGATATTGGTGATCTGAAATAAGATTTAGATGTCCATTCTTATTATACTGTCTCACTTAATTACTTTAATTAAAGATAATGACTCATGTTTGATAAAATTATCCTACATTTTGTATTTATATTTAAATTTATATTTAAATTTAAAATATTTAGTTTGCACAGTACAGCTGTACTGTGAAAATAAAATGAAATAAATGTAGTGGAGTAAAAACTACAATTTCTATCTTTTGTGCAGTGAAGAAGTTTGATTAATTATCATAAAATGGAAATACTTAATCGAAGTACAAGTTATCTGATAATAAAAAAGAAGTTGCTTTTTTTTTTTTTTTTTAATCACACAACATCAAGACTTTTAATTTGTTAAGTTTCACCCGCACATGCGCAGACCAGCTCTGACGCCGGTAGTCACAGGAAAATGGCGTTCTCCGCCTCTCGGCTGGTCACACGCCGGTTAGCACCATCACTTTCCCCGGGACACGGCAGCGGTTGTTCTCACGCTGTCTCCGCCAGACGTGCAGGAGATTGTTCGGCGACGATATTGCGGACTCACCGGGGCGAGACACCGGTTAACCGGAGCTCCTGGGGACACGGACATGTCGTGACATTGAGGGGACTGACAGGTGAGATAGCTACTTGTTAGCATAACAAGCGTTTGAGTGATGTAACTGTGTACACTGTGTACATGTGTGTCAGCTTCGTTTGTCTTTCCACAGTCACAATACACTCAGATGAGTGAGTCTATTATTACCTCGACTACTCTGAGGTGAGCATCTGAAACTGTACTTCAAAGAGTCTTTACTCTCTCTGGGATGAAGGAGTCCGGATCAGACTAGTCCTGTGTAGTGGTTTTTGATCAGGACCTGGTCCTACGTGGTGGGGATGTGAATAAATCGGTGCGATTTCTCTGTTTGTCCTGTCACACAAGTGTTCAATCAATCTGAAACTGTTGAGTTTAACTTCTCTGAAAAGTCAACTGGTGTTTGTCTGAGACCTGGATTGATATAGTCAAGATGATGATGATGATGATGATGATGCATTTCACAAATATAATGAAGCTAATCTAAAGTGGGGATTTCAGATCGAAATGTCTGACTTTTAGATAAGAGTGAGAGGTGCAGAGGAGATGACTGACCTCTACGCCTCTTCTGGGCACAGATACGACTCCTCATTGGACACTGAAGGTATCTCATCAGCCTCTGAATGTGATGCTCCTGATTAAATAGTTCTTTGTCCTTTTCTCTGAAGGGGTGATTTTTCCACATGTCTCCACCTGCCACTCATTCCACACCAACAGCAGGTTGGCAAACAAGCAGGACTTCTATGAGGTCCTGGGCGTCTCCCGCACTGCATCACAAAAGGACATCAAAAAGGCTTACTACCAGGTCAGAGACACGCTGTGACACACCTACATAATTGACCAGTTTATCATTGTGAAGTTTTGTTGGAGCACTATGAGTGTAATAAAGCAACAGGATCATGACGGTCCTGATACCTCATATTTTCTCCCACTTTTTGCTTTGTCTCCATTAATTTGAATTGCCCCTCACCAGTTGGCAAAGAAGTACCATCCGGATACCAACCCAGATGAACCAGAGGCCAAAGAGAAGTTTGCCAAACTGGCTGAAGCCTATGAGGTACAAAACAAATTATAACATGGTTTCAAGAAGTTAATCTCCAGTTATGTGGAAGATAAAAGATGAGAAACGTCATCAAATTCTGTTTCTTTTGGCAAAAAGCCACAGTTTTGTTCTTTTTGTGTTTAGGTGCTGAGTGATGAGGTGAAGAGGAAGCAGTATGACACATACGGAGGTGCTGGCTTCAACCCCAGTCGAGGCGGGGCTGGTCAGCAGCAGTACTACAGAGCCGGGCAGACCAGTATAGATCCTGAGGAGCTCTTCAGGACGATCTTTGGACAGTTTGCTGGAGGGATGCACTTTGAAGATATCAACATGTTTGATCAAAGGCTTGAGGTGAACACTCACAAAAACCTTAATTGTTAAATAAATGTGAATGTCTTTAAGTGAACAAAAGCAAATCAGTTTCTTTTTTCTCTCCGCAGTTTATGATGGAGCTCACTTTCTCAGAGGCAGTGAAGGGAGCGAATAAGGAGCTGAGTTTGAAAATCGATGAAGCCTGCTCAAGGTGCGATGGAAAGGGCAGCGAGCCAGGCACCAAGGTGCCACGCTGTCAATACTGCAACGGCACTGGCATGGTGAGTCTCAGAGCAAGATGTGTAGGCGGGGTAGTTGGCAGGGCCACTGGCCTTAACTTGAAGAGCTGTGATTACACTCCTCAGGCTGGATTTTTTTTTTCTCTTTCCCCCCTTAGTTGTATTTTCCTCTCAGAACTTTGTCACACTACCCCACTGTGCTATCAGCCATCTAGTTGACAATATATTACTGTCTGTGTCGCCCCCTGCAGGAATCTAACAATTTCATGATGCGTTCCACCTGTCGACGCTGTGGTGGGAGGGGATTCATCATAATCACGCCCTGTGCTCTGTGCCAAGGTTCAGGTCAGACCAAGAAGAAGCACACGGTGACTGTACCTGTACCTGCTGGTAGGTTTTCACCTGAAATCTTTCAAGTGAAGGATAAACTCTTCACTGATCTGTTTTAATGCATGACTTAATGTGTTCTTAATATCTCCTTAGAGCTTCTCAGTGTATTTTAATCTTGTGATCAAGTTGTTGATGTGTGTGCCCTGTTTGGAAGTTGATGCAATGACAAATACATTGTGCCAAAAATATTGTATGTGATGTTTTCTGACAGGAGTGGAAGATGGTCAGTCAGTGCGCATGTCAGTAGGTACAACAGAAATCTTCATTATATTCAGCGTAAGTTGTTACTGTTTTTAATAAGTTTACATTTCAGGGATACCAGAAAATGGACTGTATTAGTCTTGGAGTTGATGTGAAAAGCGTTTGATGTGTTATATTTAAAATCTGTGTACAGGTTCAGAAGAGCCCAGTGTTCAGGCGTAATGGAGCAGACATCTACTCAGATGTGCAGATTTCCATAGCTCAAGCCATCCTGGGGGGCACAGCCATAGCACAGGGCCTCTACCAAAACATCAGCATTATGGTGAGTGAGCAGTAGGACATAGGGGAGATATTATGCAACATTACTCCTTAGGGTCCACCTCTGAAATGTATCTGCTTTTAGATATATTAGTAAAATTATTTAGAGCACATTTAAAAAGACAGAATGTCGATCAACACACTTTACAAAGAGATGAAATTATATTGGATATTGGTGAGGTAATAAAAGGATAGAATAGCTGGATAAAATCATAAAAACACACCACAGCTGTAAAAAGAATGAATAAAAACAAACAAAACAGTGATGACTATTAAAAGTCCAAAGTAAAGAGAGGGGACAAGGTGGATTTGAAAGATATCATTCAAGGGGGTCACACACAGATACAACTGGATGTTGTCTAAATAGGGGCCTAATATGGAGCCTTGCTGTGGCCCCACGGGAGATGGATTATGTGCAAAGGACACATTATTATTTTTAACAGAGGTGGATCTGTCTTGGAGATAGAAGTTCAAACAACTAATAGGCCTGTCCCTGAATGTCAGAAATATGCTGAAGATGATCCAAGAGGACAACACAACTGACTTGTCCCTGTGTGAGCTGTGGTGGTAAACCAAGGCTGAATTTATAGGTTTCTTATTCTGTAACTGGGTCAAGAACATTAGTGCATGTTTGAAGTGAAATGATGTGACTAGCTGAATAACAGCAGAGGTGAAAACATTGGAGAACTCCCCTTTATTCCCTCTTTTTCCTCAAATTCACTGCTGGCAGAATTTCAGTAGAGTAAATCTCTGTGTTTTTGTTCTGGTCTGTGTTTTCAGATTCCTTCCAGTTGTCAGGGAGATCAGGTGATCCAGCTGCAGGGGAAAGGCATTCGGAAGATCAACAGCAACAGCTACGGGGATCATTACATTCACATCAAGATCAGAGTGCCCAAGTAAGGCACACGTACGATGACTTGCTATAAATGCACGTTAAGCCCAGTTGTCTTGTCTTATATGACAATCATAATGATAATGACTGCACTCTTAGCATTTTAAACCTTTGAACACTGATTAATTCATTCTAGATTTTGAAAAACTAAGTGTGTATCACTTTATCTTAAGAATTTCCCATGCGACGTGTAAAGTGTCTCAGGTTTCTTTTGATGAACATTGCAAGTCAAAGGCAGGCAAATGCTGTCACCTGCTAAATGGCTCAGTTTGTGCTATTGAATTGTGTTTCTGTTGTGTTCATCCTGCAGAAAGCTGACTCAAAGACAGCACTCTCTGATGCTGAGTTATGCTGAGGAGGAGACGGATGTGGAGGGAACGGTCAATGGTGTCAGTCGTTCTGCAGGTCAGGGCTAGTGTCCAACTCCACCTTTAAGTCCACTCCACCCTAGTATGCAGACACACACATAGACAGATAGCCAGTCAGTCCCTCTGCCCCTGGGTCTTATGATGCCATTAGTTGTGGTGTCAGTACTTGAACTGTTGCAATGTGTGTCTGTGTCCAGCAGGCGGCAGCAGCAGCACAAGCACAAGCACTTCAGCATCTGGTGTGAAGACAACCAGCTCAGAAGAGGGAAAGCAGCAGAAGCAGCAGCAGGAGGAGGGAGGCTTCTTCTCTAAATTAAAGAAAATGTTTAGCTGACACTCAGGCTGCAGGTGGGAGCTTCAGACATTTCTGATAGACAGTGACTTGAACTAAAATATATTTTACTTTACAGAAACCTAAACAGTGACTGTGGTAAACTTGGTGCACTACAACTGTTGTTATGTGTCTCTAGTTTCATTTATTTGAACTCATTTTCTGCCCTTTTTACAGGGATAAAAAACAAGATGGTAAAGGAAGAAAAGAACCACTGACTAGGGGTCCATGCCGTCTCCTCCGATGTTGGGGATTGAGCAAGGAGGAGGAAGAGAGAGGCATAGTTACATGTGCTGGAAGAGAAACGAGAAACAAGATGGCAACTACACGTGGCTGATGTGCAATAACCCTCCTGCCTGCTTGCCATGTTTGAAACGTCATTGCTATTCACAAGCTCCTCTATAGTCACTCTCGAATAAATAAAACAAAGTAAGATGAAATGGAAATTTATAGCCACAACAATAATACAGCCAGTGAAAATGAATTGAAACTGGATGAATAGCAACACATTGTATTGGTTTTAAGAAGGAAATTACAATTATTATTGTTTTATATAGAGTCCCCTTTTCTCTGTAGTAAATATTCCTAAATCTGATGGGATATTGTTTTAAGTAATGTTAACAGGTGGAAGACTAAAACCCTGATCTTCAATATGTTACTGTCATGTCAAGACTTAGTTGTTTTCATTGTGTCAAGTATGGAAAGTTTTTTTTTTCAGCTTTCATTCATTCATTATTCATATAGTCAGTCAGTTTTCAAATTAAGCCTGAACCTTTAAACTGTAATACTGAAACTCAACAACAGACAGCAGTGTTGAGTCAGCAGTGTCAAGGTCAACCCTTCTCAGCACTACATACGACTGAACGAGGTTCTTTGACGCTCACGCACTCACGCTCCAGTCCTCCGACTGTTTGATGTTTCCAGCCGCCCAGTTAACCGCTGTGTATGAACAGAAGCTTTTGTGAGGGTCACAGGGAACATTTCAGACTGGGGCTTTCCAACTGTGCTCAGACTGAAAGTGGTCAGTCTTCACAAACAGGACTTGTGGTGCCTCTAAGGGAGAGTTATGATTTCATATGAAGTCACATTTACAATCAGAACTGGCCGGTGGCTGTGTTTTTCACATGTTGTCAATGTATTATTTATGTTCGCTTTTAACATGTGGGGTTTAAATGCTAAAAAGGGATGAGTGTACAGGAGATGATTTATAGGAGCATGTCATGCAACCTCCCTCTGAGCATTTATCTGGACGGTCCTTCAGCAGCATTTTAGATGACTGAACTAGGACCTTCACTGTAGAATCATTTCTTATGTAGGAAGCAGGTGGAAGAACAACCATTTCACATCAAGGACCCCTAACTGAAATACATAAGGCCGTGAGCATTTGATGGGGTGGCCCATCTAATAAGATTTTTGTTTTCAGATGTTTTAAAACAAAGTGTGAAAATAAAATATGCTCCTTTTTGCTGGGCATCCGGAGGAACCCCATCAAGACCCCTAGAGGTCCCTGGGCCCCACTCTGAGAACAACTGCTGAAGAGACCAGTGTGTTCAATGGTTTTACATGAGTCGCGGAAAATTGTTTATAGCAGCTTAATCTTTGTCAACAGGATGATAACGTGAACACATTCATGCACATGTTTATGTCAGATAAGAAACTGAAGATGATGTCTCACAGTCTCTAACATTAAGCTCTTAACATTTTTTTTTTGCTTTTGCTTCATTCTTCTTCATTCATCTGGACATTAATATAAGTTGGTGAAGTGAAATTCAAGTCTGATATGAAATGAACATATGAACTATCTGAGCTGAATGGATTCATGTAGTAACAAAGAGACTCTATCCTGAGACCAAACAGGTTGCTTTGTGTGGTACAAGCTGTTAATCACGTTTTAGCCATGCCCTCATGCGTCCCCTGCTTTATTGTCTATTTCCCTCTAAATGGGACCATCATTTAAAAATTAACCTCATGTTGTATTGAAGACTTGAAACTAGAGCCTGAGGCCATAAACTCATTAGGAAAATGTTTTCTGAGGTAATAAATTAATTGAGTCTACATCCATATTTATATCCAGTTTATGATGCAAAGATTTTTTTTTGCAGAACAGAGATCAGTACATTAAATATTAATGCATGGTGTATTCAGGACACAAAGGAGCTAATAAATCACAAAATGGCTGGATCATACCAAACTTGATGCAGGCAGTAGATAACTCACACTGACCAAACCAGTTTAGTATGATTACATTACATCACATCACATCACATTAGCGTCAGCTCTTAAGAGACCAAACCAAGGGCCTAAGCCTCAATTTGGCCTCTATTGGACCAGAAAGTTTTCCACAATCAGCATCTGTAAAGTTCTGGGTTAATCAATGTTCCACATTAGACAAACATGACATATTTCACAGGTAAACATCTGGGAACAGCTGTTGTGAAAAGACATAGGACTCTTCTCTTAATATACTGAAACTCCTGCATGCAGCCACTTTAACGCTGACTTTCTCAAAGTAGAAAGTGAGGATTAGAAGCCCAGTGTCTCTTAAAAGAGAAACGTGGATAAATAAAACTGAGCTGATGACATCACATCAGTAGCTGGATTTAAAGTTCTTGCCACTTCCCTTTCCCTTTGCAGATCACCACCAATCCCAGTCATTATGATGTCATCTTCATTATAAATCACTCTCGGTCACTCATTACAGTTTGTGACGATGAATGGGTTGCTATATTCCATCTTACTCATCCGTCTAAATCCTTTGAGGGTCAAAAACCACTTTGTTTCCAGGACTATACTGAGTTTCCACTTTCTTCCTCCTCCTCTGGTTTGGATAAAAAGGAGAAATGGAAAAGAAAAGAAGGTTTTCTAATGTAAGAAATTATTCTTTTCTTACTAGAAGTGAATATATTGCATTAGTATGAATACCTGAAGGCATACTTGCATTTAAACGGTGTTTAATGATGCTTCTATAACACTGGGAGATGGGACATAATGCTCTAGATGATGATAAGCTTTTACACTCTCAGTTTAGGTTTATTGAGAAATTCTTTGGCATTAATACTATTTGCCCAATCATACTCACACCCCCATAGTCTAGCCAACATGGTACAGTCTGTGTTCCCCATGTTAAAGCCCATTGGATGCTCTCACTTCCTGCTTGTGAGTTTGGACCAATGACCAGCAGGTAATATGGAGGGAAATCATCCAAACAAACTTTTCTTATTGAAAGTGAGTATAAACATTAATAAATTAGATTGAATACATTAATGATTTAATTGAATATGTGTGTGTGTGTTAATATCAACAATGGTAACATTAACAATGTGAACTGAAATGATTGAAAATGACAGTTTAGCATGCTAAACAATGCTAACTTACCTCCAGGCCTTTTTTAGCATAATGCAAAGAGGGATTTAGGTACAATCACGGTTAACTACACAACAAGTAATGCAACAACTGGCAGCGTGCAGTAGACCACAAGTTAGCACACACAATCACAAACCTATAATAAAACTAAAATATGTGCATTATGTTTGCACAGCCTCAGCGTCTGTTCGTTATTAAGATCTTCCGGCTGATACTGAAATCTGATATAAGCTTCCCTATGTTATATATAAAAACATCCTTTAAATGTATTATTATTATTTACATATTTAAGCTGATAGAAATGAGCTCCACATGTTCAAAATTACCTATAGTTTATATTTGCATCGGGGCTGTACCATGTGCAGTTAGATGTTACTGTATGTGGTGGAAACAACTTCACCTCTGTGGCTTGCACGAATTATTTTCATGTTTTTTTCTTTAATTCAACTGAATATATTCAGTTCCTCTGAGGATACAAAAAGTCTATGACCATTTCAGGCTGCTGAAAGTCTTTCCAATGTGCCAAACCAAAAACAGCCTTGTGAAAGGCTCAGTAAGGTCTGTATTCAAACCCACAGATATACATGGGTATGCTGAGAGGGAACAGACAAACAACAAGGAACTTTACAACATCATTAAGTGGCAGATTTTGTCCCAGGGAGCCCAGACTTTATCAAAGTCAATAAAAGCCATTTAAATCTTGAATGCAATGACCGATTAAAGACATTATTTGACCTTGTGTGGCCATAATGACTGACACTCACACAGACCCTTAGCTGTGCAAACGGATAAAAGCATCTGTCTGCCACTCATGTGTGACTGACAGCTGGTTGCTGTGAGTAACTGGGAAAAGTAAGAAAGCATCATGTGGAGTGATAATAGAGTTTTTCACTTAAGCATTACAGTACAAACAGCCTCACAGCTTCTCTCAGGGCAATACAAAGAGGTTAAACGAAGAGTGTGGAGGGGACATGAAGACGTAGGGTGCTCTTGTGTTACTCTTGCAGGCTGATTGATAATTATATTTTGGGTGCAAGAATGTCTGTGTGAGCAAAGAGACAGGGATTGAATGGGCATTATAACTGCCTATTTGTGACAGGACATGTGAATGTATAGAAGTCTCAGAGCTGTTGACAGTGGGTGAGATTTAGTAGCCCTGATGCCTGGAAGCAGCCCATCCTGAGCCTGGTTTACCAGGATTATTCGCTGGTGCGGCTGGCCGGTCCACTGGGAAAAGGGGTTTGTTTTATGTGGAGAGCACTAAGCCTGGGATTTGTCTGCTTTGTTCCTACTGGGTTGACTGGCTCTTGTCTTGAGGATACTTGAGGTTACAGATGGACCATAAGCCTCCTTGTCCCTGGGAACAAGTGAGGCAGGGGATGAGACCTGGATGGTGAATAATCCTTTTAGTGTGAAGTGAATGACCTGCAAACCAGAAAAACCACACACAGGCATTTTTATTTGAATGTACTAAACACACATTGGCAGGATTTAATTTCTTATGGCAGCTACTGCGAAGATCCTCTGCGATGACTTGGTTCCCAATGGTGTGATAAGAAGATGACTTATAGGTTGAAAACGATAAAGGCATCAGTATGCTTGCAGTGGTTGTCAAGCACATAAAACTCCCTCCATTCAAAATATTCCAACATTGGAATTGAAGGGTTTTTGTCAAGCACCTTCTCTAACTTTCCAATATTGAACTCAGAAATAAAATCTCTGCAGGACAGGTTAAGCAAAAGACATGCAAAGTGTTAATAAAGTGAACTTTGATTCCATCAGGCTGACCACTCCCCATGTTTCCAGTTTTATTCTAAACTAGGATAAATGACTATTGGCTGTGGCTTTATATTTAATGGACAGGCATGAGTGGTATCTGAAGATGGCGAACTACTCCTTTTAATAATGCTTTGAGCGTTTTACAATGTCGTATTTTTCATGGTTGTGTGTTATAATTTATAATGAGTATTACAGTATTTTCTGCTTTGGTGTGTTAAAGCAATTCTCTGTTGATCCCTATAGGGACACGAACGACGCAGCTCACTGCAGAACAGGTGATGGCAGAGTTTTCAGCTGGAAGGAGCTTTGTTTGGAGCTTGAACCTGGTTCCACTAATCCACCAAAACCACAAGTCATCGCTGTGTGTTGCCAGCTTCTCCTGCTGCAGAGCCCTGTGTTAAGGTATGACCCCTACCGCCATATTTGTTGTTATTTTCTAGATAAAAAATTAAAATTGTTATTAAAGGTTCAGGGTCTGTCTTATGACACAAGTCATCCGAGGCAGCAGAGCACAGAGAGAAAGGCAAGAGTGACTAATCCAAATCAGATTAGCCAATGATTCATTCTGTAATCACAGCCTCCAAACTCACATTTTTTCGGACCAACGGATATTGGCATCCAGGGACTGGAGGCCATAATCACAGGGGATGGATCTGCACCAAGCAGTGGGCCAACTCCGAGATATTTCATTACTGATCCAGTAACCGGCGTTCACTTGAAGTGTGTGTGTGTGTGTGTGTGTGTGTGTGTGTGTGTGTGTGTGTGTGTATGTAAGGCTAAAGGGTAACATCGTTGTTGCCTGTTTCCCATTTCCTCTCAATCAGAGAAACCTCTCGTCCAATTTCACCCCCCCCCCCTTCCTTCCACCCCCATCTTCTGCTAATTAGGATGCCAGATCACTGCCACATGCATGTGGGCTGACAGCAGTGTGTGTGTGTGTGTGTGTGTGTGTGTGTGTGTGTGTGTGTGTGTGTGTGTGTGTGTGTGTGTGTGTGTGTGTGAGTGTGCACGTATGTATATTTATGTCCATCTGAAGGGGTCAAGGAGATGTTTCTTGACTCACCAACTATTAAAAGGCTGACCCTGGATTTAGTCTCAGATTACCAGATTACCAAATGTTTTCCATATGGTCTTTCCATATCAATCCAGAGTTCGCTGACTTGGCCCCAGTCCTCCAGCTCTCACCCAACTACAGACACACAATGACATATAGCACAGAAATGGATGACTTCATGCCTGGTAATGTTTTTCAGACATTTCCCTCTGATTTGTAATGCTGACTGAAAAGCCCTGTTTGCTTTTAACCCAGCTACCAATCTGCCTGCCTGAAAAAACATACGTTTTGAGGTTTTTGGTTGATTTATAGTCCTTCCGTGAAAAGGAGGATATCGGGGGTGAAATCATGGGATCCCGAAGTTGGATGATTATTATATGAAACCAGCAGCCCTCTTTAAGCAGGCAGCCTCTGGGAGAGCCTCAGTTTAGCCAAAAACAAAATGTGCTGAAATAATTTGGAGTTGGACCGAAGCAGCTGTGTGTGTGTGTGGAGTTTAACTGCATTTTTATACCTACACTTTATTCTAAATACAAAGATAATGTTTTAGCTCTTTAGCTGCAAATGAAAGCTCTGCATTTTACATTGTTGCTGATCATTTTCTGCCAATACAGTTTTCAATGTATTACACTACATCAGATATCCATCAGTTTCCCTTAATTCTTCTTTGCATTATGAAAATCATATTTTCATATTTGCTTGAGTTATTATGGCAGTTTATTGCATTGTTTTGGGGGGGCGACTGTGGCTCAGGGAGAAGAGTGGGTCGTCCACTTCTCAGATGGTTGGTGGTTTGATATCTGGCTCCTCAAGGCCATGCGTCTATTTGTCCTTGGCAAGATGCAGAACCTCACATTTAACCTCATGGCTGTGTGAGTGAATGTGATGTGAGGTGGTCAGTAGGAATAGAAAAGTACTATATGAGTGCAGTTCACTACGTAAGTACACACTGATTTGAAAAATGAAAATGGTTACTTTGTCATGTTTACTGTCATAGATTACACATCTCCAGCTTCTAAGATGGGAAAACTAAACTACTAAACTAAGAGGGAAACTGAATAACATGCAAAATATTTAATAAGATTTGATCTTTTTTTTTTCCTCAGTGTTCTTATGTGTATGTTTTTATATATTTATGTATTTATATATAATATAACAAACAAGAGGAAGCAGAAAATTATTTAAAATACATTAATGATTCAGGTTTTGTCTCAGATTATTAGATTTTACGATTTCAATGAAATGACTGGTAATATTCATACCTGAAACGCATACATTCATAGTAACTATAATTATATGTATATATTAGTGTAGGATGCAACAGTGCAGAAGGTGTTCTGAGGTTTATGTTTCCATTTAAAAGCATGATATCACACATTAATTTATTAGGTACATATATGCGCCTGTGTGTTTCTACAAGCACCTCTGCATGTGTCAGAAATTTAATATTGTCAGAATCACAGTCCCTGAGAGAAACTAGACTGTACACACACACACACACACACACACACACACACTAATCATTCAGTGAAGGAAAATATGTCCTGCCGTCTCTCCCACCCACTCGTTCCCCCAGCCAGTCTCCTCTGGTGGTTTCTGTTGGCCTCATGGCAAACAACCCCCTACTATAAATCACAGTGTTAGCAGTGTGGTCAGCAACAAGCACAGCATGAAATATTCTGGTAAATCTGACTGTTCGTTGAAGGAGGGCTTGTGGTATTTGGATGTTTGTATGTGTGGTGTTCAACTTAGATGTAGTTTTGGGCTATTAGGCCCTCAAAGTGTTCATATTCAGACTAAAATGTAGCATCTATGGTCCTATGGCAGTGGAGCATCTGAAGCCCAATGATGAGACATGGTTAATCAAAATATAAATCATGTTGAAGTTAAGCATCTGAGGAGTGTGTTATTTTTCCATAACTGCACTGGTCCATTAAAAATGCTTTTTAGCTCACTGAAGTATTGAGTTTTATACGTTGTTCCTAAGTTACAGTTATCTTAGCTTAGCAGTTGGCCAAATGGCTGTTGATTTTAACTTCATATCAACTCATTTAACTCTCAATATATCAAACAGTTTTCTTTTAGGTGAGATTGTTTTGCCATCCATAACCAGCCATGGTCTGTCTTGTCACTTTCTGATAGCATCTCACTGTAGCCTCCAATCTGTCCTGAAGATGTAGTGAGGGTGTATTAAAACATCTTGTCTTGTAAATTCAACGATGGCCGAAGCTCTAAGGAAGCGTCAATCAGCACCATGTGTTCGGTGGCAGAGAAAACATATACGTACATTGCACCTTTAAACATTGATTATACATTTTGAGGGAATTTTTAAATGAAAACTTGCAGTTGTGTTACATATTTTAAAACACTTATCTCTGCTGCTGTGTCACATGTGTGCTCATTCACAAATAATGCATACCCCCTCCAGCCATTTCAAAGAGATGCCTAGTACCTTTTAACTGCTATTTATGTGCTGTGAAACTCTATAAACTGTCAATATGCCTCAACAAGAATACAAGACAGTCTTGTTTATTGCTCTGGCTCTACATTAAAAATATCTTCATTCTAGCAGATAGACACTGCAGTTAGAGATTTACAAAACTGAGCAGCCGAGACGTCTTTGGCAGCAAAGTGCGTGGGTGGGGTCTGTTTGATTTATCGTCTCTGCAACAAGCCAGAACTCTTCTGTTGGGTCAGGAACGCAACCCAACCCTGTCTGATTGTTTCCATGCTGCAGGTGTGGTTCTGGTCCAGACTTTCCTTTTTTTATTTTACATTTATTTTACCAGGACGAGTTAATTAAAAACAAATTATTTATAATGATAGTCTGGCAAGAAGCAAAAAGTGATTGTGTTGAGGAATTGGGGAAAAGCAACAAAGAAAAATTAACAAAAGGAGCAGCTGGCTGGAAAAAATTAAAGTTAAAATTAAAGCTGGGAAGACACACTTTTGAAACAGAAAGATACATAAATAATGATAGAGATGTCAGATTTGCCTCAGTCTGTCACAGGTCTTTGGTAGAATCTTTGATCGATGGGACAGAAATTAAATTGTCCATTTTAAGCTTTTCTTTTTGACTTATTTTAAACTCTTTAGTGGCAGCAGTGAATTAAAACAAAGAGTAACCCAGGGAAAAACATAAAAACAGCCTTTTTATGACATTTAATTTCTGTCCCACTGTTTTTATTTCACAGAAGCATAAAAAACAGATTAACTAAATAAATAAATTCCCACAGTGTGAAAATTGCAATGTTGACGCAGCACAGAGAGCAAAATTATAAATTATTTATAACATTATGTATTATTAGATTTTTATAGGTTATTATGAAGGTGGTTATATTAACAGAACAAGTTAGTTTGTAGTTCATCTTCTATGAAGTTGAGCATTTTTGACTTAATAACTTTGCAAGATGAAAGTACGTCACTAATACAGGCATCGTCACTCAGAGACTAACACTGGCCACGTGGAGCATGACCTCCGACACGAACAAACTGACTGACTCACGACGCAGCACTTTACGAAACTTTCCCCTTTGCCCCAGAAAAACACTGTGACTGTCCCTTTGGTCTCTCTCTCTTGGCTCCTCAGAGCATTTATGCTTTTGCTTTAATGCAGCCAACATCTCCCCACGCACGCACGCACGCACGCACGCACACATACTTAACACTCATTAATCCATGCACAGTTTTGGTTTCTTTATGTTAGTGGTATTATTTTGTTTTAAATAAATATATTATCTTTGCTTCCCTCACTTTTTGTCATGGCCTCAGAGCTGAGTCGTGACACACACACACACACTCTTTCACACGTTCTCTCACACGCTTTTATCTGCTGTTTTTGTTCAGTCAGTGACCTTTATAAAAACCAAACAGCTGAACTGCCCGATATGTCTTGCATTGCAATTCACTGGACTAAGAACATGAGCTCATGTCACACAGTGCATTGGAATAAGGGCCTGAAACTGGTTCCCATTTTGTACTTGTTGAGTTGAGAATTGGTTTTAAATCAAGTATTGATTCTGAATCAAAATGTGACATCAAGAAAAATCAAATCAGTTTAAGTGAATCCTGCTCCGAGTCATTCGACCAATGTCTTTATTTTTGTCCTGTCGGCTGTTGAACTTGTATCTGTTTGATATGTTTAGGTCTATTAGTCCATTAATTAGTCAAAAAGATTTTTGGGTGAATTCTGTGCAGACTTTGAACAAGGAAACTAGAAGGAAATGCTTAGACAGAGACTGTAGAAGTGCTTTTGAGGAAGTCTTGAGCTTGGTGTTGGATCTTAAATGTGGAGCCTAGAACAGCTGAAAAACAGCATTGTGCACTGTCTGGGGGGAAAAAAAGCCCAAAACAAGACTCATTCTCATGTTTTTGAAGAAAAGAAAGTTGTTTGTATCTATTTTAGTCTCGCCTTCCTTCTTCTTTGGGCTTCCCTCCACTTTCTTGTGATAATTACTGGACTTAGACTGAAGCAATGTGCCAGTCCAAACCAAAGCTTTGTGACCTTGGATGGGAATATTCCTCAATTTGTCCCTGCTTTGTCTTTAATTACAGGAACATGCAAGCGCAAATACACAAGGGTCTATAATTACTTGGAATGGAAATAGTCACTTGGTGTAGTTGTAAATAGATTATTTAAGATAAAGGTGTCAGAATACCCAGTAAAAATACAGTTCTCTTACTTTCTCATTTTGGTGTCTGAACTCTGTCATTTAGGCTCCAGACAAGTATAAATGTTTAAGTTTCTGACACAGTTTGGGGAAGCGTCCATAATCTAACTCACATGTACAGTGACCTCGTCCTTATTAACACGTCTGCAAGCTTTTTAAATGGCCTCATTATTCATTCCTCTGCTTCTTACCTATATATTTATATTTTATAGTCTCTTTCTATTGTTATCTGGGAAGATTAAAGGTCAGTCTTCCTTTCTGCAGAGTGAGAAATAACAATTTGCTTAAGGACAATTCAGAATAGCAGATATTGTCTAAACTGGAAAACCTGACTACAACACTGTGCTTTGTGATGAAACAGGTTGTGTTCCTGTTTTTAAAATTGAGGTACTTTTTTTTTTTTTAACCAAGGTTGCATTATGGGTGGTTTTGAATAAACACAACATCCCCTTGGCGTGGGAATCATGCTGGATCTACAGCGCTGTGTGGCCTTGAACAACCTTGTAACCCTGAAAGTGACCTTTTACCTCTGACTTGTCCTGAATAGTCGTACATCATGCTACAGTTATTGGAGGGAAAACTGAAACTCACCAACACACATAGACACCAACAATTTCAGTTTTATCATTAATGGATGTGTACATGAACTTTAAAACAATATTTTCACTTAAACACACATCATCTGAGAGTCGCACGGAGGATTGACTTTGCTGTATCAACAAACCTTTGGACAAGACCTCACAGCCAACTAGAAGCATTTATTGCAAATGCAATAAAATAGGTTTATTCAAGTATTATTATTCAACTAATGATGAGCTAAATTAACCAGAGATAATGTCTCAAGTTTTATTTTGACTTATCCTCAATCATCCTGATGCTTCATGTTCACATTATCTGGCATCCATACCTACATTATTAAAAAAACAAAAAAACAAACAACTTAAAATCGTTGTTGTTGTTCCTGGTTTTCTAATCTTTTGATGTTCCATTGTGTTGTTGTTTAACCACAAAAAACAAATGTTGCTTGAATGAATTTCGATTCCAAAATACTTTATGATTAAATAATTCATGTTACTCTTGATTTTATTTTTACCTCCCACTAACTGACATCAGCTGTTTCTGTCTTAAATTACAGGAGCTTTACTCATCATTACCACTCTAATATGCCATGACATGTGGTAATACTGCTTTTTTTTTTTTGTTTGTTTAGAGTGCCTTATTCGGCTTCATAAGTACATGTACTGCAGAGAATAAATTTATAAATAATAATAAAATTGTTGAAATAACAATTTCAAAAGAAGATTTTGAAAGTTCAAACTCTATAGACCAGAATAATCTGTTTCATAGATATTCTTCAACAACCATATCAACTCTATTATACTGTTGTTACTCCTCATTCAAAGTAAAAGAGAGTCAAAGAACCTACTCAATACAGCTTTAAGGGCCCTTCCAGACATGGTTTAAGACATGTAAAAGCTGATAAGTATTAACCCCAGATAAATGTGTTCCAGAGAAAAGAATAAAATGGGACTGATACAGGAAGATTACAGGAAATATCTGGTACTATGAATCTTTCTGCCACGGGAACAACAGTTTCATAGATATCACACAGCTGGTGTGGTTTAGATGAAAGGCTTCAGACTGAATTCAAACATCTTCTGTTTTACCGAACATCCTTTTAAACCATCTGAATTATGGGAACTATAGACCATAATACAGGTTTTACCAGCTTTCTCTCCATCAGCAAGTAGATTCAGAGTCAAAGCGTATTTATCTTTTTACCAAAGCCCCGATTTGGACTGTTTTCCATTCACATAAAATATAATATATGGCCACAAGTATGTAGACACACCTGCATCTATCAGCACATTGTCAGTAAATGCTAAGAACAATGTCAAATGAGTCCAAGGTGTAATGACTGAGCCTTCATCCTCCTTTGCCTTCATGACCAAAATGTTTAGACTGTGGTGTGACTACCAGTTCACTACGGCCTTTAGTCACTACGGTACAGGAAAAACACTCCAAGCACTTGTGGTTTACTTGTGTTTACCATTCAGTATATGGTATGGGTGTGTGTGTTGTGTGTTTCATCCTTAAGACCACTCTAAATGTCACTGGCATAAATGGAGGGTGTGAGTGCTTCAAGCTTGTGGGCTTCCCACTGTAGACTTGATCAAAGTGTGTGTGTGTACACATGCAGCAGCAAAATGACTTGAGGTTAAGAGGGTCCTGCCCTCTTTCTCCCCTCATGTCAGGTTTACAGCAGACGTCTGCCTTCATCCCAGCCCTGCGGGGCGCTCGCTGCGGCTCTTGTTTGGGTGAAATGTACACAGATGTTGACACTGTGGTGTAAGCACAACTGGACTGGGGGTCCAGAGGGGGTGACGTCAGGGAGGTGACAATTGCAAGACGGCAGCCGCTCCGGTTCAAACTGACTGAACACAGACATCGTCTTTCATAGTGATGTCCAACTTTACATATAAACATATTCACACCTTGGAGGTTCTGTTGGACCAATTGAGGGATAGTGCCTGGCTTATGGGCAACCTGATAAGAGAAGTTAACAGATGTCCTATAATCTTTAACCTCAGGTTTGCTGCTTACAGTTAAAAACAGGACTTTTCATATTAGCACTTAAAAAGTCAATGTGGCATTTATTTGGAATCGTGTTTCAGGCTGATGGGTGTTTTAAGTCCCATATTTAACCTCCTTCTAGCTCTGCATTTAGCCTCCACCAACTCATAGGGGAACTGTCTTCCTGTTTAGCTGCTAAATACTCCCTATGTCTGACATTTGGTGTTGCGTTCAGTGGGTTTATCTGACCTGTATTTTGTTGTTGTGTAGGGAAACAGGTTGATGTGATCCCTGAGGGTGAAGTCTGTGTGTGTGCTGTAAAAGGGCTGAAAGACGGTAAAACGCTGAAGTTATATTGAACTGCAGAGCTGTTGACAGGTTTCGCACTCATTTAATCCACCATTAATGTGAAATAAGTGCAGATTTATTTTATTAGCTATTACACCTGATCTCTATCTTTTATATTCCACGCTCTGATGTATTCTGTTTTTCTTCTTATTTCTCCCTTGCCTCACCTTTCTCCTTTCTTTCCTGACCCACTTACATTTATTTTCATGACCCTCTCTGTTCTTGCCTCACTCTGATTAATTTTCAGAGTAACAAAGAATGCAGTTACAGCCGATTACAGAGAGAAAACACTTCTTACTCTCTTGCTGTTCTTTACTCTTTTGATCTTTCCTCCTTGTAACTACTTTACTGTAGTGGAGAGTCAAGTGAAAACACTAAAAACCAAAGAGTAATGAGTGTGGTGGTGGTGATGTGGAGACACGCTGCCAGTGAGCCTCCAAACCTTTTACAAATGGATAAAATAAACACGGCTGGACAGTCTTACAAAATTGTATTGTTTATTGTAGCATTATCCATAATGTTGCTACTTTCCGTGGCTTATAAACAAATTGTCTTGGTATATTGCCACATTAATGTGACCATGATGGATACATCTTATTTTTCATTTTTTATTTTTTAATCTAATCCAACCTTGTCAAATTAAACCAGGTTTTTCATAGACACATATTACTTCCTGTCACTGAGATACACAAGTGAATAAGTGATACTTCTCATGCATCACATCTACCACTACAAGAAATGAAAACCTCCTTGATTTTCCTGTTTATTACAACTTATACAACAATTTACTCCAAATTACTTGACTGTGGCAATTGTGTGGCAATATCACAAATAAAGGTCAGATGTGGTAAATAGTAGTGGTAAATATAAAATGTACAGGTTTTAAACAAAGCTAAATATTAGCCAGAATGGAGAAGAAGAGTCAAATGGTAAAATTATTACTTAAACTGTCCATTGTAAACATTTATTTATAAAAGGGGTAACATTTTGTTCTGTCAGGAGCCAACAACTTGTTTCTGGCTTCACTAATGTCCAAGGAGCATGCACAAAGGAAAAAGTCTAAACAGGTCAAAACTCCAGAAACACTTGAAGTAAACAGAGCTTAATTAGACCCATACATCTCAGCTGGTGATCTTCCCTGAGGTCATCACCAAACACATCACGTGACATTTAAATAAGCAAGTAGGGGACAGCCAATCATATGTAAACATACATACCTGCCAATGGGGCTTTAACAAAGATGGGTTGACATGATGGTCATGTGACTTCAGGTCAATCGTTGTTTCATGTCAGTGGGATTTTGTCCATTAGAGGGTATGGGTGCCACAGTGTTTGCTTCATAGCCGGGAGAAGTGCACCTGAAGAGTGATACTCAAGATCAAACCAAAGGCATCTTTACCCAAAATGTGTCCATTTTAGATGTGGTATGAGCCCAGTACAAAAATTATTATTATTTAAAGATGTCCGTGTCTCTTTCAGTGGACATGAAAGCTTAGGTATCTACATGTTAACTGACAAAATGTTAGATTATTTGCCAGTGATGAATTAGAACAACCTCAGCCTCATCAATCTCATCTGTGCTTGTTGCCATTTGTCTGTTTCTATTTTTCAGCTAAGTAGTGAGCTAGTTGGGTGGGAAGAAGACGAACCTTTTCTTAATCCTGCTCTCAGAGCTCTGATTGGGCAGCTGTTCCCCTGTCCTGTGGAAACTTGTGTGGGTAGCGATTCAGAGGTCTGGAACCAGGACACTTTAGGATGACAGTGCTACTTTCTTGTATTGTACCATAAAGCGGTGCCAGTCTTGGGCAGTTGCAGATTAGTAAGATATTAACATGTCTGAATTATTTTGACATTTGACTCTTCCTCCTCAACAACAGCAGCAAGCCCAGGTGGCTGCTGATTTTCATTTCCTCTTTTCAGGCTAAATTATCAGCTGAAATGAGTCACTAACTCTAGTGAAAACCTGCCACCTGTTGGGCCTCAATATCATGCAGTTGAAAAGCATTGTGTGAAATATTTTCATCTCTGGTTCTCGACTGGACGCCCACGGTCTGTGCTCTCTCTCCCCAGGCTTTGGTCAGTTTTGTTGGGACTCGAGGTTCCAGACCTGCAGCCGGTCTTGGCTGATAAAGGTGAACGCAAGAGCGGCACTATTTCAGTGAGGGATCTTGCATCTGGCGTGTGTGAGCTTTACGTGACCCAGCATGTGCTTTTCTGTGTGTACTGTCAACACATGAAATGACCACAAATGACCCATTACATGCACACCCGTCTCAATGAGAACATAATTAACTGAATGTGTTTGTACACGTGTGTTTAAATTGCACAGGATCTGCTAGAAGCGCTGCTCATAGATCTGACTGTGTTGGCAGAAGAGACGGGGTCTGTGGTGGAGGATGGAGGAGGGAGGCAGCCAGGGAATAGGTTCTGAAACCTGGCCCAACATTTCAACATTTCTCCACCGCCTCTGCCGTTCAGCTTTGGGACTTGTTAAGTGAAACACAAGAAGGTGGAGTTGGGGGTAAGGAGAGAGGAGGCAGAAAGATGGAGTGGGAGAAACTCAGTGAGATGAGTGAGTGTGAATGAGAAGGAGAGGTGGAGAGAGTGGGCATGTGTTGTAGTGTTTGGAGAGAGAGATGATACCGATTACAACATTGAGTCTCCATTTCTACTGGAGCAGACATCATCAGAACAAAGCTGAGAGTTTGTTTTGATTAAAAATATCAAAATAATGAATTACTATAGGTTACATTGTGTTTCATATATAGTTACTTGAAAAGCTAATTTAACGTTTATGAACCCTGAAATTCAACAATATGCATTCTTGCTAAGAGCTTGATGAGAAGACAGATTCTGGGTTTGATTCCCGGGCCCTGTGCCTGTGTGGGTACTCAGGCTTCCTCCCACAGTCCAAAGACATGCATGTTTAGGTTTATTGTTGATTCTAAATGGCCCATGAGCATAAATGGTTGTTTGTCTCTGACGTTGGCCCTGTGATGGATGGGCGACCTGGGTGTATCCCGCTCCTGCTCAATGTGAGCTGGGATGTTTACCATAGACTTGGAAGTTGTACCAATCTCCTCAAAAAAAGCAATAAGCATAATTTCCAAAATGCCTGATCACTCAATCTGAGCCCCACTAAAGTCAACTATAAATTAACAAGTGAGCCAGGCTGAATGCATATTCATAACTTAAAATCATCTGAGAGGTGGTGTGGAAGCTTTTTTGATTCAAGAATCAAGGCTAATGACAGGCTGTTTGTTACTATTATAGTAATGTTACTGTGGCTTGTCATGGGAGAGAAGAAGGGGAAGGCACCGCAAATGAACAGGATGTCAGTTCTATGATGTTTAGGAATTAATTTGAAAGAATAACATCATGTTTCAAATTTGTTGGACCTTCGGTTTTTGAAAAAGAAATGACCTATTAGTGAAGTTAGCAAACTCCCAGCCCTACATGCCCATCTCAATGCACTGCCATTGGCACACTAACAGTGCCTTACCAGTTTATAGGAATATGTACACACAATTAAATAACAGGTGTTGATGCAGAGATCTACTACAATAAGAAAGAGAAAAAAGTAAACTGAGGATGAGAGAGAGGAGAAAAATGTGCTGCATATTGGTCACAGAGGGGGTTTATTTTTCTCTTGTGTCGTAACCACAGCTGTTACGAGAGAGCAGAAAGACAGGTCATTACCATAACATATCGCCGCACTGGGCCTTCATATGATACAAGTCTTGATCATTTCGATTGCACATACAGAGGAAAGAGAAACACACAAACACACACGCATGCTTCGTAATTTGTTTATATAGAGCACATTCCACCAACTCCCAGCAGTGGATGATTTTGGCTCGAGTGTGCAACGGCTACATGTTAATTAGTTACAGTTCACAAAAGCACAGCTAGAAGTTAAAAGACAGAGAGAAAGCAAGAAAGACAGAAAGGCCGAAAAGAGAAATTTCACCTCAAATCAACTACTCAACTGCGTCTGCACATTCAAACTCTAACCCTGATCAAAAGCTGTCCTGAGGGCTGGCAGCATTTACACTTGGTTTGGTCCCAGGTCAGACTTTGAGGAACTTCAAGTTCTGCCTTGAATCAACTTGGATACCGGTTTGTTGCTGCAATCAAGAGATGTGAATATGAGATTTGGTTGGTCTCTTGTCTCTCTTAAGTCATAACAGATCTTTTGGACATGGAGTACCTTTCCACTTTGGGAAAGCAACAGGAGACCCTGCCTACAATGCTAATTTTTGTCCTTTTTTTCCCCTACCACACTGCTGACTCTAGTGTATTTTGCAACTCTAAATCTCCCGCTGCCTCATGTATCGTTGTGCTTACAAGACCACTTCATCATCTATAATGAGAAACAGTTGTGGATTACAGATTCGCAAAAATAGCCCCTGTTTTTACACTATTACCTCTCAACTTTTGAAAAATGCAAGGCTTCAAGCACAAGTACCCTTAGCTCTGCTTTGACAGCACCAACAGATAGATTAGAGTGAACCGGGTCTCACAGGACTTGGCTTGATTCACTTTAACAAGTAAGGATCTTTTTTTTCCCTTTTTACTCAGATCCTTTTTTTCTTTTTAAAGAAATAACATCTGTGTTTAATGGGACCAATTTTAGTGTAATTGCAGTATCTGGATCTGGATATCTTCTACTGAAACATAAAGTCTACAAAAATGGTGACGAGATGGTGCAACAGTGCTTGTTGATATTATGACCACGGTAAACAGATTCACCTTGTCCTCCTGTTTGTGAGATGAACATCTGACCTTCCGCTTTCCAGTCGGCAATAAACGCCAGGACAAAACAGCTCTCACAGCTTTCAGCAAGAGCCCAGTTTACTGAGTTTTACGATGGGACTATTGTGAGTTTACCGAGCTATCATTCTGTTTGTTTAGGCCATATAATCCAGGATTCATTTGATGCCAGACCACACGTAGGTGGGAATCAGGATGGTCCTGCGAAAGTGTCTATCTCAGGTGTTTGTCTATGATACTTTATGATTCCCTCTAGGGGATTTGCAGGTGTCTGGTCTGGGGTGTGCAGAGCTCTGGGTGGAAACATGGAGACAGACCATTAACAGGTGGGATTATTTGAGTCTGAAAGAGGAACTCTGAAATAAATTTAAGTCTCCGCGCATTGGCTCGGTTTTAGAAAGTTGAGTTCTCAGCTCATTCTCTCCCCAGTACCTCATATAATGATCAAAAGTTTTTATCTTTTAGATTTTTACCCATACCAGTGGCAACTGTTCAATGGATTCCCATAAAATGTGGTACAGCCATTCATGTTCCTCAGGAAAAATCAAGTAATCACCAAAGTTAGCAGGATTCATCCTCCTCTACTGAAATATCTTGATAACTATTGGATTGGATGAATTGCATCTATGGTCATGTTTGATTCAGTAATATTTTTTATCATTTGATAAATTTTCCTTCATTATATGTTTTTCTCACCGTGAGTCATCATTGTTTGTTACCATTCTTTTATATCTTACTTCATTTGGAAAATGATGCATAATTGTGACGCACGTTATGTTTCAAAAAGGTCAAGACTGGATTTTCTTTTCATATTAATATGAAACTGTAAGAAATGTTTGATCACTACTAAAAAGTGTCTTGTGCACTTTTGTTTATCTGTTTCATCAGTTGGAACACTTTTTTTTTGGTGGTTCTTATTATACCTAACAGCACCCACAAATCCCCACATTTTGGGGACACATGCTCATTGTTTATGCTTTCAGGCTGAACTGAGAGCTGGATAGTTTCAAAACAGTAACAGTATCTGGGAGGAAATCTGGGGATTTGGGGGGGTCTTAGATGAAACCAGAATATCTCAACCCTCCTAGTCCTAGTGGTGGGACACTACACACTCAAGAAAATGTTCATATACACACAATTTCTATTTCCCTAATTAAATTTAAATTGATTTTACCTTTGCAGATCACAGAAAAACGAAATAAAAGTTTAAAACATTTGATGTTTGCTGGAACTGTGCAGCCATAAAAACCAGAGGTGTTAGATTTTATTTTCAACATCATAGTTTCAAATCAGAACTACATGATACTACTACTAAGATGATAGAGAATATAAATATGTATATATATATATGAATGATACAGCCTGGACAGGTTGCCAGGTTATTACAGTACTGACGTATAGAGACAAACTCAGGCTCACATTCATACCTACAATCAATTTAGAGTCAGATGTGCATGTCTTAGGACTGCTGGAGGAAGCCTGAGTAACCACGGCACAAGGAGAACATGCAAACTCTACACAGAAATGCCCCAGGCCTGGGTTTGAACCCAGATCCTTCTCAGTGCTAATCAATCAGCCACCATGTATTTCATTTCAGTTGGCCTTTAATGGAAGCCAGCACAAAAATAAAAAATAAAAAAATCTAATAACAATGATGGAACCTGCTTGTGTGCAAAACAAAAAAAATCTCTATTTTTATCCAAGCACTTCTCATAAGTGGCAACTAATTTGGTGGTTAATGTTTCTTGGAATCCACCAAGACTTCACCTCGATCTCGCTCTGAACTCCTGCTGAACCGAACAATCCTCAGGGAATCTCTTTAAGCATACTGTACCGAATGCTTGATGGATTAGTGACAGCATGCTTTATTTATTGTAAAAGGAGTTTGGATTGAATGATGAGTATATGTTGAAATCTATAGTATGTGACAGGGCTGAATGTCAGCGTGTGTGTCTGTGATTATTCTGGAGAAGAGAGAACATTGATGCAATAACTTTAATAGATGTGTGTGTGTGTGTGTGTGTGTGTGTGTGTGTGTGTGTGTGTGTGTGTGTGTGTGTGTGTGTGTGTGTGTGTGTGACCCCTATTGGTCCATCCATTCCACTCACACTACTCACACACTAACTCTGGCCAGATGTGACCGTTGCCCTTCACTGCTGTTCATCTCATTCTTTCTTGCACTCTGCCCATCTTTCTTCCCTTCTTTGGTAAACCGCCCTTGACTTTCGCTCTTTCAGCACCTTTTCTTCGTGCTAACCTTTAATGCCAAGTTCAATCATTCTCATATGGCTCCTGACAGACGCAGAAAATATAACATCCAGCATATGAAAGCAGACATCAAACTAAAATATGCATGTCATGGTTCAGTAAAGGATAATGAGGGGAGGATGTCTGTGACCCGCCTGAAAACCCCTGGCATCAGATTTTGATTACTGTGTGTGTGTGTGTGTGTGTGTGTGTGTGTGTGTGTGTGTGTGTGTGTGTGTGTGTGTGTGTGTTGTTTACCTTGGGTGTTCACGTGGTAACAGGCCTGTTGCTATGACTGATCCAACTAATTTCCTCTTCACAAAGACCCATCATCTATCATGACAGACGTGGGTTTATTGTGTGCGTCTACTTCAAACATGTGGTCACCGAGTGTGTGTGTGTGTTTACCCATTAAGTCACATCCTTACACACAAAGTATTAAAGTGTCCAGTTCATGAGAAGGGCAGTCACTGCCATCAGATTGGCAAAGTAAAGTAATTTGTAGTTTTATTTAGATTTTATTTTGAAATGCATTACATGGCCTAATTAATTAATTAGGGAATGAAATGTTATGTTAACATTTCAAACTGGAAAAACACGCTGCCAGCTCCAGAAATGTTCATGTTGTCATTTTTTTCTCCTACACACACACACACACACACACACACACACACACATACACACACACACACAATAAGCCTCAGTAATCAGCTTGGATTTTTTCCCTCACTTGCAATGGGAACTCCCTTTCTGCTTTTGTTTGGCTTTGTTTTTTTTTTTCCACACTTTAAAACACCTAACTCTTAACTTTTAAACCACACACAATGTAGATGCATGTAGGTCTAAGTTACACTTTTTGTGCCACTGACTAGCACTGCACAATGTAATTTGCATAGTTAAATTTATAATATATTAAAGTTTTCTGAAATGACATGTCAGGGTTCCATTACTGACTCATTCAATATTCTCTATGAATCTCTACAGTTATTTCTAACATACGCACACATCATAACTCAAGTTTTCATTTGTTAGTTTTTATTACAGGCTTGTCTTACGTGTGCAGTGAAATTCAGGGTGACATACCTGTGGTGAAAAGGTTAGTGTGCACTAAAAGAAATAGGGGCGGCTTGGTGGTACAGTGGTTAGCCCTGTGGCACCACAGCAAGAAGGCTGTAGGTTCACTTGGGGCTTTCCTGTGTAGAGTTTCCTTGTTCTCCCCATGTCTCTGTTGGTTCCTTCTGGCAACTCTGACTTCCTCCCACAGTCAAAACAAGTGCCCATAAATGTGTGTGTATATAAATATGTGAATGGTTGTTTGTCTATAGACTGGTGAGCTTCTGGGTGGTACCTCACTGTAGCTCAATGTTAGCAGGGATTGGCTCCAGCTGCCCCCTGTGACCCCAAACAATAACAATAATATGGCTAATAGATGGATGGATAGTTACTCAAAGTGTCTTTTGGCCCAGTGAGTAGGTGCAGTGTTACATCAAGGTGGCTTCAGGATTGTTGATGAATTGCTTTATGTGAGGAAAGGTTCCCTTTGTGTCATGCATATGGTGAACACTTGTTTAAGGTTAGCAAAGACTGGTTGTTATGGTTATAACACATACATTTTTGGTCTGTGATGGGACGCAAAGAGCTACATCAAGAGCACTTTGCCCGCTGCACTGACATTGCACTTTGGCTTTGGATGTACATGTTATGGTGCAGAACTGTCCATTCAAGAGCAAAAAGGAAAGGTTGCAAACTCTGGCTGCATATGTACATAATCATATCTATAAATATGTATTTCTTTTAATCAAAATGGATGACATTTTGATTAAAAGAAGAGCCGTTAGTACCAACAAGGCCAAAATGTGAATCATTTGAATAAAAGAGATGTACATAAGGAGCCAGAGTGTAGTAGAAGTCTGTATCCAGTGATCAGCACCTGTGTACATTTCTTTGCCATTATATGCAGAACTGTCCATAATCACTGAAAGAATGTATCTGTGCTGAAAGTGTCTTTTTTGAGCCTTTAACTTCTGTACATTGCAAATTCAAAAGAATTGGGAAGCTCTGACTCACACAGACTGTCAAGTAAAAACCTCATAGGTCAACTGTGGACGTAGCCTATTACAACCAGTACTCACAGCTGTAGTGATTATGACTGGAGCAAAGGAGGATGCTGGTTGATGGAGTATAATGTCTAATACAATCCGCACTATCAGGAGGTTGGGGGTGGATGGATGGGTCAACAAAACACTAGCCTTTCACACAGGAGTCAGCTGTTTGTTTCCCATGTGAAACTGATGCTTTTTCTTTTCTCCGTGGCTGTTCCACAACCTTAACCGTGTGTTTATTATTGTTAGGATGATGAAGACGGTGCAGCGTGCCTGCCGCTGGTATGCTCCTATGGGTCATATCCGAGGGTGGGGACAAGTTACCTAAATGGTTGGACCGGACTGGTTGGAATTAAGGAAATACATTTTACATATGAAATCCAGTAAATGTGGAAACCTGATGAGGTGCTGACGACTGATGTGACTTCATCAAGAAGCTCACTGGCACGTCAACAAGGAGTTTCCTAGGTTGATCACTACAGGAAATTAATGCAGCTCCAGTGGCTTGTTGATCATTTTGCACACAGAGACAGTTGCTTTGCTGATGACAAGTCTAAAGAGTGTGAGATAAACAATTCCTCCTGCTCAGTGGCTGACAGCAGAACAGCATCCAGAGCCATTGTGAGTGACTGTACAAATGATATATGAACTGACGTCAGTGTGATGACACTGGAGAAGTTTCTGCTTTCTCAGTGAAAAACTCTCCTCTGTGAATTAAGGCTAAATGCGTCAAACTAGCGTGGTTCTGTTAGTGGTTTCGGCGAACCAATGTCAACACATCCACGACTCTTGTTTGTATGCCAGTTGCATAATGAACAGTATGCCAGCAGTACTGTTTGCATCCCCAGTGGTGGTCAGCGGTCTCCTTTTCAAAGAGCTGAAAGACCTCTAATGACTTTAATCCATTTTAATGCCCATTTTGATGTAGTTGAGGTCACGTATGGTGGTTACAAACATGAACCCGCCCTTTCTTTCACTTCAGCACCTAATTATTTTCCCTCTCCTCTTTTCTCTCTCTCTTTCTCCTTTTGGGGTTTTCTCTCATTTTTAAATGTTGTACTCACTCTAGTCTTGCTTTTCTTGCTTGGAAAATATTAATAAAGTGATGTCAATGACAATGACTTGTACATAACTATCCTACAGTATGTATTCAATTTCCATTATTTTTTTCATTATTAGTACATCAATCTATTACCTTCAACACCCGACCCTTAACTCTTAATAACCACATTCTGGATCCTTTCACTTCACTGTCTTGTAGATTCAGTTTGTTTGTTGAGTCCTTGGTCTGATCCTGCAGTGAGTTACAGGGAAATTAAGACCACTACACATTTAATTAGGACAGTATCAATAAACCATCATAAGACATTTCGTTTTTGAAGAGATAACAAAGTTTAGGACACATGTCCTCAAAGGTTTTTGTTTTTAGTTGTATTTTTCCTTTAATAAGTAAATATGTCCCTGATGCTCAGAGATGTATATTATTCTGTTGTAATAGCACGGATCAAATCGCTGCTTGTTGCTGCTGTAAGTTTCTAATTTTTGTACCAAAAATACGCAGATAAAAAAACTATGTATGTATCTTCTCATCACAGAGAGAGATGACCAGCTGCCTGGTTTCCTAAACACAGTCCATGTTGATTTGTTTTTAAAGAATAATGAGTTTGTTACTTTCACGCTTTTCTAAAAACACACAAAATATACAGTACACATATACACACTATATCTATTGGCAATCTGCTGTGTTCACCAGTTCACCAGATATCTGTCATTCTGCACATCCTTCGATGGACCTTCGTGGCGATGCTCAGGTCAGTAAACCTCAGGTCAGAGTAGACAGGAGCAGCTTCTGACTGCACTGCAGTGATTCAGCAGGATGGGGCCGGTGGTCCACCGAGGGGGCTCTGTGCCAGCTGTTGAAAGACAACACCGGTGAGAAAGCAGCTTTGGCACAGACGCTGTAACAGCAGCACAGACCACCCCCCACCACGGGACCGCCCGCTCTCATACGCACAGGTATTTTTGAGCAGCTTAGGATATGGGCTGGATCTCACCTCAGCTCACTTGATTAGTCAGTGTTGTTCTCTGTCTAAATTCCCCCTCACTACAGACACACGCTTATCCTGCTATAGTGGTGCTTGAAGTGAAGAAAAAAAGTGACGTTACTCACCTATGCATTGGCTGATATAAGCAAAACGTTATTAAATTCTAAATTTCTGCAGAGAATAAAAGACTAACAGATATCACTAATATGTGATTATTTTCCCAACCACTTGCCAAATTATTATTTTGATATATGCTATATACTATGCACTGTACACGCAGTAATAGTAAACTTGTCTGGCTAGAGATCTATCAGAGGAGGTATGGGGTCTCTTACTATCAAACTGCCACTGTATAATCCCTATGGAGACACGCACAACAGACAGATACAAGAGGGAGTTAGTCAGAAAGAAAATAAGAGTATGGGGTAGTAATATATTCAGTCTAGAGATGGTATATCTCTAGCTATACATTACTTACATACATACATCTAGATATATATAGCATTAGTTTTGGTTAATTCACTTCAAATAAGCTCTGGCAAGTGGGTTAACTTGATTTGTTGAATCCATGTAAACATGTAAATCATGTGGTGGCCTCTGAATAATGTGGTTAATATAAAGCACATACAAATTGCCTAGAAAGTGAAATGGAGAGGGCAGAAAAGAGCACCATTACTTTACGGTAATGTGTACTGTGTGTGCCTGCCCACTTCGAGCACCGTCCCATGTCCCTTACCCCTTACCCTAACCTTATCACACCTGAATGCCGAACCCTTAACCTAAACCAAGTTCTGGGTCCAGCAGTTTCGTCCCCCTTAAGATGTCAGAACCATAAGTATGGTGGGATCCCACTCTATTTGTAGTTTCAAAGCCTCATTAGAGAGGCAGAATATCAGTGCTTACAAAATCACTAGTCTTTATCTGAGACGATGTTCATTAATTACAAGCCAGCAACTGGAACATGTTTTTGTCATGACTGCTATTAAATTAAAGTTGAACCTTGGTTAGTTCCATCCGACAACCATGAAACAGATGTGTACTTTTTATTTATTTTTTGCAAAACTGAAAACCACATTTTCCATAACTGCTGCAGCTTCCTGCTAGATTTTCTTTTTTGTAACTCGGCCCCCTCCCTTTGCATTGCTCCATGTGTGTTTCTTAAGCTGACAGGAAAAACTGTGTTGGAAGTGAAACAAACCAGTGAGGCATTTAAAGGATATAAACACCTCTGCTGAATCATGATGCAGCACATCTTTCTGCCTAACTGCTTTTTAGCTGAATGCCACCAATGAGCCATATTTTTATTCCTCGTAACAGCTGGTAGGCCGCAGACTTCCCAGCAATCAACACGTTCCTTTACCCTGAATTATGTTTATAACCAGACACACTCTATACAACTGTATTACTATTGTAGGTTGAATTAATTGAATAATTTAATTACATAAAATATTTTAATCATTTGTTCTGCAGGGTCAATGTGAACACATTATCAAACTCTAACAACTGGTCATGACCTGGGTGTTCATGATGAATTGAAAAATGTAACCTACAACTGGTTTTGTTCACAATTTCAATAAAGTTTTGTTAAAACAAGATAACCATATGTTTCAAAAACTTTGACGAAAAAAGAAAAGCAGCCTTACCTTGTGCAATTCTACTTTGAATCTGCAACACAATGAAGTTCTTCTTCACTGCCACAGTCAGTCCTTCAAAAATCTTACTCAGCAGAGAAAAAGATTAATATGGACCCACGGAGTTTTCTTTCTATCTCAACACAGGCGCAGGATGATAAGAAGCCACAGCATGGGAAATATCACTGATAAAATTGAAAGGCAAAGTAAAATCACTGATCATTTAAGCATTTATCAGGTGTTGAAACTACACTCAGGCTTATCAACAAACAAAAGCTGCTCAGGTTTGACCAATCTGTAGAGAGTCTGAGAAACAAAACTTCCTCTTTGACAGCTCCTGCTAGAGGTCAGTGGTTCATCTGTTTCCATCTCTTCTGGTCCTCGCCCACCGCCTGGCCTTCCTCGTTTCCTCTTCAGCATCTTTCTCCCCATATATACCTACCATCTATCCTTCACACATGTCCAAACCATCTTGATCTCACCCTAAATCTCTGTTCTCCTCACATCCAACAAAGAGTTCAGCATCTTTAACTCTGCCTCCTGTCTTTTCATCAATGTCTCCACATCTTAAAACATGACAGGACTAACTACCATCTGAACAGCATAAAACATGCTAATAAACTAACCTGAGCTATAGTTTATTTTTTGCATAAAATCATTTAATGGAGGAAGTGATTAAAATAGTAGTTCAACCTTCTTATATGCCTTCTTGATTAGAGTAAAATGATAAATCAATACCACTTTAGTCTGTGTGGCAATTAGTAGTATGACCAACACTTGGTCAGTTTATCTTATCTTAAAGAATATTTTAAGATAGCAGCTAGCCTTAAACTGTGACTACACCAGACTTCCAGCACCTGTAAAGCTGTGCCAAATAACACTTACCACTAGATGTTAGCTTATTATTTCTCCGTATCCAGTCTTCATGCTAAACAGGGCGGCACAGTGGTGCAGTGGTTAGCACTTATGCCTCACAGCAAAAGGGTTCTGGCTTCATATCCTGGGCCTAATGTCAACTGGGATTGGCTCCAGCCCCCTGTGAACTTGACAGATAAGCGGTGTAGATGATAGATGGATGCTAAGCTATGCTGTGCTATGCTAACCAGCTTTTGTCTGTATCTTAGTATTTAATGTACAGACATAAGAAGGATGTCAATCTTCTCATCTAACTCCCTAAAAGCTAAAAAGCTTAAAGCTAAAAGAATATTTCCAGACCAATGGTGCTTAAAAGTGACAATTCTGTTTCTTATTCTCTTTTTATTTCAAGAATTTTCTGTACGATTTCTAATATTTAGTATTATTGTTATTTTCAGTCTACAGTTCTTTCACCATATCTGTGATTTACAGCAATAGTAGATAGTATCAGGTAAGTAGGCAGTTGGAGAGACATGCATACAGATTTATAATATGTATGAACCCATGCACACACTCACAGCCTGCAACACACTTTGCTTCTAATCTCTCCCCTTCTCCTTTTCCAACAATAACAAGACCAGACCTTGACTCACTCGTTCCTGCCTGCGTCTCCCTCTCTCTTTCTCATCTCCACCTTTCGGGACTTTCCTTCATCCTTCTTCGTTCCAGTCGCTGTTCCGGGTTTATGATAATCTCCCATCTGAATTTGGACAGCTCCCTCCACCTACACAGCCCCCTCTGCCCAATTTTCCCTCTTTTTACAATTTTTCTGCTCATAGCTCATCTATTATCTGTGGGTTGGGGCTATAAACAATACTAATACTAATGTATCAGTGACTTGACTATGACAGATTAAAAACTGATGAGAGTAAAATTCTGTGGTTGCGATATATTACATCTTGGCCACTATTTTTTCCCCCAATGCAAACAGTTGTATTAGAGTTGTATGAGAGAAAATGTAAATTCAGCCTCTTGACATGAATAAATCTAATCTCGCTGACTCCTATGGGACCAGCAATTCGATGGGAACTCGAACTAACATTACTACAAATCAGTGAATTTACTTCTGTCCTGCACCTCAGCCCACAGGTTTTCTGGCTCCAAAGGCAACATGTGGGGAAATTTAGTCAGTTTCCAGTGGTTTGCCTTCCAACCCACTTAGTCAGTCCCACTTTAGCTACTGGCCACGAGAAGCACTTAACCTGTCTGCCTCTGTAAATATCCAAGCGCTTCCTCTGTGGACTCTAGCACAACAATAGGAAGCTGAAAAGCCACCCAGAGGTCTGCTGTAAGGCAAATAAACTCTGGCTTGACTTGAAGATCATTTGGCACCAACGTTACTGTGTTTGTAATTAAAAAATAAATGACCAAGAACTTTGACACATTTGAGTGAAACCAGGCAGCAGGTTGACTTCAGGCTTAATCTCATTTTAATATCGTTTCATTCTATTGTGCTGCATCATGATGTTAAATACTGAAATTGGTTAGAATTTAATTGGCAAACTATGAGAAGATGTTCCAAGCATCTCTTCTGCTCATGCTCTTTCATCAAGTCTGCAAAACCCTTTTTACAATCCACCAGTTTGTTCTCACATTCAGGTGACAGGTAAATCTATTGTAATTTCCAGATATGCAGACGACACTCATGTTTATATAACAAGAAAAAACATCATCTTAACAGATAGATGAGGTCAACAATGTTAATAAATGAAAATATACAAATTATTTTGTATATGACTTGTGCACCTTAATTAAAACAAATTCAGCTAAAGATATTACAGATTACAGTATACAGTTAAGTGGTTGAAGCATCATAGTTTAATTCCCATATGCTGTAGCTAAAGTGTATTTGGTTGACAGAGACACAATTCTCTTTAGAAAGCATTACCTTTATGTTAAGATTAGAATGAAATGCGCACCAAATAATAATCTGCTGAGGAAATACAGAGTTTGGTCAATAACTACGAGTTCTTTAAAAGCATGTGGTGCTATTGTATGTACTGTAATTGTTTCTTTCCTACTCTGCGTACAGGAAGGACTTCAAATTGTTTGCATCATATCATTAACTATAGTGTCATCATTGTTTCTCCCAATGGAGTAATAATGTCTTGTATTATGTTGTTTATTATGTCATGAGTTTTATGACATTTTTCAAAATATACCAGCATCCACTATGCTTTTTATTACAGTTGAAATGTTGTCATAATGTAGACGGGGTGAGGAGGTGATGAGTTGGAGCCAGTTGGGTCTTGGCTGAGAAATAAATGTATGAAGCCACTGGCTTACTCTCAGTGTCAGGGGGATTTACAAGTGTGTGTATTTGAGTAAGTGTTTGTGTGTTTGGGGGGGTGGGGGGTTAGGGGTGAAGGGAGACAACTATAAGTGACACCCATCCTCCTCCCTCCTCCCCACTGACAGTCGTGGAACTCCGTGCTTCTGGCTCCATCCCAACCAGATCGTGGGAAGAGACCCCCACCGGAAAACAAAAATAAATAGATAAATAGAATAAGATCAAGTAAATAAACCAATTCAAAACACAACAGGAAAAATAGCTCCAATCACCATGGACGCTATATTTAGATACAGATAAGGAAGAGGAGACCATCACTCTGTGTGAATGTATGTACTGTGGAGGAGACTCTGTGTGTTATCTCATAGAGTAGAAAACAGCTTTCATGCTGGTTCATATTTATTGTAGTTTAACAGCTTTTACTACAGATTAAAAAAAAAAAGACTAATCAACAAAAACAATGACTTCCTGTCTAACAGTCTGACTTAATGAGACCTCTAAAACTCAGTTTTAACTCCATCTCAGAAATAATCTCCATCCACAATTGCTCACCTGAAAACACCCATCACATGACCATTAATGTACAGTAGGTGTGCACTTGCTGGTGTAAACAAAACCAATTGTAGCGTTTAAAGAAAAAAAAAAAAAAGAAGACTTTAACTGCACAGCAAAGACAACAAAATCAACAACACTTGAAATTCATTATCCATGTTGTATTCAACAATGGTAGTCATGATTGATGGGACTTGTTATTCCAGTTCATCCCACAGATGCTTGAGCGTAACAAGGTCTGGGGAATAAAGGCACCAGTTGTTTTGCATTTTAGTTAAACAAGTAATTAAAAATTAATGAATTCAATCCATTATATGATGAGAGAGTATTTATAATACTTGCTATGTTGCCCTCCCACAGTGCAGGGAATACCAGAGCAAGCAGGGGGTCAAGAGGAAAAGCAGGAAAAAGTCTTTCCATAACTGCTCAGCTGTGATCCCTCAGTCAATGTCCACTCACAAACTGTAACTCTCCAGTGGTGCTCATCCACATCAGCCAGCTCCGCTCTGTGGAGGGTAACTGTAGCATGTTTTAGAGGTCAAGCATTGGTGGCTTAGTCAGTGAGGATACCATCAGATGGGGATCTCCAGCTGCTGTAACACACACATTATCCAGCTGAAGTGCAGAGGACTAGAAGCTTACACAAAAAAACAAAGTAACCTATGACTGTTAACTACAGAAAATTAAGCTGGAAACTTTGAGAGGTGTAGAGGTGAGAACTGACACAGATGGAAATAATGATGAGAAAAAAGGAAGGGAGAGCAAGTGTGCAGCGCTGTTTCTAATTAGAGACTGAGAGGAAATGAATGAGTAGTGAAGTGCATATACATTCCTACATACAACAAACAGGCTGAAAAATATTGTTACCTCCTCCTCACGAATATCAGACATTATTAACTTAATTCCTGAGCAAACAATTGACACATTTAGCAGCAACTGGAACATTATACAGATTTAGCCTCATAATTATCATGTTTATATGTTTTCTTCAGTAACAAAAACAGGAAATGCTCGAAGTTAATTCAGCATTAGCCACCACACAGTAGATTCACACCAAGTAAAGAAATATAAGCTGAGAAAAAGAAAAGAGTCCATGGTTACAGCTTGCTGTTTTCATTGCAGCATTACATTTCCTCGAGGGAGAAGGTTATACCTTGTAGAACGGTCCGGCAATCTTGTGCTAAGAGTTTTTGTCACATAACATTTCTTGGTTGCAAAGCATGGTGGTAAGTGTAGTGTCATAACCCAAAACATAACCATCACCACCGTAAGTAAGAATAAACTATGATTAGCATCTTGCATCATTGTATGCCTCCACCCTTAGACTATGTTCAGTTACTGTCCTATATACTATAAATTTATGTGAAATTTTCTCATAATTTCTGTGAAGTATTGACAAAAAGTGTTTTGTGAGGTCACACTAACCTTTGACCACCAAAATCTAATCAGTTCACCCATGAGTCTTAATTAATGTCTTTGCCAAATTTGAGTTCCATGTTTTGTGAAGCGACTTTGAACTTGAACTTTGACCTTTCAGCACTAAAATCCATTTAGTTCTTCAGTCCTAAACTCTGTCCCAGTTCATCCTCCAAAGGATGTGCTCTATGAAGGTGTGGTCCTTTGTAGCTGTTGTAGACAGAGAAGACTGAGCCAACATCTGACGGTCTGGTCTACGGAGGATTTTTGCTTTGCGTCATCAGCTGTTCCCCCTTTACCACTGCGTCACAAAGTCTGCCTCCTGTTGCCTAGCACTTAACTTTTTACCTTAGGTTTTTAAGGCCATTGGTTTTGACAGTTGCACTATATGCTGAATCCAATATTTACATTTGAAAGTGTAAAACTATAAAGGCTTTTTTTGCTCCCATATTATTGTCAGACAAAGACAAGGCAGACAAAGAATTTTGAGATAGGTTGGGACGAAAAGGATCCATTGAACTGGGACACAGCTCAAGTAAATGTTTTTGCCAAATGTGATGAATTTCCATTTAGGCTTTACTTTGATATCGTGTTCACAAGAATGGGATGGATGGATGGATGGATGGATGGATGGACGGACAGACGGAATAGAAATATATCAACAGGAAAAGGAAAAAGAATAAATCAATGGCAGTTGTGGCAGACATGAGTATTACAACCTAACCCTTATCCTGATAATGTCAGTACATGGCAGGCTGAGCTAAGACATGAAGTGACTGTGCCATCTACATAACTGGATTGAAAACTGAGCCAAAGCAGCATCTAAAATTCAAAGTAATAATCCAAGGTATTTTCACATAAATGTTCATTTTGTATATTTAGCAAGTAGGTAGCAAGAGCCACTATGGGCAGTCAGACAAAGAGCTAGAAGCCACCATCACCCAAAAAAAAGGACAATATCCCGTTACCACCCACGCTCTTTGATTGACATGTGGTTGACTAATGTTGGAAGTGCTGTGAAAAAACAAGGAGCCTTTGGCACTAAAGATGGAGGTGAAATAATAAGGCAGGACTTTGTGGATTGCCACTTCAGATTTGAATTTGAAAGACAACATCCTGTTGGAGCCCACAGGTTTTTTTCTCACAGTCATTCTCTCCCATTCGTCCACTGTTCTGGATCACACGCAGAGAGGAGGATGAGTGGAGCAGCAGAGAAGCTGAAAACAAGTCACTAACTAGAGACAAATGGTGTTGTGTGTGAGGAGAGTTTCTGTGTGAACGAGCAGTGGGGAAAAGCGTGGGTGTTGGGGCTCAAGGCGAGTAGGACAACTTTCCAGGGGAGTGTACTGAAGTTTAGAGAGGAGAAGAGAAAACCAGGGCAAAAGTGAAGGAATAGGAGGAAGAGCGAGAGAGGGGACAGAAGCAGGGAGAGGGATTAGGAGGTGAGAGAGAGAAAGAGAGGGAAAACTGGCTCCATGGGTCCCAGTGTAAACATCAAGCCAGTGTATGAACGTGTGGGGGGGCGCTGGGGTGAAATCATGAACGATAAGGATGATGGAGGGAGGGAAGGAAGCAGAAAAAGAAAGCTAGGAACATTTATTATACAAACAGGCCTTGTCCTCATTTTCTCTCTGTCTGCTCTCCTTGCTCTCTCTACCACACACACACACACACACACACACACACACGCACACACACAGAGGAGGTAGAAAAAGATAACACAGTTATGAAAGTTACCACAAACTAGCTTTGTATTCTTTTAGTCCCTCTCTCTCTGTCTAACACACACAGTTCATGCCACACGCCTCCTCGCAGTTGGCCACACACAACCACATGCTGGGGCCACATGTGCTGCAAGAATCCAGAATCCAAACCATCCACCTACACACACAAAATGAAACATTCACAAATACCTCGCGCACAAGAGTAAGCACCTAAATACACAGACTGGCAGCCAAGCTCAACAGGCAGAGCTAGCCTCACTCACAGATACAAACACACACACGCACACACACTCAAACACACCTCGCAGCATACTGCATGCTCATGTTCATATATGTACACACTCGGAGGCCCAAGACACTTGATAAGGGGATTTCCAGCCTGACGCTCCCCAGCTGCGGGACAGCACCCAGCGCGCCGCCGACTTGATGCAGAGTGATGACTTCATCAGATGGTAACTGAGGAAACAAAGCGTACACATTCAGAAGCAGAACTTTGACTTTGTGCTTTATTCTGAAAGGGTAGGAGGTAGATAAAGAGTGTAAAAGTGGTGTGAGGGGGAAGGACAGAGGGAGTTAGCGTAGCCATGACATCTTTTATTTCTGTTCATCCAGGATCTGTAATCCTAATAGATTGATAGTAGTAGATAGTACTTAGATTGTAATCAACAATGAATAAAACATTTGTTCTGTGATGACAATTTTTACATTATAGAGTCTCAAATTAACACCAATCATTTCTCTCAAAACAGCTAACCACAACTAATGCAGGAAGTTGTATGCTCTTCATATAGAAAGGTGTAGCTGACTGACTATCATGAAGAAGCCAAGAGTTTGTGCCACAGGAAATGACATTCGCCTTTTTATAAGTACGATCCAGAGTTTGACTACTACTTGACTGATAAAATTAACATAAGCAGTTCAGGGACCTGTATGCCTTCATGATATTATTGACCCGGGGATGAAAGTTTTCTGTTTGGCTAAACAGTCCATGGCTTGTGCTAAGATTATTTCATCACGTTACAAATTTCTTGGTTGCAAAGCATGGGGGGAATGTAGTGTCATAATCTAAAGCATAATAATCATCACAAATGGAAATAAGAATCTGAATTTTTGTGCCAAATTTACATTACTGAGATATCATGTTCACAAGGCCAAAACCATGTTTTATAGGGTCATCTTGAGACCTTGACCTTTGACCTTTCAGTACCAAAATGTGATCACTTCATCCTTGAGTCCATGTGGACATCTGTGCCAAATTTGAAGACAATCCCTTTAGGGCTTGCTGAGAAAACAAAACCATGTTTTGTGAGGTGACTATGAACTCGACCTTTGACCATCAAACTGGAATTAGTTTGTGTGTCCTAAGGATGAAAAATTTCTTTTTGGCTAAATCTGGCACATTTTGACTGATGTTGACTAATGTGTACTTTTCATCCTAAATAGATAAATAAAGTAAAATAATGTCTGTTTATGAAATAACTCAGTTGCACATTTAAATACACATATTTCCCCAATAAGTGGATGAGACAAGAAAAATACACAATGAAGACCCCCATCAGACAAATTTACGAGACTTTGTCCCACCCAGTCTCCCACAGTCTCCCTTTTGAATACTGTTGAATCCCTGCATAACTACCTCTGCAAAACTTTCCCAGGTCAATAAAAAGAAATACTGCGCTGTGAGACGGGAATGCTATGTTGGGTTATTAGTGAAATGGGAGAGTGGGAATAACAAGTCACCTCCCCTGTTAGCCTTAATTCTTGACTGCAGAGTTTTCTCCTGGTGGTTGTGATGATTCTTACCTTCCCCGTCAGCAGACGAGAGCCCAGCGGCCAAATAAACAGCTCAACGTATAATATTTCACTCCAGCAGCATTCAAAAGTATTTCTACATTAAACGTAAGAATTAATTCATCATGTGAATTTTAACTTTTTAATTATCCTCTACCTACTCTACCTACCAACCATTTCTTCAGATTTTGCACAAACATTCACTTGGACTTAAAGAGAAAATAATCAAATTTGAGATCTCAAAGGTCAAGGTCACAATATCTTAACAAAACATGCTTTTGGCCATAACTCATATAATTCATACATTAATTGTGACACAATTTAGCACAAATCTCTAATAGGACAGAATGATGAGCTGATGACATTTTTTTGCCCACATGTCGAAGGTCACCCTCACAGTGACATCATAATTTTCTGCAAAAACAATTCAAAAACATTAGCATAGAAGCAGAAGGGAGATCATGACCACATTTCCTGGAAGTGACTGGTTGGCAGGTGCATACAACCATCAGACGGTAATTCTAGTTCCTCAAAGGACAATGAACATCTGTACTAAATTTCATGATAATCCATCTAGTAGTTGTCAGAATTTCTCGCTCTGGACCAAAGTGTTGAAATGAAAGAAGAACTGACGAAACAGTTAATATCTTTGCTAATGGCTGGATCACAATCTACTGTGTTGAGAGCAAACATCCATCCACAGCAGACCTGCTCCACCCCTAGTGGGCTATATGGACATCCTACTGTTTCCTGCCACAGAAAACAAATTGCTGATGTAGAATAGCTGTGTAATAATTATACAAAGACATGTGAAAGAAGGAGGATGACGGACAGAACAGTGATGAGTGGGTTGGAGAGTTTATGGAAACAGATGCAGAGATTGGATCTGAGTTGAGAGGATGCTAAGTGTTAGAGGAGCAGTGGTAGAAGCAAAGTTGCACTGTACAAGACAGATGAGATGAAGAAGGTGCTGTGAGGAGAAAGCTTCTGCTTCTCTGTTTGAGGTTATTAAAGCAAATAATCCACAAAGAAAGCCCAGTGAAAATAATGTCTCACTTTGCACTCGGTCCTTTCAATCCCCCTTTTCATTTCTCATCTTTTACAACCCAGTGCTCCTTGACTTTACTCAGCACTTTTTTCATGAAGTCTCTCTCTGCTGTTTTGTTTTCAGCCACTGTACTCAAAGAGCTGCCAGATGCAATTTGATCTCTCACATATGCCCAGTGCTGGCTCAACATGTCCACCTCTCACTGTTGGTTTGCGAAACAATTTCACTTTGCATGCAGTTCAAAGCTGATCACCATCTGTTTGTGCTGTTGTTAATGGACTAATCCAAGAAATAGACTCTTCTAATCAATAGTTTTCAGGTTAGCTAAAAGGTGGAGACATTAAAAGGGAAGAGAGCTTGTTACTGGATGATTACTGCATCACCAAAGGTACATTAATCCATACTTTTATATGAACAACTGATAGTTATTAGTTGTAATATAAAAGTGGTTGCTTACAGTGACAAACCCACAGAGAAGTATGAGTGAACATTGTACTTTTAGCAGATAGATGTGGACACAAACACGACTTGATGAATGCAGCTGTAGCTCTGTTTCTGCTGGGTGTGTGAACATGTTTGCCCCAATAACTTAATAAGGTGGTAATATATAATATGTAAAATTGTGTTTTATAGCTTGTTGTGCTGCCCCCAAGTAGCCATAAAAATCATTAATTCATTAATTAATCAATTCAGGTTTAAAAGAGCTATTTGTAAGTTTTATTGCTATATAGCCAGTGTTAGCATTAACAGCTGTTAACTTATCTGTTCAGAATAACCATGTTCAAGTTCAGCATCAAACTTTCCTTTGCTCACCAAGAGTGGAAAGCAACAGTCTTGTTTTGCTTCTATTTTTATCACTTCTTTTCTTCTATTGAAGTTAGCATGCTAACCAGCGAGCCCCAGGCCAGCCCATATCATCACTCTGTCAAACCTACTCACTATGGCCTCCAACCTGCCCTGAAGAAGCACTGTTCACAGGGCGTATTATGAACTTTTGAATGGTAAATGCAGCAATGGCTGATGCTCTTGGCAAGTGACCATCACCACCACCTGCTCCTAGAAAGAAACCACAGCAGAGCAGACTCACATAAAAACCCCTTCAAGTAAAAAGTGTTGTAAAATATTAAAGACACTAAAAATATAACAACATACTGCCATTTTGCTGCATGTTCAATGTAGAAATCAGACTAATGGTCTGATGGGCTTAATGAGAGGAAAACACATCTTCACTCTTCAGTTTGGTTTCAGATCCAACAAACACAGGCATCTTTGTAGACTTTAACATTTAACAATCAAATCCAGTATGAGATACAGTTATACATTTTTTTTGTAGTTGTTCATATTTCACTGCACCTCAGATTTCTTGAATTTACTCCTCCTACAGCGCCCTTCATGTCTGACTTTATAGCCTGTAGTCCATCACTCGTCACGAGCCACACTCACATAGGAAGAATCTATGGATGGAATCTTTTCAGTTGTCCAGGAGAAAATAAAACCCTGGTTTCTTTGCCAAATGTTACTTAAATAGGCCAGATTGTAATGTATCAACAAGACACTTTGCATGAGTCAGGGAAAGAGCTGGGAAAAAATCCCTTTCTGTCTCCCCTTACAGGTAATCAACAGCTAGTTCAAGAAAGCTGACGTCCCACAGTGTGGAAATCGCAACTTTTAAGTGGAAACAGATGAGGTTGGAAAATGGGTCCACCTTAAAGGTTAAGTACACCAAATGTTGGTATTTTATATAAAGTAGCCATTAGGATATATTATATATGATGTTCCAGGAGTCTCCGGTGGTTGAATATTCTCTTTAACCTTCTGTTTCTCCAGAGGGGTGTTTCTGTGGTCAGTGGTACAAGGTCGTGGTTGCGCTGGGAACCTTCCAAATGTGATTTCATTTAATTGTATGAAGTAGTATGGTGCTAAAACAAGCTTGTACACTTAGCAAAAAACCTTCCTGGAAAATAATAAGGCCCAAAAAACATCCTCTTGTTCCAAAAGAATTGGGTCCTCTCCTGCAAGGATCAAACTCTCGGCTTGATGCCAAAAGTTTTTCACGGCGCAGTTTTTAGTAGCTATTAAGAAGGGCCCTCACAATGATCAAAGTGATTATTTGGGAAGCTTGTGGGGCCTGTTGTTGTCTTTGGCCAGTGGTTTCACACCACATTGAGAATAATACTCAGTCTGGAGAAGCCATTACCAGTCAGCATCAACAACCTCAGGACAGAGAATCTGACTGAAGTGAGCAGGGCAGAGGCCGAACCAAGTCCGAAAAAATATACCACGTCTGTTGATAGAGACTACATGAGAAGATGGAGGAGTTAAAGGGGAGACAGTTACAAAGAATACAGAGGAAAGAATTATAATTGAAAGATTTGGAGAGAAGGAGTGATAAATGGGGGGGAAAAAAGGCTGCTTTTTACTTTTCTGCCTTAGGAATGGAGAGCCAGACTACCTGTTTCCTCTTGTTTCCAGTCTTTATGCTAAGCTAAGCTAACCCGCTTCTGGCTATAGCTCCATATTTGGGATACGCATGTGACAATGATATTGATCTTTTTGTCTAACTCTTAGCAGTAACTCCACAATCACGAAACAACTCCAAAAGCTCAACTGACCTTTAACATTTTTATTATAGCGAAGAAGTAACAAAATCAGCATGAAGAACCTTTTTTGTTTTATCTCTGAATATTACTAAGGTCATGGGACACCGCAACTTCTGAGTTTGAGCCCTTGCAAAAAAAAACTTGTGTATGGCTGCAGAAATATACCTTATAATGTTGGTCATATGTTTGTCTGCAATTGAGTTCATGTGCAATGTAATGGTTTGTCTCATTTGATGAATAAGCGGATTGTTTCTAGTTGTTCATCCTTGATGTCTGATGCTAGAGGTACATTATAGTACAGCAAAGAAGGCCTGAGGGTGAAGTGTCTATATGCCACTATACTATAATACTGTCTTTGTACCTCGTTTGCAAAAAAAAATAAAACAAATTCATAAGTCATAAGAATTTTGAAGAGTGAGTGGGAGCAGACCTTTATACTTATAATAATATTTGTTTGGTTAATCATGACCAATCAATACATGTTCTTACTTGTTCTTCTTGTTTAGTACCAGAGCGAACATGAGATTCAGTGATATATAAAGTGACAGTAAAAATGAGGAGATTGATATATGCTAAGAGGAGAAAGTGAGGAAGAGAAGTAGACAGTTGGATAGCTCTGTAAAATATATGAGCTCTTGGAGGATGCAGGTTCAGTTGTGTATCATGAAGTGTTTGGCCACATGTTCATCCATTAACGCCAAGTGTATCCATTATTTATGACGAAGTTTATAGAACTGCATGCATGTATACATTTGTATATGTCTACAAGCAAACCCATCCTGTTTGATATCATTTAGAGTATGCTTTTAAACAGAGGAGCAAGAAGTGTACACACAGTTTTCTAGCAGAAATTGCATGTTCACATTTTATGTGTTGTTTACATCATTTTACTAAGTCTGGTGTAAATATGCTGGTAACGAAAAAAAAAGATCCAGAACCATCTGTTTTCACACAGTGCTCCATGCAAGACAGATTTACCAAAGAAAAACATCTTCCCAGCAAATGTGAATCTGGATGTTATGTGTATTGTCATCCTGTCGGTATCCTTTTAGTGAGTAAACACACACATCTGAAAATCTTTGGCAGCTTTGTGAAACAAAAGCAAACCAAAATCCAGCAGACTTTCACAGAGAAATGAGCACAAAGGTGTTGGTGTGCATGTCGTGTTTTGTTAAAGGTTGAATGGCATATTACATTGAATGGAAGCCAAGCTAAGCAACATTGGTGGTCTTCCCATTTTGCACACTACGTGGAGAAAAATATACGTGGTCCAATCCACGGCAGAGATGAAACGATGATGCCCTGAGGCTTTTTATTTACACATCTCAGTCTAGAAGCAAATAAGGCAGCAGGAGATGGTGACAGATAACATTCATCAAACTGTCAGTGTATGAAGAATGTTTTTCATCTCTGCCGCACAAAGACAAATACTGTTACAAAGATGAAGATACTGTTTTTATTTGCATGAAAACCTCAGATAATCTATCTGATATCAGCCTCTAAGTTGTACTTTTGTGAATACGTTGTTTTTCTTGGACCTATTTTCTTCCAATTTGCCTCTAGCTCTTTACATCAGTGCACTTTAATGTCCAGATTTACAGATATGCTGTAAGCAATCATCGACCCTGTATATATGCTGTGGTTTGGAGTCAAAGCTCTTATTAATGTGGCCAAATGCAACCAAAACATTGATGAAGGAGGACTGTGATTAAGATTAGTTGCATGTCCTAAATGCATTTTGACAGCTCCCAGGGACTGCACTCAGGTGCAAGTAATATCAGTGTTGAAAACCAATAGTGGCAATAGTATACAGTGCACTTTGTAACAGAGATATGTAACATGATATGGGAATATACCATTGTGTCTTGGCCGTTGCAGTTGTTTTCTTCTCTGATCTATCAAAATTGATGCCAGAAAAGTTTTATTCATTTCAGTGGATTCATTCCAAAACTTTATGGAAGCTTTCTGTCAATGTTGTAAATATATCAGTTGATATATTTTCCCAGTGCATGTTGGTTGTATCTACACTGGAAGTATTTCCAATCCCTGTGGCCGAGAAATTTATGTACTTTGAAATGGTTTTGGCTTGTTGGAGGAATTGTAATTGCTGCCTGAGTTGTGTTCATAGATGATGTTTTTTCCAGTCCATAAAGTGTTACATCCTTGTAGCAAACAAAAACTGTGGAGAGGGCATCATGCTGCTCAGTGGTACACCCAGCGTGTGGTTAACTTTGGGCTACTTTGATGAAAGCGAGGGAAAACTGACTTGGTTAAATCAATGCAAAATTGAACATGTACATGTATCTCATGCCACCAATTACTTTTTTGATATCAAATTAGATGATCTTTTCCTAAACTTAATGAAAGGCTTTCAGTCAATTCAACATAACCATGAAATACTGACGATGCTTTAATTGCTGGGACCTGGTACTGTAGGGACATCTAATGAAATACCTTGGCTTGCTTTGTAGCTTTGTAGATACATTTATTAAAACATTTCCTTACTGCATTAATAAAAACATAATCTGAGTGAAATGAATAATGTATAATGTGGATGGTATTTAAAGGAGCTATGGCTACATACCCAACATTAGCATTATTAGCTGTTCTAGAAGAAATATTGAGTCTAGAAGAAATGTTGGGATTTCAGCATCACACAAGCCCAGTGTTTCATCAGTGCACATATATTCACATATTTTCTTCTACTGGCATTAGCACGCCAACAAGCTAGCCTCATGCCATCACCTCCCAATAGTGACTCACTGCAGCCTCCAATCGGCTCCGAAGAGGTAGTGCTGCTCAGAGGACATATTATATCCTCTTGTCTTGTAAATACAACAATGGCTGAAGCTGTTTTTTTTAAGCAGCAAGAAAAACACTCAGCAGAATAGAAAATAATAAAACCCTTTAAACATTGGTAAGAACAATGTGAAATTTTACAGCATATTTGCAATGAAAGAGGGGAAAAAATGGGTTTGATTGAGTTGCTTTGGCTCAAAATAAAACAGTAGCACCCTAATCACCCTACTGCTGTCAGACATATAGTAAAAATCTAGTGACTTGTTTACACTAACGCCTCTTAACACTTGCCATTTGCTTACTATTTTACCTCTCCTGTTGCAGCTGTCATACAGTTTTAGTCCCAGAGTCACTTTTCCAGGTCAAATTTTTGTTGCAGTGCACGTTGAGGCAGTAAAAAGTGAAGTAATGTCTGGACATTAATTCCGTACTTGCTGGATCAGGACTAATTAAATTTTGAAGGTTTATTTTTGTGGAAGTGTCTGAGCTCTGGTTCAGTGCTAGGTAGATGCAGGGAAACACTAGTGTCTTGTCTTAGGCACTTTAGGGAAGTTTGAGGTGTTTTCTCCACCGAGACTGTTTTGCAATTGATGCAGCAGGGTGACGCCCCGATGTGGAGTTTCCTGTTCAGATTTTGAAAGCCACTATAATGAGGTGCTAATATAACAACCAGGGTTGTTGGAGCACAGTGATATATTAAACGTGCAGTGCATGTGCAGTAAATACACATACATATGAACACACCGGTTGAAGTCATTCCCAGCACAGTCAGGAAATATTGTCCTTATTGTTTTAAAGAAAATCTGATAGTTATCTGTCACTACACTGCTGTCATGTGGGGACAATTTCTCTGATTCCTTTCTCTCCTTCCACCTCCTATTTTCTTATCTCTACACATTTATCTCAGTCTTGTCATTATCTTTTCCTTTGTCCAGTTTTTTCCAGAGCCATTTAAACTGTCATTGACACTGCAAAATGTTCATCCTCCCATCTTTCTTTACCTTTGTTCTCAGCTTCTTTCTTCCCATCCATCCAACCACAATCCATTTATCCATTTTCAGTTTGTTTGAAAGCATGTTGAAGTTTGCTCACAGCTCAAACTTACGATGAACAGATAAAGGATGACAGAGAAACAAGATGAAACAAAAAGCTGTCGTCATCTGTCCCATCTTCTCCTTACTTCTCCATCAAACAGAATAATGAGTCAAAGCTGTTGTGAGGGAGTCTGTTGTCTGTCTCGGGTCTTAATGAAGAAAACCTTGCTGTGTTTTTATTCGAATTTAGGAAAGACATGGCTCTTTATGTAATGAGAAACCTTCATGACCTCATTTGTGTTTTATTTATTCAAAGAATACGCATTAGTCATTAGGGGTTTTTGAAAAAAATATAAAACTTCTCCTTTAGGAGTAATTTTATCTTCAACTTGTCACCGTTTCTTGTCTAAAGAAACATTCCTTGTCACTGCTCTGTAATCATTTTTGTTCCATCCTTTAAAGGCCAAGTCATCTTCTCATCTGTAGTTTCCTATGCAGCACAAAGCCCATTAATCAAAACACAACTCAAAACACAGACACAAATGGCAAATTCACTGTTGTTGTAATGTAATTTTATCTCTGACTATGTCCAAAACTGTTTTAATTTTTGGAGCCATTGCAGTAATGCAGCCAATTTACTGCCAATTTTAGCTGCTGTACTGTTTTTGCAGCAGTGCGGCTGATGAGATGATGGTGGTTAGAAAGTATGAAGGCTGACGGGTTTGTTTGTTGATTGATTGTTTCTTAAATGTTTTTCCAAGGAAACATTTCTGCCATCCAGCCTGGACAGCCTCTCCAGTTTGTTTTTAAAGATAAAAATAGAGGAATGTTGTTTTTTCCTGATCATTCCATGTGAGGGCAGAAAGACTACCCCCTAACCTTTGATCCTTTTTAGGGCAACACACAAGCACCACAGAGGTGACTGCAGGTGGTATAACCTTGACATCGACACTATTGGTAGCAGGGTTAGCGCAGGATTATGGAAAAGATGTGAGATGCCAGTTACTACAAAAGTTTAGATTGTTTGTCTAATAAGGCAGTATTCTTACTTTTGAGGAGAGAGAGACCTGTGACCTGTGAATTAGAATATGCTCCGTTACTTCTTGAAGCCAGACCGGACGCTACAGTGACTCAGAATGGAAAAGGCAAGAGAAAGTCCGGGCTAAATAGTTAGCATGCCATACCATTTAGAAGTGATAGAAATGGGAGGAAAACAAGAGAGTTGCTTTCCACCACTGGAGACAATCCTTGACAAGTAAGGAATTAAGTTTTATGCTGAACTTGCAGCGTTTCTTCTAGACTGGGAAGTAAACAGCTGTTAATGCTTTGGCTATGTAGCAATAGCAAAACTTAAAATGGCTTAAGGATTTTCACAAATGTCTCTCTCTCTCTCTCTCTCTCTCTCTCTCTCTCTCTCTCTCTCTCTCTCTCTCTCTCTCTCTCT
>CM076650.1:4558223-4695083 GCA_038496675.1 Rachycentron canadum
TCTCTCTCTCTCTCTCTCTCTCTCTCTCTCTCTCTCTCTCTCTCTCTCTCTCTCTCTGTGTGTGTGTGTTTTGGCCACATTTCTTCTCCTTAAGTTAAAGCAATAAAATACTATAAATCACAGAAATAAGCAAAAAGTCTAAAGCCAGTGTCATCACATATTTAATAAATCACTTTAAGTGGTTTTGAGTGGTTTTTGGTTCAATTCCACCAAGAAAGAGCAAATTACCGTTTGCAGATATGTGTTATATTTCTTCAAAGTCAGAAATGTCTAGTGTGGTGCCTCTGAGGCTGAGGATGACTACTTCCACCACAGCATATTTCCTTAGGGATTGTGAGAAGTGACACAGTCAAAGACTCATTTGTTTTTAAGGATGACTCTGCCAGGAAGAGGAAATAAAAACCACTTGCACTTTTACTTGAAGGCTGCATCCTGACTTGGCAAGAAATAAATGTGAAATAATTACCTTGCAAAGTTTGTAACATTTATGGAAAGAGGGTTTCATTTTAGTTTGAAGAACGATGTGTTGAAATGTAAGCCTTGTAAAAGTCTGAAGCAGATAAATAAATAAATATTTGTTTTTCCATTGCAGCACCACATAGCGAAGGGGACTGCAGTGCTTATTAATAATCTTGTTTTGGTTAAGAAGATGAAGAGGAGAAATCTATAAAGATGTGTTTGAAAATATAGCCTGAAAATAATTTATTAGTTTCCATGGAAAACACTCTTCTCTGATTCTTTTGCAGTTTGCGTGAATAAATAATCACAGTCACATCAAAAGTAATGAGCCTCCTGGACCTTCACTCCAGTACCAGAACTCACTCATAAATGTTGAGACCCCTTTAATGCTTTATGTATCTGTGACAGTTGTGTGTGGCTGAATGAATCACACATTGCAATTACAATGAAACAAATGGCGTCAAGTTTAAAAAAATTTTTTAAAGGCACTTTAAGACGAAGGGTGCAATCAGCATTCACACCTGAGTCAAATGATTCTGCAGTAGATGCAGGTATTTATCACTTCTGGCGCCTTTTAGCATTGTTGTAAACACCCAGGTGAACGTGCTAATTCTTTCGTGATGTGTCTTTCAGGGAACAAACACCATAAAAACACTAGTCTTCTGCCCAGCAATGTGCTGATACACCAGAAACACAGTGTCTACACCTTCCTCTGAGAGTGAGCTGCAGCCCCCAAATAAGTTTTAAAAACACACAACCTTCAATGGAAGTGTCTCACTGACAGCAGCAACAATGCAGGGATGAGACATCTCTTACCAGTCTATTTGTGTGTGTGTGTGTGTGTGTGTGTGGTGATTTGGTGTAAAAAGGGCATTAGGGAACTATTCGGTCGAGCTATGCTAGCAGCTCTGAGGTTGTGCCTAATCACAGGGCAGGTTTCAAGTTTAACACGCTCACATTAATGACACTAACCTGCTGGTGTACCTGCTGTTATAATGTTCACCATGATGTTATAACAATTGACCTTGAGTAGAGCTAGAATATCTGTTCAACATTTGTCAGCAATTCTTCTAGCTAGATATTGCCTTAAAGCTTTCGATCTTTAAAGCTTCAGCTTTAAGGCAAACTTTGTCACTCCCGAACTGTGGCCTGTCTTGTGACACCCATGAAAATGCAAATTCATGCTTTTCTTACTGTCGTCGTTCCACAAAGATTCACAAAGCCATGTATGGGGCTGTGAATCGCCTTGAGATCATGTGGTCGAAACACGGAACAGACTGTGTTTGTTTCACTCATAGTAATGCCTGTATACCCATCTGAAGTGGGAAATAATGTGAGTCTTATTCTGCTCTTCAGTCTTGGACTGGACTCAGCTGTGATAGCTGTTGACATTTGCACGTGTTAACAGTTGTGCTCGGTGCTGTGCCAGCCTTGCAAAAACACTATGGTCTGGTTTCTTGTAAATCAATGTAGCATTAAGACAGGATTTTCTGGTCAGTTTACAGAGTGAATCCGTGAACTTCTGGCAGAGGTGGCTGTTTAACATAAAGGTGTGGTTTTAAGGATCGGCTCTTCCTCTCATATACTGGATACTGATATGCAAACAATGAGTTTTGTAATTAATTCAGAGACAATGAACTGTTGATGGAAGTGTTTTTGGTGTGTGTGTGTGTGTGACCTGCGACCTTCTTTGTGTGGGAAGGAGAGCGAGTTAGAGTCTCACCGCAATAAAGTAACATTCTGAGTTTCAGATGAGGCGTGACAGGACTGACAGCAGGGGGAGTCTTCATTATTAACAGCAACCAATAAAAAGTTTATTTTTTTTCTGCCTCAACTCCTGTAGACTCTAAGTCTAACACCCTCACTGGGTCATATATATTGTATTTAGTGACTTTTGTCCATCACTTCAAAACACTAATGAGTCTTTAGGGTAAGAGATGTTTCCAGGAAACAGCAGAAAATGAGGGTCCGTGTTTTTAAATGGTCAAACCATGCGGAAAAATAGGTTTCATCTAAGTATGTGTCACAATTTTTCACTCCTAGCACGCTATGCATTAGGTGCTGGAATGTAACGAGGGTGTGTGCTAAAAACTAAATGGCATAATGGTGTATTGGAGGAAACAAATAGAGGGACTCTCTTGTGATCATTTAAGAGAACCAACTTGGGTCCAAATTTGACAGAACGTACTCTAATACAGTACATTATAGTCCATTATAGTAAGTGGAAACGAGTTGAGGCATGAGGCACGGCCTTCCACATTAATACCATAGCACAAAACAAATGTTTGATGAGTGATCAAACAGTCTTCAGTCAAATAGATAAAACAAGAGACTCAATCACTCAACACTGGATTTCCTCAATTGAGCAACTGGCATCGAGCCACTGTTCTTTGTCAGCCTGTCATCAGAGGGATGATGTATAGTGGAGGATACGTGGATACTGACACAGCAGGAAGCTCTAAGGGAGCATTACTAGAAGAGAAACGCTTTAGCATCTTTAATGGGGCAAACTCTGGATTTTCTTTTCCTCTCAGTGGTTTGATTTGTATGATCTGCATCACTGTTTCTTTTAACCAGTTATACATCAGAAAACTGCAGTTGTTGGCTGGAATCATTGACATAAATCTGAGAAAAACAGGGCCAATAGAAATCAGCAACAAGAGTTCATGCTTCCCACTTTGCCATTCATGGGCCATTTGGTTGGCTAGTCTTTTTTTAGAGGAACCTTTGGGTATGCTTCCTTAGTGTAGCACTATGTGTTAATTCCAGTTTTGTGTGTATTCAGTATCTAGATGGGGAATCAGATCTGGTAAGATGGGTAGTGGTAGTTGATATGTACTGTTGGTCATTGTTCATATTGTAATTGATCGTTTTAAGTGTAGTTAGAATCACTGGGAATGTCTTTAAAAATGAGATGAGATGTCCTTCTTGTTATTACATACACACACACACACACACACACCCACACACACACACAGTGTCTGGGTTGTCCTAGAGAACCTCATTATTTAACATACATAAGGGCAAGTAAGTGTATTTCACAGTGTAGAACCAATTGCGACCCATTTCTATCATAATTATTAAATATAATACTTAAAGTCATATAGTCATTAGTCATATCTTTAACCTAAGCTGTCTGATTCTGTAAAACGAATGAAATAATGCAATCATTGCGTAACATTGATTAGCCTTGCGCTCTATCGATATATATTTCCTTTTTTAGATGAGACGTAGTATCTCATAAAACAACAATATGATTATGAGAGAATTTGGAAACTTGTAACATTTAGACTGTGGTGTAGTGTTCTCCATTAATATCCGAAAACAAAACACGATTGAACTTGTATGGCTGCTATTAAAGGTCATATGATACCGGTTTCAATTATGATTAGCACTGGTACTTAAATTAATCTGGTGCTTGTTTATGGATATAAAAAAGGTCAAACCTTGAATGAACTCAGAACAGCAACACCACTTAAATAGCGGAGTGAGAGTTCATTCTTCAACAGGAAACAGTAATTTAAATAAAAGAGCTTTTTGTCGTATATTGCCTTTATCAGAAGTTTGAGTTTCTTTACTTTACTTAGCTAAGTAAAGACCATGAGATGTGGTGGAAAGCTCCAGGAACCAGAGCACCTCGAGTTACGTTTTTTTTGTCAAACTGTAACATGTTTCAAACTTTTTGCAGTTTTTGCAGATAGTGTTTCCACCTATCACATACACTTTTTACATGAATTTGCATATTTCCATGTACTTAGAGAAGCCACCCATTCCTATATAAATATACATTTATTCAGAGAAACACATGGATTTTGTTCTTTACTCAGAGGCTGCTGTGGGTGGTGAGAAATGGGGGTTTGGTCTTTTGAAGTGTGGGGGTCCTGTCAAAAATGGGATGGAGGTACTTGTTGGTTAAGACATGGGTGGTGAGGATTGGGGGTGCAGGGGTCTGTCACACTGCCTGTCTGATTCAGGTTGTCAGGGTCATGTGACGACTTGACCTGAATGTTTGCCTTCACAAGGTTGACTGGGACTTGACTCCATCTCACAGATTGAAATTGATCCACAGCTCTGTAATCAGTGCAAGGCAAACAAGACAAGAATGTCTCTCTTGCACATTCACACACACACACACATAGAGTAAAAGTCCAGTTCGTTTAGTGTCTTCCCAACATGATCTCTTGTGAATGTCAGCTTGTGAGCTGCAAATTTAGTTAAACGGGATCTAGTCTTAGAGGTCAACTACTGAGTGGCCTGTTACTCATAGTAATACTGGCTGAGACTCATGGTTACTGGACTATGTAAAGCTACTCCTCCTAGCAAACTAATGGAAATAAAACATAATTTCTAATTAACAAAAGTAAAAAAAAAATGCTTAATACAATAAAACAGTCAAACAATGTTTTACACATTAAATACAACAGATGCCTGTATGACCTGTAGATGAGGAACTTTTGACAACATCACCCTTGCCTAAGCTTGGCTGAGCAACTTTTCTTTAACTGTTGAGTACATATAGTGAAGTTATATACATTTTTTTCAATTAACATGTTGTGGAAATCTCACATCTGATCCATAAGTAATCCTGGAAATCCTATTTATCAACTTGTCCTTGTTGTTCTTGTGACTTCTTCTCTTCTCTCTTAAATCACACAGATGAGGTGTTGTCCCTTAGGCTCTAACAGTGGTGGGAGTTGTTTATGTACACAGTAAAAATGCACATGAACACATAAACTTATATTCAGAGCCCATGGCCCGCTTGTCTTCTTTAAGGCTTCTTTTTGAATACACTTGAAATGGAATTACAGGAAGTTCTCCAAGCTTGAATGGCTGCCACACGTTTTAGGAGGGAAAAATCATGGAGAAAAAAAAGTCCTGCTGGGAAGAAAACCCTGGCCAAAGAAGTCATAAAAGTGGATATGAACTTAAAGGAAACAGAAGTATGAGTTTTAGATTATGGGGTATAAATTTGACAAGAATTGGCTACAAACCAAGGAATTGTTTCGTCATCTCTGAATAAAACCTTCATCCAGAAGAACAAATTAGGACAAGATCCTTGGATCACTGAGCAGAGATGCCGTAAATCCATCACTCTTTACACCTCAAATTTACAGCTGGAATACTCAGTGGGAAAGTGCTTCAATCCATCGATAACACAGTTTCCTGGATGTTTTAACTGTTTCTATAGTCTACTTTTGAACCGGTTTGAACATTTACTCCTTTAACTTGCTCTGTTAAATATCTCCATATCTCCCAAAACTAAACAAATAATGAATAATCACACCCAAACAGTTAAGACATTGGCTCCCAGTAAATTCCACATGCATCATTTTAGGCTAAATGCAGGTCTTCATTAATCCTACTGGCAGACAGGAAAAGCTTACTAGGAGTAAAAGTCAACTCACAAACTCCCTTATTTCTCTGATTAGTTCAGCATAGAGTTTGGATTGTGCTGTCTACATATTTGTGGTGTATTTTTGTGGAACAATAGTCCAGTTTTTCTATTTTACATTTTCTCTGATTGTCATCAGGCAGCAACAGGGTGAGTTCAATTTGTTTCAACATTTCAGATACTACATGAATTTGTTTACATCCCAAGAATTAGATGAACACTGATTTATGAACTCTTATGTTTGTATTGTAAAGATGTAATGTAATGTCAGCTAGAGCCAGCAGCTGCTTTGTCTGGCACAAAGGTGGGCAGTAGCTATTTTAGCCTGTCTCCATCCTCAGGTGACCTCTAAAGTTCACTAATCAACATGTTATATCTCCCTGAACTATTTCTTGGCTGGTATGTTTTTGCCAAGGAGCGAAAATTGCCATTGAGCTTCTGATGGTTGCCTAACAACTGGTCCCAGCCAAAAAAGGATCCGACACATGACCCACTGTATAAAATAATGGTTCTTTTTGCACATTTCAGTTTTTATATAGCTACAATTATTGGGCTTCAGATGTGCTGGTGGGCCAATGTGGTTATCTCCAGGCTACAGTTTCCCCCTATGTCAGCCTCTATGCTAAGCTAACTGACTGTTAACTCCAGCTACACATTCATTTTCTTGTTTAACTCGCCGACAGAAAAATAAATTCCTAAAATGTTGAACTATTCCTCAAAGTACAGGTTATTGAGAGGCTTTACTTTAGTGTAAATACCTAGAGCTTCTGTATCACTATTGTGCTCGCTTTGCTTTGGGCCTTCACAATAAAACCTGTGCTCAGACCGATGCTCTTACATTTCTATTTTTAGCTCAAGTTCCATTCTCTTCAAGTTTTAACATGTTTTTTGGGGTAAAACAAGGTTCAGCAGTTTTATTGTGTGCTCATGACAGGTCCCACAAACAGAAAAAAAACCCAGAGACAACAAAAAAAGTCATTTTATTGGTCAGTTTCATGCAAGAACAAACTGACCACTTTTCATTTACAATACACAGAGACACATGTGGTTTAAAGACATAATTAAAAAAATGAACTCCACATTTATTACTCATTGTATTCAGTTTTTCTCTGTCAGTTAATTTAAAGTTGTATACACATATGTATGTTATCACATCCATTGACCATATGGCTTTGAGGGGAAAGGTGCCAGATAATTTGAGCTTCATACGTCATTTGCTAAATATGCATCATCCATCTTACCTGTTCCAACTTCCTGTATTTTCTCTGGCAGGGCCTTCATCACCGCAGTCTTCTCCCATGAAACCTCCCGTGCATTAATTAAGGCCTGCAACCATGTCTGAGGCCCACAGAATGACCACTGATCCTCTCTAGGAGAGTTGGAAAGCCAGACTGATCTGACAAGCTCACAGGGAAGAGAGCGAGAGAGGGAAAGGAAGGAAAGGGGTAGACTTATAATGCAATTTTCAAAAGGGAGTTTGATTTCATCCTGCAGGTATTTGGAAAGCAGAGAGAGAGAGGCAGGCTTTGGGGATAAGGCTCTCCTTTGTGTAAACTTTCCACTCTATGAAAAAAGATCAACAAGGGAAAAAAGGGGACTACTTTGGTTTCTCTTTAAGAATACTGGAAGAGCTGTGGTGGAAAGTCAGGGGGCAAGTGCCGGGCATGGTTTTGATTAAATGTTATGAGGCACCGAAGGGAGCGTTGCCAGAGAGCTTGCGCATTCTTAATTCCGGCCGTCAGTCAGCACTCAATATGGTCGTACCTCAGAGAGGGAAGGACAAAGGCGCTGAATGAGAAAACCAGATCAGTTCCAGGACGGTGTATTAATCTCACTGTTTGATTTAAACCAACATGAGGGAAACCCCCCAAAAAAAGGTGTTTTGGGGCTCGTGTTTGCTAACTGATGAATTTCAATGGCCAAAATGTCTCTAGTCCAAATATAAATAAAGGTTCATATTCATGACTGTGTTCTAAAGTAGTGAAAAGGTAACAAACTAGGTTAGACAATTATAGAAAAAACAGTCTCACTGTGAAATCCTAAACAAAATAGTGCTAAAACTCTTAGTTCCAGTTTCAATAATTTAGTAGTTTGAATTTGATGGACTACAATCTTGCAAAAAAATTTCTTTAGCTGTTGAAAGACTCTAGTTTCTGAAGGTTTGAGACAGCTGATTCATTATGATGCTGGAAGTCAGTGCTGTGCCATTTAAAAAATGATCGATTGGTATTAAATTAAACATGTTGCAAGAAAACATTTGCTACACTGTTATCTCACCACCATCAGCTTGAACTGTCGACACAAGGCAGGTTTGTTTCATGGATTTAAATTCTCACCTCATACTTTGATCCGTTATTGCCATGAAATCTAAAATCATCAGAACAGGCTCAACTTTCCAGTTTTTGGTGAGCCAGTGCCCAATGCAGCCTCAGATTTCTGTTCTTGGCTGACAGGAGTGGAACCTGACGTGGTTTTCTACTGTTGTAGCCCATGATTAGTGACTGAATTTCTGACAAACTCTCAAGTAAGCCTGGCACAAAGCTACAGAAAACTCTGGTCTCAGAAAGATTAAAAAGAAAAACTCATACAACAGCACCAATTCCCATGACCTCAGATGCACTGTGTTCATCTATGCTTACCTATTTGTCATATGAGCATCAATCACAATATGTTATGGACTTAAAGGAACTATTTTGTTCTCTTTTTCTTCTTTTCATAAAGATAACGTGCTAACAAACTAACCCCATTTGGACTAGACCAATATCTGATACTGAGTCACAGATGTGTCCAGTCGGCCCTGAAGAAGTCGTGCTGCTCATAAACTTTTGTCTTACAAATGCAGTAACGGCTGAAAGTCTTGGCAAGACTGGTGAGTAAACGTTAATGCTAATGCCAGGTGTGTAACAATAGCAAAACTATTCTAAAAATAGAATTGCACTTTTAAACATTGTTCCATTGAGTGTTGACTCACAAAGTCAATTTTTATCTGCTTTTTTTGTTGCTTTTGCCAGAATAACGTCACAGGAAAGCACTGGTTTGTGATTGTTTTTCTTTTTTTATCATAAAATCCATTTACCCAGTCAAATGGGACATTTTTGAGCATGATGGCATGACAGATTGTCAAGCCTCTGTGAGTCAGACTGGTTTTATGTTTTATTTTCACTAACTTTTAACAGTCCACTATACCTCAGGAGACTGTGTCATGGGAGTTGCAGTTGCAGCAATGATTTGTGCAATGCGAGCTGCTGTTTCTAGTCCTCTAATCCATCTATTCATTATGTTATTTCCCAACTTAATTAAAATCTTACATAACACACCTTTTAACTATTACACAATGGTAGATGATTAGGAGATCTCGGCCAACGGAGAACAATGAAGTAAATGTCACACTTTACACTTGAAGGACTTGCTTTTTCAACAGTTTCTCGATGAAACCAGAAAGTTACTGAGCAAAGACATCCAGGAGAATACTGGCAGAACATAGTGACAGGATGTCAGTATCTCTTTAGTGGAAAGACCATAATGTCAGAAATCTAAGTTTACAGCTTAAAGGGGCACTGCACCAAACTGAGACATGAAGATTTGTTTGCATTTCTCAAGAGGTACTGCTCAACATTTTATAGGTTTTATAATGTCATCTGTGTTTTTTGGAGGCACTTTCTAGAGGATTATTGTTAAAATGACTCATTTGATGTCAGCAGGGTCTCAAATAGGCCCTGAAGCTTAATATTTGCTTTTATAGCAACTGAGTAAGACACTGAAAATGTGAGTTTTGAAAGAAATGAGAGTTCAAAGTGTGGTTAGGGCCAGTCTTTTTAAAATTGTGTATCTTCTGAGTCCCCAGACTTAATAGATTGACAGTACTAAATTGACAGAAAAGGCCTTTAGATAAAATGTCTTTATGAGAGCTGTTCAGTTAGTAGTGTCTTTCAGGTTTATCAGTTATTATGGCTGTCACAATGTTTTGAGCAACTACTGAGACGTCACATCTATGACCATTTTTATTTAAGGGACTCACAGGTTTGAGCGATTGGTCAGTTTAATGAATAACCATACGCTGTGTTTTACAGAACAGCTTTGAAATAAACCTCCCTATAACCGCTGCTTTGTCACAGCTAATCCAGTCACCCTGCTAAGAACCCTGTACTTTGAACGCTTTGCATGTCAGAAAAGATTATTCATTTATATTCATCTCATTCTTCACAGTATGAAATACAGATTTTTCAATGTGAAAAGAAGATAATGCGGAACAAATTTATAGTACTTATAAACTGTAACAGAGCCATGTGTCACGAACACGAGGGAGGGGACTGTTTTCACTGAGAGTGAGAGACCCACAGATGTATGTTGCGTTTGTCTTCATGCTCACCATATTGTTTGTGTTTGAATCTTTTTTTCCAAATATCTGTTGACTTCCAAAGAAGACGCAGGGAGATTTCCACGCAGCATTGCCATTATCCTTAAGATTAGGTTGTTATCTTAGCTCTAGTTTTAGCCTCTTGTTTGTTGGAACACGCTTCTGTTTTTCCGGTTTGACAGCTTCGGTGTTGTGCACCATCACTGTCACAGATGAATTACTCAGGCTTGGCTCTTTTAAAATGATCAGTGGAGGGTTTTTTTTTTTTTTTTTTTTTTTTTGAGACATTCAACTGTGTTTGAACGAGACTGGCAGGAAGTTGTAGCTTGAGCAGGGCAATGAAAGGAAACCATGCGAGGTCAAAAAGAAACCCACATACGACCTTGGATGAAGTTAATATAATAATTAGTAGGAGGGTTGTTTAAAAGGCAGAGATGTTTTGACAGCTGTATTGTAAAATGAGGCAGAATGTTTTTGACCTAGTCTCAGTTGGTTTAATTGGGTTGAGGCATCAAGTAATACATACTTTTAAATTTGAACAAATATAGCCAGGAAATTCTGCCCGTATTTACCCATAATGTATTCATGCAGACATCTGTTTCATCACTCGCTGTTGACACATACGCTCGCCGACTTCTCCCGGACAACCCATCACGACACACATGAATCTCACCAGCACATCATGAGGTCTGGTTGTTTCTCAGTTTGACACGCTCTCATATCTCCTCTCAGCAGGCTCCTCGCAGCCCGCCACTGAGTTTTAATACCCCATCCCCAAACCTACGAGCTTTCCAGTGTTCACACAGTCCCTGCTGATCCCACGCAATCCTAATCTTCCTGTGTGTTAGAAGGAGGGGGTGATGCAATGTGATTAGTCTGACCAGGGAGGATGTACGTGTGTTTGTGTATGTGTTTGGTTTTGTTTGGCACAATATAATCAGAGAGAAGATTGGCTTGTATCTAAACCTTTTGCAATGAGGTCCAGAGTCAGAATAGCTCAATACAAATGGAAAATTTTGATTAACTTTTTAACATCTGGCATTTGTTTGTGCTCTAAATCAAATATAGGATAAATATGGGAATTTAATTGTCAGGTTGTTAAATTATGATGTGATTTGCTTGTTTGAATCTCTCAGCAACAGCCATCTATAATCTGTCTCTGAAATGTCCTCAAGTTTGTTTCTACTTGTTTTTGTTATAAATGCCAGTAAAATAAGATAAAACCAGATTATACTTATACACTTAGGAATATGTTGCAAATAGACACTGACATAGTAAATTGACTGCACTTACACATACATTTATACAGCACTTACATCATATTGAGTGCTTTTACCATTCACACAGACACACACTGATGGAACAGCCCTCAGAGGCAATTTGGGGTTCAGCATTTTGCCCGAGGGCACTTCAACACACGGCCTGGAGGAGCTGGGGGATCAAACCCAGACCCAGGTGCCTGATAATGAAAGTAAATACTGCGAAAATAACATTTCAGTTCATTTGCTCTGTCAGACACTATTTGCTGAAAACATATTGCTGCCTGGATTATGTCGTGCTGTAACGTCTTTTTCAGGTGAAGGAATTGCTAACTTTTTGTAGCGCATTATGTGGTATAGTGTTAAAACAACACTACATACCAAGAGATAAGGTATGTATTAAACTATGTAGGGAAGGATATGTGTAAACCTTTAAGTCAGTTTTAATCAGATGAACCACAGTCACTGCAGAACTCTGAGTAGCTCAATGAGACACAGGACGACTACACATGAGCATGAATTTGAAAAACAACACAACAACCTAGTAGATGTGAACACAACTGCAGTAAAAATATTTCCATACAACATGAAGTGACTGTGAAAGTACAACAGAGATTAAGTGTGTGTGTGTGTGTCTGTGTGTGTGTGTGTGTGTTACAATGAGAGCATAGCTGACCTTGTCTGTCTGGTCTCCGAGGTGAAGTCATTGTGCCCTCAGTCGCCTGCACCTGCCAGCAGAGTGTATTCTACACAGTCTGCCGAGTTTAAACATTTCATCACACTCGGTCGAGTCAATAGAGGCGGACACAATGTCTTTTGTTTGAGGAGGAAAAACTCATAACCGAGAGAGGTTGTTCATTTGTTTAGAGGCTCTCGGGGGTTTATCTCTGTGAAAGGAAATGAGCTGATGTTTGTCAATCAACAAGCTTTAAGTAGCCACACATGACTGAAGTGCAGATGTAAAATCTAAGAAAAAAGGGGACATATAAAAAGTCTGCTCTCAGCACCTCTCTCAGGAAAGTTTAGACATCCTGCCTCTGGCTGCTGTTCAACATATAGCACAGGAGGATATCAGGCAAAAAGACTCACTTTTATTTAGCAGAGGAAAGAACAAATATTTTAAATTGAATGAGAAAGCGTGAAAGAGCACAAAATGTTCATAAAAGAACAATATGGGTTTTTATGAATTATTGGAGACATGAGACACACCCCACCCATATGAAATCTTATATTTCCTCTTGCTAAAAGTAAAGTTCACTCTGCAGACAGTATGACATTTGGAGCCATGATTCACACACTAATCTTGTATTCCACTGAATTTAGCAAATTCCTCCTCACCTCCATGAACATCACTCACCAGGGCCACGAAAAACCAGTCCAAACCATCTCCAACGTAGGAATCAGTGAATGTGGAGGAGACAGGACCAGGACTTTGGTTGCAGAAACCACACTGAAAAAAAAAAACATAATTCTGCCTGAGTTAAAAACAAACAAGGATTATAGCTGCTGCTCCATCGCAAAAGCCACTGGAAAGTCCAAAGTATGTAAAACAACCTGACAGGAGTTCAAGTGAATGAACTGCCCAGTGCCCACATCTCCCCACATCTCCTCTCCTGAAATTTAAAGGAATAGTTTGACATTTTGGGTTGACAAGTTGTCACATCTTTGTTGAGACTTAGATGAGAAAATGACCGTTTAACCACATTCATATTTGTCTATTGCTCTATTTCCTAGCTGCTAGCTGTTTGCACTTACTTCTAGTCTTTGTGCTAAGCTATTGCCAACCAAATTACTTTTCAATTGATTTCACTAATACGGACCATGGTGATCATCTGACCTGTCTTAAGTCAGGTTGATCTGTCTAATATTATCCAAAGTTTTGAGTTTTGATGTTCAGTGACTATCAAGTTCTCCAGCACCAACAACAGGAAGCAGCAAGCCAAGTTGACAGAGAGCATAGGCGACCCCGGGGAAGATCAAGAATGTGAGTGGTTTGGTGTAAAGCCATATTAAATAAAGAAGGGAGGCAAGGGTAATGGGACACCAGGAAAGTAATTTCAAAATAAAACAGGAAATCATAAATAAAAATTCCCAGAACAGCAGTTTTAGGGACAAATCATAAAAATTATAGTGTTGAGTTACTAACGATATGTAATAATGTAGAATTTCATAAAGCAAAAAAGTCTGGAAATAATTTTTTTTCCTATTACACCAAGCTTGTGCAAGACATGCAATCACTTCATTCCATTGAAAATGCCAAAGATCACAGAATTTGAAAGACATAACATCATAATTTTGCATCAGCAAGGCCACTCTCAAAGGGAAATCATCAAACAAACAAAACAAATCATTGTGAGCTTTAGCATATCTTAGCCTTTTCACCCTGTTCCCCTGGTTACTTGTCTGCTGCCCTTCCACAAAGACAATTCCTGATCAAGCTTCTTCTGACTGTAGAAGGTCAACTTGGCTTCATCCTGTTGAAGCTGCCAGATGCTGAGCCAGATCTTTTCTGGACTTCTTCCAGTCTCTCAAAGGAGAAAATCTGAGAAACTTCTCATTAGATCTTGAATGTTTTCTTGGCCTTCCAGTCCTTTTTTGTCCTTGACCCACATTTCTTTATAACAACTTGAATACCACATCTTAAGTATCGAGTTTGTTTGCTGATAATGCTCCCTTTGAGAGTGGCCTTGCTGATGCAAAATTATGATTTTATGATTTTTTAAATTCTGTGATCTTTGGCATTTTGAATGGAATGATGTGATTGAAAGTTGTTCTTATACATATTAGCAGCTTCCAATGAGTTGAGCTCATACAACATGTATGTAATGTTCAGGCATTTCTTGCACAAACCTGGTGTAATGGACCTTTTTCACAGAATCATTTTGACATGAACTAGTTGACAAATACAAGTATTCATTCCATTTAGGTTTAAGAGCCAGGTTTCTGCTGTTGCTCAAGTGTAAAGGGAGGTCACACTGAATACTTTAGCCTATAGAAGCTGTTTTTATTGATTTTTATTGATTTATTTTTTATTTATTTATTTTTTTTATCCTGCATACACATTTCCTGTATTTTCTGGTTGTATTCTAATAAAGAGACTTAGAAAAAAACCCCAAAAACAATAAAAAACAGCTCATTATAGCATTGCTAAAGACAAATCTAAGGGTGGCCTAAGGCTTTTGCACCGTACTGTATGTCTACATAATATACATAAAAATACATATTTGTATAGACTAGACATGTATAACAATGCATGAAAATGTAGGTTTCATATATTTAACATGAAAACTAAATATATGTAAATATATAACATTGCATGCAAGAACATAATTAGTCCCAGTATTTTTGCTTCATCACTGGAAATTTGGCCAGTCATTTAAAGGATTTACCAGCTGTTGTAATGACTCAACAGAAAAGCTCTGTTTCATCTTCTTTTTTGTGAGCTAATGGAAGTTTTTGGTTCACTGAGAAAAAATGAAAAGGTTGTGTGGCTTCAACTCAGAAAATCTGAGTGGATCAGTAACAATGGTGGAGAAGAAATGAGACTCCAAAGTCAAAGCCAAGAGTGAAATTAGAAAATTAAAACTTCAATTCTTGAAATAATTAACTGGGTTGTGTCTGTCAGTGATCGTTCTTTTTCTTCTCTCTTTCCCCATATTTGCCCTCAGAAATCATTAAATTATAATTAAAGTTTTAAGTTTTTGAACAATAAAAAAAGAGGCTTTAAATTTTCATCAACATCAGTCTTACTACACTATAGTTAGTTACTTAGAGAAACTGAATCATGGTCCAAATCTGGAATCTAAGAATCCACTCGGGGTCAAGTAAGTAAACCTGATTTGACGAGTTGGTTGATTTAGCTACAGTAAACAGAAAAACACACCCCTTAAAACCAAACAAATACGATGTCAGATCTGAAATCAACATGTTTGCTATTGTCGAAAATCAAATCACCTTCTCCCACTCCTCCTGTTCCTCCTCTTCACTCCCTTGACTTTTCGCCATCCTCCCCCTCTGCCCTCGCCTCCTACTCCTTCCTGTCAGGTCATGCCAAAACCTGCTTCACATCTGGCCTGACAAACACCAATAAAACAGAGCCCTTTGTCATGGGGGTGGCAATTCAATAACTCAATTGGTATCAATTTGATGAGGGGAGGGGTAAAGCCCAAAGGCTTACCAGACGTTTCCTGAGACTAGGGAGGAACAAACAGACCATGGGAGGGGAGAAAAGAGAAGTGAAAGATTTAAAAAAAGAAATGGGTACATTTAGATGTAACTTGTGTGTCACTGCCAAAAACTGTCTGAGAATGAGCAAGAATGTCTCATAAAATTAAATAAAAACACACTGAGTGCAACAATGAGTGGTAGAGAAAAATCAAAAGCAGCACTTGGGAAGACACAATAAGAAGGATGATAGAAAACAACTAATTAAAAGTGACAAGGGGATGGAATGAGTTACTGAAAATAGCTGAACACTCCAAACGCACTCTTTCTTGTTGTTAGAAGTGGGCATAAAGAAGTTGGCCATGGCCTGCTCCTGCCGTGGGTCAAAGGTCACCTGTTGAGAGAGGAAAGGTCAAGGGGAACAAGCCCTGCAGCAGTAAAGTTTAGAGAGGGGCTTTGTTCAATAAAGCTGACAGGAATAAAGAAGAATCAAACAAATCTGTCTGTTTACTATTAACTACTCACCACCTGCAGGGTTGAAAAGTAGCTCTGTAAAGCTTGTAGCACGCTATTTTAGAGGGTAACAGCTAAAATTATCCAAAATAACCAAAATATAATCATAATAATATCATAATCTGCTGTTCTGCTTTCATTTAGTTCTGCTTTCATTGGTTCAATAATAAATCACTAAATACATTAGACTTTTTCTTGAATTTAGCAAAATGGAAAATGAGGGTGTGGTCATAAGGATGTCGGATGGGCTTTTGTTGAGACTGACTCACATCCAGAAGACCAGAATTCATTCAATTTAAAATTGAATTCATCTTTCCCTTTGTATTGACAGATAACTACAAATAATCATAAATCTCAGGTTTTTGTTTCCCAATCCCAATCCTGAAATCCAGATTATAGCAGAAGAAGTGTTTATTGCTGTTCTGAAGACAGGGTGAAAAGCTGGCCTTTGTTTAAATATGGGGATGACAGCACATATTTCTCTCCAGAAAAACATTTGTAGACTTGAGTTCGGTAATAGACATGGAAAGTTAAATACTGTTGTTATGTAACCATTGAAAAATGAGTCAGAAAGAGTTCAAACCCTGGCTCCTCTACATCTCTACACAGCTGGCCAATGATGGCAGCAGATGTCGAATATAATAGTAGTTTCCATGTGTAGATATGTGATAGATAAAAAGCAACAATATCATTGGACATAAACAACAGCATTGGACATGTTCATGTATGTCAATAGGGTTGTATAATAAGACAATAGGCATAGAAGAAAAGTTGTAAATAACAAAATTAAATCACTTCATCTCTGTTACTGTACATGAGGGCTAGGGAAATCCTTGGTGTTTTCAACTTGATCAGCAAGCATTTGAAAGTTATTTGAAGTGCTTTGAAAGGTTTTACTTTTTCAGATTTTCTCAATCCACTGAAGTGCTACATAATTATCATGCCTTAAAAACATCAAAAATAGAGTTACATGATTTTCATGTGACAGAAATGACCATTCATGGACAAGAAATTACAGATTTAATGTACTACATGTTTATGAGCATTATTAGCACTGCAATTGCTCTCTGCATCTGTGTTTCAGACATGCATGCATGCATGAATGCGCCTTTCCATACTCATGAATGATTTATGCCCCTTCCACATTGTATGCATATTTGCAAGCATATGGTTTACAGGCACGTATGCCTCACCATGGTGTATTCTTAGTCTGTTATGCTTTGCAGTGAAGGCCCGAAAAAGGTGCAAGTATTTGGTAATCCCTACTCTGTGCAGTCATGTCATTTCTTATCACAACATAACCCTGCCTGGCCCTGAGGACCTATTGTTGTAAAAATACTGGAGCCCAATAAATCCAGGGCCGCTGCTCCAAAGCCCACCGTTGACCACTGAAGCTCTTCCCATCACCTACCTGCAGGTTACCTCTACTGCTCTGTCTTTTCTTTCAGGTCTCCTTGTTCCTGTTTTCAACTTTTGTTTGAAGTCCCAGTAGAAATTATAGATCTTGTTTCTGCGCTTGCTCTCAGTTGTTTTTCCTCTTTTTTCTGTTCTCTCTCCTGCTTTCCTCATCATCATTATTTCATGTCATCTATTAGTTTTAGTAGACATGGCAAGGACTTTACTCCTTATACTTTTGGAAAATGGTTTTATCTAACAGTTCAAATGATCCGTGACATCTCGGGTGGTCCTGTGTTGTGCTGTGTTAAAGACTTTTTCATGCTAATTCAAAATCTGCCTTGGAGAACATGGAAGTCATTAGGAGCCCTGGGGAGGAGAAGACCTTTGGGTTCCTCGGGCAAATGAATGGCAATTAAAGCTAATTAAATTAAAGCTTGTGTTTTATTTCAGAGAGGAAAAGGGCCATCTACAGCTTTATCCACTGTGATTTTCTCATGAGAATAAGGAACATGAGATCTCAACCCAGACTGTGAGCGAAGCCATTTTGGAGAGAACTACAAAGCGAGGCTCCTCTTAAAGTAAAGCAGTTCAGCTCTTTTAGTGATTCAGTCAGGCTGTTCCTACTCAATCTGAAAGGTAAATTCCACTCAACTGGACTTTCATATACAAGGTATTTTGCAAAGCAGTTCTTTTCTTGGGTGGTTTAATTTAATCTCGACCAGAGTTGTTCAGTTCATTCACGATGAGTTTGGATTCAAGTGTTGTTTTCTTGACAAATTGAAGCCAATGTAAAAGTCTTTTAGTTCAGAACATGGACCACTGAATAAACAGTTTCTTTGTAATTTATTGTATTTACATGGCAGGTCCGAGATTTAATTGTAAAGGGGCTATTTGTAAGTTTTCTTTGCTGCTCAACATAGCTAATGGAGCAGTGATTGTCACTTGACAATCATCCGTCCATCTAGTATCTATATCGCTTATCTGTCAGGTCGGGGGGGGCCAAGGCCGGCTGACATAGGGTGAGGGCAGGGTACACCCTGGACAGATCACCAGAGGCAAACAACCATTCACACTCACACCTATGGACAGAACCTATGGGCTTGCTGGTTAGTATGCTAACTTCAATTAAAGAAAATAAAGAAAAACGAAAGAGACAAGGGCATTGTTTTCTACGTCTGGGGACAACTTTTGGTGAGTAAATGAATTAAGTTTTCTGTTGATGCTGGCTTTGTAGTCATACCAAAACTTAAAAATAGCTCATTTTAAGAAGAAGTTTGACATTATTCTATAATTGTCTCACTGACAGCAAATCCCACAAAATCACCAAAACCAACATCCTACTAGTTTGTTTGTCAGTACTGTCCTTCTTCTCTGTTTGAGGCTCCTCAGCTGCAATGGTTCCCACTGAAAAATAGGACACAGAAACCTCAGTCATTTCCTAAAACAGCTTGGCACTGTAGTTTTTAGCAAATACTACTCAAAGAGGAGTAAATAGTGCATTTGTTGGAGATTAGTTGCAGATTTTTATCAACACACATGTAGTGAATATTTACAGGAGCAGGAGATTGTATATGGGATCAACTCACATAAAACTACAGTGGGCATATCAATGAAAGAACATGTCACCCAGTGCAACACTGTGGCTCATTTATGTGTTTTTAATAGGTTTTGGACAACAATGGAGCTCTATGCCACAGAGGAATACGATATATCAGGCTTTGACTACACAGACTTTTGTTTGGATGTTGGATCAAATCATTGTTGGTTTCGGTTTTTAACGGGATTTATTGACAATAGGAAAAACACAAGTCTCCAGTCTCGAGCTCCAGTTTCAAGATCAAGGGCATCAAAGTGCAGAGCCTTAAATTCTTGAATTTTACAGATGCCACATTTGTGTTAATCATGTGGTTAATGCAGCTCCGGATCACGGACGAGTCTTTCAACTAACAAGTTTTGCCGCCTGTGACGACTGAATGGAAATTTTATGGAAACATTAGAATTAGGAATTGTGGTATATACAGTAGCCTGGTTTTTCAGAACCTGTTTAACATGCTTTTTTTTTTGTTTGTCAGTTTAATGGATCTTCATTGCCTGCCCAATGATAACAGCAAGATGAAAATGTAAAAGATTCAGTTAGATTTAAGCAACCATAACTCCATCATACCTTTGAAAGACAATAAATGAACCTTTTCTTTGTCTTACTGACTTTCCCCAATCAATACAATCACATTCAACCATCCAATCAAATGTTGTGTCTGAATCTCCCGCCAACTGATGCAAGTCCAGTCCCTATATTTAACTCCAGTAAGTGGCTGTGATAAGGATTTAGAAGGACATAAAACTTCAGATCAGAATCCCCTTTATAGATTAGAAATGCATCCAGGAAAAGAATCTGTGTTATGACATTATGTCAAATGGTTTCGTGTATTTGTGAATGGTTTTAAACACAATGCAGTATGTGAATCCTTTTCAACCAAGACGTCCAAGCTCTTTGAGCCAAAATCTTTCTCTTCAAAATGCACCAATGTCCAAAAGATATAAACCTTTGCCTTTAGTGCGGTAGCAGCTGTAGTAAACATTCTCTGTCTCTTACTGAGCCTTATATATTACCCAGATATGTCAGCATTGATAGAAAGATATGTTGCAGCAGGGATGAGCTGCATATGGAATTTGTGATTGTAAGTTAGGCACAGTGTATACACAGAAGTATGTATGCACACACACTGAGCTGGAGAGAGGAGGTGGTGGTGGTGGTGGTGGTGGGGTGGGGGACTTAAGGCTTGTTGGGTCCGTTTAAGCCATTATCAGGTCCAACGATCTGTCTGCAGTTGGATTTCACTGCATTCACTCTTCCCTCCCGCCTCTTTTCTCCACTCGATCCATCTATCCACCCCCAGCGAGCTCTGACTACTTTCATTACAACCAGATTGTTCAAATAAATCAAGCCTCTACCCCCTCCCCCGGCTTCTTTTTTCTCTCTCCGTCTCTGTATTTTCTCTCAGCGCCCCACAGTTCTCCATATGGAGGAAGGTCTCTAAATGAGAAGCACATTTTGGGGCTAATGAGGGAGATGGGCTGTGAAGTTGGGGTTTGTTTTAATTAAGGGGCGTCATTGTGACTCCACCGTCCATATTGACCATTTTATATTACAGAGGTTGAGCCCAAGCTATACATATCAACAAAATGAAACCAACCTTTGATCATGATGGGAACCAGCCACTCATTTAAATTCTCACCTTTGGGTTGTGAATGTGTCACAAGGTCTGTTTGAAGGTGTTTGTAATTGGAGAACCATAGCCTACAGTGAACTGTACCTGTTAGTCTAAATTTATGTTGCATTGCAGAAACTAGAGAGTAAAAATACTTGAAAAAACATTTAAAACCCAATAAAATTTGCAGGTGCTTTTCTTTAATGCATTGTTCAAACAGAAGTGTTATTAAGGAACATTTTGTATTTGCTGGTAATTAGCCAGCTGCTTTGTAAGAGGAAAAAAGTCACTGTGTGCTGTGTATAAAGTAATAAAAACACAACTTATTCAATAAAAGATGGTGCAAGTTTCAGTTAGAGGGAGAAATCCTATACCGTCTTTTATTTAACAGGGACCTACCCATGTTAAATCAAAGATTTTAAATCGACCATGTCTAATTTTTATGTGCTGCTGAATGTGGGTTCTTGCTGGGAGTGAGTGGTAGTGGTTGCTGCTTGACGGGAGCTTCAGCCATTGTTGTCTTCTGTTGCATCAAAAATAGCATCAGAGGCCTTGAGGGAGAGGGGAAGGAAGCAAATTGCTATAGACAGTTAGTCAGAGGGTTTATCTCAGTCTTCACATCCATCAAGTCCGACTGCTCACTTCTCTGACAGTTTCAAATCCTCTTCCTCTTCCACATTTGTTCAAGTGATGGGTCTCCCCTTTGATGCCAAACTAAATTTTGTCTATGTCTGCAAAATAGCTTGGATAGACTTGCCAGCTACTGCTTAGTTACCAACTGATCTCATCTGTTGGGTCTGTTATGGTAATCTTAAACAGAGAAAAACTCTAAAATATGCTTTCACAGTTCATCACAACAAATTGCTCGGATCCATACCTCTGACAGGTTCAGACAGCGTAACACTGAATACCATTCTAGCATTGCAATGATGTCTATTATGTTTCTGGGGTAACACATTGTCATGAACACTGATTTGTCACCAGTAAAAATCTGTTTGTGCTGAACAGCTTTTCCAGATATTTTTTTTTCTTTATCTCAGAGAAGAAAAATGTTCCAGACTGTCACAAACACACTTGACGCGGCTCCATCTCAGTTTCCTGTTATGTCACGGTGCTATTATGACATTTTATTAGATTTATATTGTCTTTTGTGGACACTACCCAATGTTTTGCTGAATCCTAGAAGATGCATCCTTCATTTCTGCCACAGTTATAGTATGCCATCCAATACCACACCCTAATTGCTTTAGCAAACAAACAAACAAACAAACAATATTTACCTGAGAGTATGTGGAATCCAGGATGGTAATCTAAAACGCCCGGCCTCTGAGCCACAGTGGCTGCTGTCAGCCCCAACTCTTTAAAGGAAGCCATTTATTTTCATTTCTTTTTCATCAGAAACTGAAAGGCTGTAATCTGTCCCCACAAATATACAATATAATTAGGTATCTGCATTTCTTTACAGACTTCCTACTACTGTTCTTCTGGGCACTGAACTTGCTCAACTGGAAAAAGCGTGACTGATGCAGACTTTAGCAGGAGGCTGTGCTTGTCATGTATCTGACTCTTTTATTGCTGCCTGCATATATGATAACCACCTAAATGTCATCATTACCTCAGTAGACTTGTGTATTTTTGTGCATGTGATCATTCTTATAAGAAGGTAACTTGTAACTGGGACAGAGGAACTGACTGATAACATCTGTTGGCTGATCAGTTCTTTTGATGCAGATGTTTCCTGATGTTCCCACTGTAGTTTAGGTTTGCAAGTAAAGTAGATAAAAAGCTGCATCTGAGTTGATTTTTATGTGAGATGTAAAATAATATCTGACTCTCAGGGGTGTGTAGTAACCATAATTCATTTATTTGACCTTTGCCCTCTGTGACACCTGCAACAGAGCCCCTTCCCACCCCAGCATGGTATGTTTGGTGTGTCTCCACCTTCCATGTAAAACTAACCTCTAAATCTCAGTAATAAACACATTTCACTTGATATGAAGTTGCTGTATCCAGATGTCAAGCGTACTGTATTCTCTGCACCAGAGAAAAGCAGTACCACAGTGTCACAACCATTGCTGATAGACATTTGAGGTCAACCTGCTGCTTCATATGCTTTCATTACTGTTGCATTTCTCAAGTGTTACATTTATCAACATAATGGCTGCAGAGCATCTTGATGTGCCACTTCCAGGGCCTAGGCATTTTTAACATACTGGCTCTGTCTCAAGGCCCACTGAATTGACACCTGTGCATTTCGTGCTTTGACAAATTAAAATGCTTCTCATAAAATAGACCACAATGAAAATGATTCTCACAAAGCCGGTCTGTCTGTTTGACATGTTTGTGTGTAATTTGCAAATGAGCCATGCTCAATCTAAACTGCAGCTCTGGAATTTCTATATCAGAGCAGACATACCTGAACACTGAAGTCACCACTGTCTCCACTCGATTGGCCGTGGAGTCTGATCAGTGTCACGACGCTGAACCAGGAGTGTTGATAACTGAATTAATAATCTAAACATTCACTTGGTAGAAAAGGTTTACTAAATGTTCAGAGAAGAAATTAGCTTTCAACCCTTTATAACTTGTATCTTGTACTTCCTACTTTAAGTTTTAACTGTGGGTGAGACACAGTTAAAAAAAAAAAAAAAAAAAAAAAGTAAATGGTGAGTCAGCAAGAAAACAGCAATTGGTGAGCGATGTAATCTCTGTGATTTGGAAACTTGTGTGTTATTTTGTAAATTCTTCCACTGGCATCTGTTCTTGGCTATTAGTGGAAAATACACAAAATGACCTCCATGTACACACCAGCATGACGTAACAAATAATGATGTTGTGGTTGAGGTTAGGGTGTGTGTGTATGAGTGTAATGAGGTATTGAAAGGTACAGGCTGTGCACAGTCTTGTGTTGCTCGTGGAAATCCTTTCTCAGTTGTTGTTTTTAACATGGTTCTATGACAACACCCCTGCACATTCAAAATGCACTGAACAACCTAGAATGGGCCCAAATTCCTCAAATCTACAAGGAGGAGGAAAACAACCTAACCTAACCCTAACCCTAACAACCCTCACCAGTAATCACATTAAGATGTACATAACTGCACCACTGGAAAAAATATAAGTGACTTGAATCTGCAGCTAACACCAGTCTTGATAAAACACAAAACCACAGTCTGTTATTAGCATCATGGCATTTTAATACTGTTCTTTTTCTCAGCATTGCTTCTCAGGCAAACATGTACACAATAACATAATGGACATAACTGACAAACATAAAATGATAAGAAAAAAGTTTCCCTAAATAAAAAGGGAAGGTGCTGTAATAAGCATGTTGAAAATATTTCAAACATTTCCTGCCCTGCGCGCTCTCCAAAGCAGTACAGAGAGTCTTCCAGTTGATATATTGGAGGAAAGCAGATATATGAGCATCTGTGTCTGTGTTTATACTGGACTATTGACAAAGTGAAGAGAGTAGTGAAGCCAGAGAACGGTAAGTTGATTTTGGACAGTGCTTGAGTGTAGTGCATGGACTCAATTATAAAGAAGATAATATACTGTAGCTGTGGAACCAAAAGAAAAAAAAAGATACAGACACGCACACCTGAACAAACCAACTGATAACACCCAGTTATCTAAGCTTTCAGCTGTAGGATAACAAAAACCAAGGAAGGTCATTTTTTTTAACAAACCTGGATAAATTGATCACATATTATTTCATATTTCTTCATTTTTAGTTTGTAATGTAATAGAATGCAATGTCTTGTGAGGCAAAATAAAGGCCCTTTTGTTTCTGAATTACACATCAACGTGTAATATGAAACTACAAGATCTTGGTGAGGCTCTGCACCAATGTTGCTGAGGCACATCTCTGTAAACCTGTTCTACTTTGTTATTTAAGATTCTTTTTCATTATCTTTTCCAAAGAAAATATATTTTAAAGAAAAGTAACACCAAAAGCTTGTGTATTCCCAGCCCCAGACAGGAAGAAGAGAATAAATACCTACGACTGGTGCATTTCACAGTCTGGTTGGCAGTAAACAAGCAAAACAGTCTCCAAACACACAAGCCAGTAATCGCTGTTGAGCAAAATCACACTGGATGGTTAAAGTGGAGGGACATAAAACCAGCAAGAGTGTGTGAGAGAACAAAAACCTGCAGGGGATCACTGTTTAGGGGCAGCACAGTGGTGCAGTGGTTAGCACTGCTGCCTCACAGCTGGAAGCTTCTGGGTTTGAATCTGCTGGCCGACTGGGGTCCGCCTCTGTGGAGTCTGTTCTCCCCGTGTCTGTGTGGGTTTCATGTGGGTCCTGCTTCGTCCCACAGTCCACAGATATGCAGGTTAGGTTCACTAGTGACTCTAATTTGCCCAAAGATGTTAACATAGACATGAATGGTTTCTTGATATATCAGCCCTGTGATACACTGGTCCAGGGTCCCTAAAACAATAAGCGGTATAGCTAATGAATGGCTGGAACATGGTTAGACCATGTCAGAAATGCTATACTCAGCAGCACAGAGAAGAAACAGCTAGTGCCTAAAGCTTCATGGCGCTCCCAGCAAACTGCCTTGGATCTCTGCGAGCTTGCTGTCTTTTCTTGCCACATGTGTGCCACTTTATGAGTGGGCTCTGTGGCAAAAGGCCTTTGAACACAGTTTTGGGAGCTCTGGCAGTCAAACACAGTCTGAGGCTTGTCTTAACCATGTCCTTATGAAGCATTGGCAGACCTGGCAGAGAGTGTCTGCCACTTGACAGATCCTCAGATATACTGTTTGCTGTATTCTGTACACAAAGGATTTTAATTTGATCTTTGCATTAAAACAATTTACTTTGATTATTGCTGGGTGCTTTTAGTGCTCACCTTGAACTACTATTTACTTTACACTGACTGCAAGGAGCTCAGGAAAGTTTTAACAAGCCTAAATAAAAATAGAAAATGATAAAATCCATGATGACTTAAGCAAGTTTCAATTGACAACAATAACAATTCAGATTAGACATCAACAGCAACACATTAAAAATAAAAGAAAAACATGACAGAAACAGGAATATCATATCAGCTAAACAAAACTGCCTTCTAGTCACGGCACAGAATAATGCAGGCAAGTCCATTTACAATGGCTCTTCGTTCAGTCCATTTATCTTTCACAGCAAATTTATCTCCGTGGAGCCAGAAGCTTTGGGATGTGTGGAAAGCATTATTGTGGATCTGTTGACACTGAAAAATCCAAATCCGCATGTGAAGAAACTTGAAAGTTTTGTTTCAGATGAGATAATATTAACAGGAAAAATGGATTTTAGGCAGCTGTACGGTCATCAAGCTATTACTAGCAACTTTTTTTTCTCATTGCATTTCCTTATATGACCATTTTGTCTTGTGGCAGTTCATCACTGGGACACCAGAGAGGAAAAGGAATATTTCATTTCAGTGCAAGCTTCATTAATTCCCATGGAGCAGTTGGAGTTGGTTTAAAACCCCTTTTTGCACCAGGACGTGTGGTCCAGGCAAGTCTGGATCCCTGTTTTCATTTAAACCACTGTCATTTCCCCCACTGCTGTGCACGGCCCAAACACTGAGGCACTTTTCTCCTGACTGTATCTCCCAAATCCAGCAACAAGATTACAGCTCATTCACCTAGTTCCTTTTATATAAACAAAGAAATTTTAAAAATGAGCCGCCAATTACAGTTGTGTCAATGCAAAAAGGCACTTCCGTTTTCACTCTGCTACTAAGGCCTCTCTAGTTGATTGCACTTTGTTTAATCACTTGGTAAGGTCTCACCACCACCAAACTTGGCTAGATCACTTTAAACCACATCCTGTATATTGTCCCACAGTGGTTTAACACATTTCCAATATGCTACAAAATCTTAAATTCATCATTTAGTATCTTTAAAATAGATGATCCATTCTGTAGTGTTATCATCGAGACAAGTCCAAAGTAAGTAAGTGCCACTTTACAAATTGAGGATATGTGTATTTGGAATGAAAATTAGATTTTTAACCACTAAGTGAGCCATAGCAGGATCTGACAAGTCCCCATGGGCAAGCCCACTCTCTCCAAAATCTTTCCAAGTGTTTGTTTGTTATTGCATCTCAGAAATAAGATGGCTTTAGGGATGCTATATTGTTATTTGATGGGCAATGCCCTTGCATCAGTGGTACCTCATAGTCCAAACCCCCATTTTGTTGCAGGGTTGGAGGTGGCTGAGGAGTGTGACAGCGGTCAATCTCAGGCTGTTTGTGGGGTAGTGTACCATTTCCTCCATTCTCCAGGCAGGCCTTGATCCCCTCCAGTTCCATGGGATCATGATCAGCTGGGCCCAGCTCAAGCTCCATTCCTGCCTTGGCCTGCCTCCTCTTCCGCAAACAGATGATTGTCCCGGCCACCACAGCCAACCCAAGCACCAGTGCCAGGGCAGCAAGGGCAGGGATTAGAGTATATGTTGCCTGGTTCTGTGTCTCCACCCTGGGCTCTAAGGATGTCAGTGAAACCCCTTCGGTGCGAGCCTCTGTACACGATACTGCTTCCACAGTGCTGTTGCCCCTAGAGTTGATTCTCTCCCTCAGGGGACTGGCACACACTGAGTAGGTACAGTTGGGTCTCAAACCACGCAGAGTGTATTCAGGGTAAGATGCTGGTACACTCAGGATTATGGGCCGGCGGTCAGGCCCTGAAAGGTTACGGTAGGTCAACCTAATGCCACGGATGTGTGGCCGTGTCTCAATGAAGCGGTGTAGGTCAAGAAGGATAGATGTGGAGGTTACCTGCCGTGAGCTGATGGTATCAAGTTCAGCAGGCATCGCGGGGGCAACGACCAAAACCTCTGTTGCTGAAGGTTTTGGTGGCTCAGGAACTTCATCTACATTTTCACAGTACAGGCCAGAGGCTCCTGAGGGACAGAGACAGCTGAGTTGACCCAATGGATCAAAATTACAAGTGCCACCATTAAGGCAGATGTTTGGTGGGCAGATGTGCTGCTCATATTCCTCACTGGTGGAACTAGGGGACACTGGAGATTCTGGTGGAAGGGGGTAGCTGTCTGTTTTTGAGGAGAAGGTTTCCTCACTGGGTGGTGGAGGAGGAGGAATAGCGTTGGTATGGGTGGTTTCAGGAGATGTGGTTGGCATCTGGGGAACAGGAGTACTTCCAATATGGGAGACAATCTGCACTGTTGTGGTAGGTGGACATCCAAAATCTTTGTGTTCTAGTGCTGAAAGCATCTTCCCAGCATTAACTAGAGGGAAGTGACATCTGGTTTCTTCAGGCCTCCCAAGACTCACACCCTTCTCTTTTAGCCACACAGGGAACCAGGCTAATGGACACAAGCAGTTGAATGGGTTCTCAGCTGCTGTGAGATGCATCAACCTTGGAAAGCTCTGGAAGAAACCCTGTGGAAAACCCTGGAGATTAAGTCCACTGAGATCAAGTTCTTGAAGTGCAGTCAGTTTCTGGAAATCCTCAATCCTGAGCTCACCAAATGGGTTGGCTGCCAGGCTTAGCTTTATCAGACCCTTAAGGGAGTCTTGCTTTAGGGCCTGTGGCACCTCATCTAACTGGTTAAAGGAGATGTCGAGCTCATGGAGGTTCCCCAAGGAGGCTATAAGATCCTCATCCACAGTGGTAAGCCCCAGAGAGGCCACCTTAAGGGCTTCCAGGTGGGGAGTCTGGAGATCTGAGATTCCCAGGTTTGGGATGTTGTTGTTACTGAGGTCTAGCAAGAGAAGCCTGGGGAAATGAAGGGATGGCAGAAAGGTGAGCTGGTTCCCTTGGAGCTTGAGTTCTAGTAACATCTCTAAACCTTCAAAAGCTTCCAAATGGATACTCTGAATGTGGTTTGCATGGAGATAAAGCCTCTCCAGCTGGACCAACCCAGAAAAACTGTCTTTGGAAATGTGGGTAATGTGGTTTGAGGAGAGATCCAAGTTCTTCAGCTTTGACAGCATCTCAAAAACACCATCTGGGATTTCTGCCAGCTCATTCTGACTCAGGTCGAGCATCTCCAACTCCACCAGGCCTTTGAAGTCACCCTGGGACAAAGTGCTGATGCCGTTCTGGAAGATGTAGAGTTGTTGAGTGGTGGCGGGGACACTGGGCACAGTGCTGGACTGTCGATGAATGCAAAAGATTGAGTCTTGTGTCACACAGGAACAGTCTGCTGGGCAGTCAGAGGACAACACCAGACCAGATGAGAGTAATAAGAGTAGGAGGTAAGGTAACATGGTGATGCAGGCCTCGGACTCTGAAAGACATAATAAAAGAAATGGTTTGTGTTAGTCACCATTCATATACTAAGGTGGTCACAATTAAAGGTGAAATGTTACAGTATGGAACTAATTGAGACATAAAATATATTGGAAATAAGTTCAAAGACGTCATTGCTGGGAAATATATGTAAGTAATGGAAGACCATTTTCCCAGTCTAATTCCTAAAGCCTAATTCTATTGGCTCATAAAGAAATGCCAAAGGATTTTTTCATTATCCCTTCCATGAACATATCCATGCTCTCACATCCACGCATGCAAGCACACAGAAATGAATACAGCACAACCAACACACCCTATCTTCCACACTAACACAGCCATACAAACACTAACACTGACTACTCCATCACAGTGACTTTTATGTTTTATATCTTTAATGAGCAGACACCCCAGGGATCAGGACCCACAGGCCAAGGCCGTCGCCTTGGCCTGTGGGTTAATTCAGCCCACCCAGGATGACCCCTCCTGGGATAAGTGAGAAACCTATTCAGCCTCTTTCCTGTGTTTATGACACAGTCCTTAGCCCATGCAACCCAGTCTGCAGTAATGCAGCTCGACACCCACAGACACATGGCTACAACATACAAACATACCCAAGGCAAATATGCTGTGAGTATGAAGGCACATGCACACACACATTCAATAACATGGTTTGACATATTTGCCTAATCATGTAACCAAAAACATAGGCACCAGACACAGGACTGTAGGGAATTGCGGGGCAAGTGTTGCTGGTTTGGGGTTGTAGATATGTGTATAAATGTATGAGTGTTGGATGTGGTTGCCTTGCTCTAATTTGATAATATTAAGGCAGACAATGAATGTGCACATTTGTGTGCAAGTGTCATGATTACAGCATAAGGTTTTATCAACCAAACTAATCAAACTAATTGGCCCACTTTGTAAAAATTGTGCAGTGGCTCTTTTCCTATGATATGACTCAACAGAGCCTCAATGTGTCTCCCAAAATAATATAAACAATTGTCCAAGTGTTTCACATTTGATTGATATTTGCTTTATGTTTCACTGGAGCAGCTAATTAAAGACAGCAACTACTAAGGAAAACCCCTCTTCTCTTGGAAACTCAATGTTTCATTGTCTGTAAAGCTGCTATTAAAGTCTGAATGAACTGAAAGTTGTTCTCTAGTTTAGTTTAGATTTGTCCTTGGCTAGAAGGGATGTTAAATTCATCCAAATTATATATAGATGATATATATATCAGAACACTACTATGTGATCAGCACAGATGATTCGGAAGCTTAGTATGACAGTGTGATCAACTATTTGCCTCCAGACCAGTTGGAGCCCAAAAAGAGGTTTTTCAATTTCATCAAGCTTATTCTGGATGGGTTATTGAAGTGTGGCTTGGTCCAAGAGTCACAAGACAGAAACTTGAGATTGATCCTGGTAACAGTCAAGAGGAGTTTCCCTCAGGGAGGAAAAGAAAACAACTGCAAATGATGAGACTTTTTATTTGAATGAACAAAAATATATTTTAAAATGTTTTTAAATGACCAACTAATGTAATAGTGTATCATTTGACTTCATGTGTAGTGAGCTCCATCTTAGGTCTTCTGTCCATCACCAACATCTTCCTAACAACCTCTCATAAAATACATACATCTGTATGTCACCCCTTCGTCTTCCCTCTCATCTATACCTTTCATCTCCCCCTCGTCGACCTGGCTTGTGTTCGTAAACTCTTGCACTTCTGCCCTTTTTAAGACTCCTGTGGTGGAAGTACAGGAGAAACCTGAGATGTTTTCTTAAAGTCAGGAGCACACCTCTGGCCCCATGCCTCTGTTCCTTTTCTGCCCTTTGTCTCCTCCATTAACTCCCTTCTCCTTATAAAATACACTGTGCGAGGTCAGGGCTTGTCAGTCTGGCAGGAATTTGCAATATTCCCTCATATTCTGTCTTTATTAAGTACAAAAGGAAAAAAGGGGATAAAGGAAAGAGAAAAGGGAAAGTCGGGGAAGAAGAGGGAAACAGAGCAACTGTTGACAGAAAAAGTACTGATATTCTTCGTTGTGTTTTAAAGATTAACTGGGACTTCAAGAGCAGGGGATGTAAACCAGAAGTTGCCAAAGCAAACAGTGTGGTGGCAGAGCTTCAGTGACACACCTGAGAAAGATCAAACCTCTAACCTGCAACTCAGCAATAGGTGCCATGCTTTACTTGACTGGTCAGTGAACATAAATTGTCAACGTGTTTCTAACACTTCTCTGTGTTTTACAGAAAGTGAGAAAATGACATTAGTCACAAAACATAAGGTGAGGTGGGATGTGTTCTGGATGCATGTAATGATCATCTCTGAGTCTGAGTTGTCTTTTGGCTCTTTGACAAGTTTAAAATGAGTTCCCAACAATAACTTTTGGTACAGTGTCTCTCTGTTAAAGCCAAAACTTCAAAATAGCAGAAAAACACAACCTCCGCAACTGTACCAACTAATAAAAGATCAAAACTACATCCTAGCATTTGTCAACTCTTCTGTCCTTTGTTACTGCTTGACACAATTAAACATGACAAAGGGTTAAAAATGATACAAAATGCATTGAAAAATTTTAAACACAAACACACTATGCATCTGTTTACTGGCAGATGGTTGTAAGTGTAGTTTTACAATGCAGTTTGCATCATTTTCAGCACAGTAACAAAAGCGATGTAAAAGAAGATTTAAAAGGCTGTTATGGTGTTGAAATGCATCATGGTTAGTGTATAAAGGTTACACATTTTAGACTGAAGCAAAGACAAAAATAAAGATTTGCTTCAGGCATATTTTTAGCTATTTATCAATTTTGCTATTGCACAGCTAATATTAGTATTAACAGCTTTTTACTTATGAGCCCAGTTGTGAGTTCACAATCAAACTTCATTCCTTTACTCATCACAAGCCGTCTCCAGCGGTGGAAAGCAACACCGATGCTAACTCTAGTATCTATCACGACTTAGTTAGCATGCTAACAAGCTAGCCCTGGCCTGCTTCGTCACTTTGCGATATCAACACACCGAAGATGTAGTGCACTTCCACCTGGTATGTAATAAAAGCAGGAATGGCCGAAGCGCTTGTTAAGTGACAATCACCACCACCTGTTCCCAGAAAGAGACCGTGTTCAGCAGCAGAGAAAACTTACAAATAGCTCCATTAAAAATAACTAATAACTTGTGTCTGATATTGCTTTCACACAAATGTTGCTCATTTGAAAAACTTGACTATTGACATAGAAAACATTCCACCTTAATCAGAGAAATTGTTTAATACAGTGACGGATAAACGTCCAAGTGAAAAGAGACAGATACTCACTTGATGTTCACGTTCTGCTACAGTTGGTCACAAGATGTAGCTCAATTAAATGAGACCAAGACATGAAAACTTTACTGTGTTAATGCCAATGTGACAGTAGAGGTTAGAGATGAGTCGAGACAGTAAAGCAGCCACCGTAAAAAAAAAAAAAAAAAAAAAAAAGTCTGGCATCACGACGCTTAACTCACCGAACCACTCTGTCACATCAGCCAGAAAAAAGAGAGTAAAGCTCATCTGCATTATTTTCACTGTGACAGAACGTTAACACAAACATCACTGATGCACACATTCAAACCGTCGGACAACATGCTCCACTGATGACAAAGTATTACTGCTGTGTCCTACGACCTGCTTTTGTTTCAGGTGCATGCCTCAGACTAAAAACACACTTTGCTCAGGAATCCAGATCTGTATTTGTGTGCAGTCACTTACTGTTTATAGACCAGTAACAGGGTTATAATAAGAGCTCCTTGTCATTCTTTTAAGGGTGCTGCTGCTCTCACGATTTGATTGCAGGGGAGGAGAGGAGTGAATGGAATATGAATGAAAGAGTAATTATGTGTCAGAGTCAAGAAAGGACAAAATAATCTCTTTTAAACATTCTTACTGTTAACAAGACAGGCTTTACCTCTCACACCACTTATCCTTTTGTAAAATATATATCAGCCATTTTAAATCCCAAGCAAACAGTTCTTCCGTGGTGTTGTGGCTTTCCTGTTCCAACATATGTTGAAGCATGCAGAGTAGGTAAACCCTCCTGAGAGGATTTCACTTACAGCCTCTCTCCTTAGTTTACTGCAGGGAAACCCACCACTGCTGTGTGCTCTATGCCGCTGGGTGCTGAGGTAGAGACGCCTTCAACCGCAGGGGATAAGGAGTCAAACCTCCATGACAGCGAGCATCCGCCCTGCTGAGGCACCCTTGTTTCAGAAACCGAATCCCTTCACACTTCAGGGCTGTTGCTCTGTAGCTGAACCTGACCTCTGACCTTCCTGTAGACAGGGCCGAGACGAAAGAAAAGTTTCTCTTAGGGCTAAAAAGTGTCGTCTTATGTCAGTGAATGTTAGTCTTGCCTGATGTGCTGTGATAATTCAGTGCGGCATTGTTTTTTTTTGTGGAAGCATTTCAAGCAATGTATGGTTAACTCCCATTTACTTTATTTCATGATAGAAGTTGGAAATTTAAATCTTTTAAACTTTGTTTGTTAAATGATGCTCCTGGTATATAATGGTTAAAAACCAATTACATACAGCATGATTAAGCTTTTATTTTCTGGACTTGTTTTCTGAAACTTAAACCCTCAGTGTTGGCTTTTTATTATCATAGCAGACATTGGTGAATGCAACAATGATGCAGCAATTAAGGTTGTTTTTTTTTAATGTTCCTGATTAGGCGTTATTTAATGTTTTTAAATTTTAAGTTAATAACAATTATTATTAGTAGAATATGTTAGAATTAGTAGCAGGGTAGAAATGTCCTAAACAAAATACTTTAGAAGTTAAGTGCCTCCTCCTGTTGTGAAAGCAGCTCAGCCTTTCAAGGGGATGACAGGAGAAGTGGGAGGAAATAAGGATGTAGGAGAAGATGAGGTGAGGAACGAAAAGCTTACGGCCTAATCTCTGCGCATGTATTTTAACATCTTGACCCGTCAGTCCTGTTGTGTGATATTGAACGGGTGCCCACATCATTAAGCCAAGAATCTGCCATCTACCACATGCAATCAGTCCCGCGTTACACTGAAATAACAGAACTTGGAAATATGTTCTCGTTGGTCTTTGATAAATTCATAATGAAATGTGACAGTGAGCATTCTGCTCTTAAGACTTCGTGGCACGCAGTATATCCTCAGCTATTTGTATGAGTGTAGATAAGGCCGCATGATGAAAGAGAAACGTCGCCGTCAGAATGACATGAAACAGGTCAACGTGCACCCAAGACCTGCAGAGCACTGCAGCGCACAGCCATGAACACACACACACACACACATTCCTGCACATGTTCACACCAGCACACACACACACACACACACAAACACAGTTGACAACACAGCTGGATTCTGTTACCCACAATACACTGCAGCCATCTCTCACTGTGAGACAGAATGAAAGGCCCGCATAAACCTTTGTCCTCCCCCATGATAGCAGAAAGGTAGAGAGAGAGCGAACAGAGAGGGAGACTAATGGGCAATGAGTGTGAGAGGGAAAAGGACACGAGACAGAGTGAGAGAGAGAAATTCGGTGTCTTAATAGCTGGTAGCTGACAACTGCCTCCATTCATCCAAGATCTGCTGTAAACACACTGACTCCACTAAACCTACAGTGTCTAACACAATCCAGATATGAATGTGTTGACATTCTCTCAGACTGAGGTGAAGGGAGTCCGAGAAAATCCCTCTGAAGCACAACTACTGTTTACTTTAATAACTATTTAACTATTACACAAGGAAAATTAAAGGATAAGTCTGCTTTCAAAAAGAAAAAAATTAATTTGACTGATTATTACCTTCCATGGTGCTGAAGAAAGTAGAAATCATATGCAGGTTAAATCAAAAGCAAACCATCATACGCCAGAAGTTTAGTCTGAATATTCGTCTTGCTTATTTAAAGGTGCCTGATGTTGTTTTCTTGTAAACAGACTAAACACATTGTTACATTCTATGTTACTCAAAAAAAAAGCGTTGCATGTTTTTTGGGGGTTTAACAAACAATGATTATGTTTCTTTCCTTATAAAACATCCTAAAAGCTGAATTTTGAAACTGTTTTTCATCCAGCATTGTTTACATCCACGTTTACTCATCAGCAGTCTCCATCTTTCCTGACAAAACAAGGGCCATAACAAGCTCAGTTCTTGGGGTTTTAACCTTTAGTTAAGCCAAACAGGTTACCTTTAATGAACAACGCACTAAAAGCTTTTGGCAAAATGCAATGGCTCACACCTGCACTTGTTATTTAATTAAGATTGATAATTAAAGAATATTTACACCACCTTCCTTCATGTTAAATTTGTGGAATTAAGGAAACTGTTGCAGTTAAGTTTTAAGTAGAGTTTTAACTTCCTCTTCTCCTGTCCAACTTTAACTGAATTAACTCCAGTTAATGCCAAAAATATTTAATTAATGTCAGATCTGCAGCAGCACAATATCAGCTGCTCTTTGTCACGTCTTTGCATTGTTTTTGCTCCTCATTCCTTTTAAGGGTGAGTACGGAGATATCAAAGGGAGGCAGCCAGGATATGGAAGCTTATTTATATATTCTTTATATATTTACACCCCGTGTTAGAGGGAAGCGTTAAGAAGATTAAATAAGTCACCAAGGAAACCTGGAAATACTGTTGACAAAAACAACCACAATGGGTGCGATAAGGGAGCAACAAAGGGTCATGAAGTCAAAGGTAGGACTCGGTATAATGGTGCAGATATTGCTCAATTAAAAAGGAGGGGCAAAAGAGTCAGGAATGAAGGTACAAAGAAGCAGAGTGTGGATCATAAATTGTGTCAGAAAAGTCGTTCTATAGGGAGATGACTTCATTCCTGTGGAGAAAATAGAAGGGGGGAGGGAAGGGGAGGAGTTTGAGTTAGTGGTACAAACTTTACCTTAACTCCCACACCCCTGAAACCTTCCCATAGTGGAATATCCTGTTACCTCATGCCTGAAAAGCTTGAGAGTAAAATCAGTTTAAAGATTTCAGTCTCTCTAAAACTCTTTGCCTCAGATGCTATTGTATAAGCAAATAAAGTTCATTTACTTTATGTTCTGCATGGGTGGAGCTCGGGGATGTGTAGATGCATGAACAAGCAAGCACGTGTCAGGATAGCTGATGATATAGATTCATCTGGAACACACGCATACTGACCAAGTACAGGTCATTACTTCATTACATTATTTTACATTACTTCCTTTACTTTGTCTAACCAACGGTTGGTGCGTTCAGAGGTGACGTGTTAAGGTTTATTAAGGCATAGTTTCAGAGAGCTGAACAAACAGTTGAACAAGGTAGAAATGTTTGTTTTCCTTGGGTCTTTTTCTAGGCCTCAATCCAAAATATCTTAAGAGCTGTTTAATGTGAAGCAGCAGAAATGTGTGATGGATGAATAGTCATGAAGAACATGTTGAGAAAATTAAAAACCATAAACACATGGGTTTCTCTCATTAAAAGCAGGCAGAGGGGGCTGGGTTCATTGTAGTCTTCTCTCTAGATGACAGTGAACTGACTGCATGCCTGCAGCGAGACAAAGCAAGAACCTCTTGACTGACAATAGCTGCACTTAAATATGTCACACAAAACACAATCGACTGTACGAAAGAGGCAATCAAACACATGCCAAGTATTAGGGTAAATGCATATGTATGATTGCATACACAACCTCCCACACTGTCTTCTTCCTCTCCAGCTGCACCGTCTCTTTTCTTTGCTTTAATGTGTCTAATAATGTTCTCATTCAATTTGGCAAGATACATACACACAACAAACAAAGGGAGTGTGACCAGTCACCTCTGGGACACATGAATAACAGGGTGTTTGACAGCCCATCTCCCCCTGCCATGTAAAAATACATTAAAACTCACTTCAAGCTTTCATTGGCTGCTGATCCTGATCTGATTTGAGTCAGGTCTTTTCTTACCTGCTGTTTTTTTCTTCTTACCCACCAGTCCTCCTTATTCCCTGCCACTTTCTCTTTCAACCTCTCAGAGAGATCATTTTATCAACTTGAAAGACTGGCAAAGTATTTATTAACCACTGCTTAACCTGGTTACTCCCAGTAGCTTCAGTAGCAGTGGGCAGATCATCACATAAAATAACATAATAGAACCACCCTACAATGTGGATTACTGTCTAATAACTAATCATAATTTGATAGTGATCTCAGCCACCTCCGGGGGTTTTGGTTTGGGGCCATATGGCTGCCAAAGTGACGCTCGGGTGTTTTTGGTGTCTGAGTCAAGTATGACAGACATGCCAACTATGCTGCTGCCACTATGATGAAAATGCATAGCAGCATTTTGATGAGCTGCTGCTGCTTGTCAGGCCTCGATTCTCTCCTGTGGATTCAGGAAACATCGCTGTGAGGGCATGCAAAGTAAGACACTGGAAGCCGCCTGTTTACAACTTAATCTGTCTTTATCTTGATGTGTTTGGAGGCAAAAGCCAACAGACAACCTTTTTTTTCTTCAACTGATTTTGAATTCCTGCTGAAGTCGTTTCAAAGCAGAATTGTAGCGACAAGTCCCTGATATAAGCGGCAAGTATGTGCCAGTGAATCGTCTAGACTTAATGCTCTATATTTTTAGCTGAAAATACAATAATCAGGAAAACAAGTCACTGGTGGGAGCATTTTTAAAGCTGAAATGTCCGTTTGTCGCTGAGCCATCAACAGACCTTTCTCATTTTGCCTTATTGCACACGTTGGCTCATGAGACACAGGTGTAACTAATATCATGGATAATCGTTGCATTCCTTCCCCGTGTTTCAGTGCCAGATCTCTAACACTCTGCCTGCTGGCTGACTGGCTCTCCGGCTTATTAACAGGCCTAAATGGGAAAGAAACAATAATTAAGGTTATTAGGGCGCACCTGTGTTGAGCTGGTCTAAATGTCTGCTAGAAAAGAATAGAATAAAGAATGAATAGAATAGAATAGAATAAAGCTTGAGGGAGGCTCAGTCTTTGTAGAGTCATGTGGAGTAGTAACCGGAAGTCAAGGTGGAGACTTGTATTCAATGCACAATGTGGCGTTTTCATTGAAAGCAAATCAAGCCTATTAAGGCCAGTTTACGCCACTGACACTGAGTAGGTGTGTAGGGAGTAAAACCATGTGCTTCCCCGTAGCCGGAAGTCGCCTGAGGAGCATCTCCCTAGAAATGAGACGACACATGACCAAAACAACCGCGATTGGTCTCCTTGGTAGCACCTTTCCTGGCACATTTCCTCCACGTAGGGAAAATTCTCCCCCTTTCTGCCTAAATGGGTCCATCCAATCCCTCTCCTCTGACGCCTTACCTCTTTCCTGCATTAATTTCAGTAAAATTATCCGCTCAACATTTATTATCTCCACCTCCAATACAATGAGCTGCGTTTTAGTTGCCATTGTCTGGGGGAACTCGACACAGAAACTGCCACCACCGCACTGTCGCGGTGAACTGCACAGTAACGCACCAGCGCACACTAATGCTCATGGCGGCGTACACTCTGTGTCGGTCTTACACACAAGTTTAAACCGGCTTTTACGTTCAGACAGAGAACTGAAGGTGCACTTGAGGTTAGCTGTGTCATTCACGCTTCACCACTTTTCACCTCTCACTTATTACTCAGTTAAAGCTAATTTCATGCCACTGCAACAGCACCTTCTTCCTTCCTGACCTCCTGCATGTGCTGAAGTTCTGGTATTATTGAAGTTCAAATTTTAGTTACAATTCCTGGTCTTAACGCTTTAAAAACTGGCGTATTAACATTATTATATATTATGAAAACATTACTCTCCTGCACTACTAGCAGTAAACATACATACATATTGGGTGCCTTTCACTGACCTTGCACCACTGACATCTAAAGCGATAGTGGTCTTCTAGCCATTCATGTTCTGGCCACTATCTGTGTACAGGGTTAATATGTCTTATAAATCAAATGAGTTGGAGACTAGATATCAAACCGCAACTCCACTCTAGTAAAGCTTCTTGAAGCATGAAGATTGTGAAAGCGACACACTGATAGCAGAGACAACGTTGCCTTTTTTGAAACATTTCATGTCAGGGCGGAGGGATGATTTAGACAACCCCCCTGTGCTGGATCTCGACAGTGATTAAATCAACCTGGTTTTTATATGTGGCACAGTTGGTTACACCCTTTGGTCCAATGAATGGATGAATTTTGGCACCACCGGTTTTTCCACTGAGCTTCTAAAACAATGAAAGCCAACAATAAGGCGCCACAAGCACAGTTAGGCATCCAGCAGTAACAACTACAGCAGCAAATCAGTTCATAAATGTCAAGTGTGTGTGTGTGTGTGTGTCTTCACACTTCACTGGCCATGAGCCTGTTCTGTCTTTCAGCAGTTGGACATAAGCATGTCACCTGCACTCAGCTTCACACACAGGTGTGCCAGCAGACGCCTAGCAATAGAAACAACCCTCTCTCGTGTGTCTCCTCTTTTTTTGTCCTCCCCCTCTGACAGTTGCTACAAATTTGTTTAATCCTCCCTGGGATGTTGCAAATCCTGCAGGTTAAGTCTCTACAGTAAAGACTTTTTATTCTCCAGAAATTACTGTAGTAACTTTTCTAACTTTTCTAGAACTGTTGAAGCTAAAATTTCCTCCTGAAGTAGTGGAGTGTATTATTAGTCCCTCCCTTTCTCGCCCCCTTCAGATCTGTCCTATCTTGATCTGCCATCAATTGTTGTTCATCTAAATGAGCTGTTTATATCTGGAAACTGCATCTCACCTTAAGCTGAGACACTGACAGAGGTCACAGAAGCAGCAAGAAGCAAAGGTTCATTCAGGTTTTACTTGGCCTTATTTTCCCTTCATTTCTCACTGTAAACCATTATCATAGTTGCACTGCTGCACATTACACTTCTCAAGTCAAAGACTTCACTTGTCGCTGCTCTTCATCCATTTATCTCGACTCCTCCCTCCGTCCGTCCAACGCCCGTCTATCCCTCCAGCTCAACCCCTGATTACTGACTGGCAATCACCTGCAGGTCTCTTTCCCAACAGGGGCCCCTTCATGCTTGTTAAAACCAACTGTCAGTTACCCAATTCTGGCCTCTGGCAGGGTACAGACTGGGCTGGACTGTGGGGGACAAGTGAGGTGGATAATGCTCCTCCACCAACTTATACAAGTCTAGACAGGTATTGTACCACCACAGCCTGTCAGTATTTTAACAAACGTCAGGGTTTGTCTCTCTCTCTGAGTGATCTCCCTCTCTTTCCTTCAATTACCCCAAACATACATCCACAAATATATAGATAGAAAGAAAAAGTAGCAAAATATAAACAGAAGGAAACATGCATACAGGTGTCAGACGCTACTGACATATCATTGGTCCAAGTAACAAAGCATGTATGGACTTCGTCACATAATTAGAAACTACACTCACTCTGAGATTAAACTTATTAGAGCTATTTCTAAGTTTTGCTAGTCTTACATAGACAGAATTAGCATTCATTAGCACCAACAGCTATTTACTTCAATCTTGCCAAGAGCTTCAGCCACAACAGTTTATAATACACTCTCTGAGCAGTGCTACATCTTCAGGGCGATTTTGACGCTATAGTAACTCGGTATCTGAAAGTGACGAGACGGGCTGACTGGGCTAAGGCTGGCTGGTTGGCATTCTTCATTGGAAGAAAAAGAGTGATAGAAATAGGGAAAGTGAGGGTTGTTTTCCACCACTGGAGTCTGCTCTTGGTGTTTGAAAGAATGAGGTTTGATGCTGAACTTCAGACTGGTCCATAAACAGCTGTCAGTGCCAACGTTGTCTATGTAGCAACTGGGGCTTACTCATTTACATCATGTCATCTTCCTACTGGGGAAAGTGTGAGTAAACACACTAATGTTCTGACTGTCCAATTGAACCTGACTCTGAGGCTTTCATGTATGTTCATGCATGTAAGACTTCTTTACTGCTGCTTTAGAAATATTTATTTAAAATGCTTGCAATCATGGCAACTTTAACCTTTTAACTTTCAGTCAGTTCACACTAACTAATTGTGACTAACAATGTTTGCAGTGCTGCATGCTTTTAGAGGTCATTTGGTGGAAGTTGTCTGCATACTGAATCTGATTATATAGGGACCTAATAAATGACTTGTCAGACTTTGCCTCTCGATAAACGTTACATTATCAATTTGCCTCTGTACAAATATGCAAGAATGCGGCACATATGTATTAGAGCTAATAATTTTCCTACTGAGCAAAACATTATAAAATGTGTCTGCCTCTAAGTCACTGCAGCCCTGGCATGCTGGCATACTGTTAGCATGGCTCAGTAACATCATGGGACCTCTGGCTTCACCAAAACCTCCTAAGTAATTTGTGCTGGAAATTTGTAGGCAGAAAATCAGCAACAATCACTGCCGTTATTTACAATCACACGTTCCCTATCGTAATTGTCCCGTGCAAACACGACTTTACATCATAAAGAACGCTGTATCTGCCACACCCACTGAGATCCTTGCCCAGAAGCTTGCGCACACACACACACACACACACACACACACACACACACACACACACACACACAGAAACTCGTGGCCCAAAGACCTCTACCAACCGTCCCCCGCTGCTGGATCACCTCATTAACCCAGTGTTAGGTCAGGGAGTGTGGAGAGATTTACTGCAGAGAGAGAGACTTCTATAGGAACACTCACACATACACACACAGAACAATTTATTAATATGATGTCTTAAAATGCAGTTTGTGTGTGTGTATGGAAATGTATCCCTGAAGTAGGATGTTGTTTTGGTAGTGTGTGTGTGTGTGTGTGTGTGTGTGTGTGTGTTTACTTTAAAGGATCTGTCAGGAGTTTAAGTAAATAGATAAGTGACAAAGTAAACACCTTTTCCACACACACACACACGCACACACACACACACACACACACACACACACACACACACACACACACAGACTTGTCTCTGCTGGAAGGGGAATCAATTAGTGGAAACTGAAGCACGCGTGTGTTTGTTTGGCTCAGTTAAAGCCAGAGACCTCGGCTGGTTCATGACCCAGAAACAAAGGCTGCATTTTACACAGGAACAGAAAATCTGAATTTTAACTCTTTGTGGTGTCGGGTTAGAGCCACACCAGGTCGTCTGCTCAAGGTTTACAAGACCAGATCTGATTCCCTGCCATTATTTTCACAGTGTGCAAGCAGCTACAGACACGTAAAATGTGTCCTGGGAGGGCGACTCTGCCGAGAAAACCTTTGTGTCTGCAGGGGAAGGAAAATATGGAACTCATTTTAGTTTGGACGCAGAGTTATTTGTGCAAAATGTCACTCCCTGAAAATCAGTTTTCATGCTGCAGTCATGTAAAGTTTGATGTTTTACAACACTCTCTACTTATGTTAAGAAAACAGTCTCACAAGAGTAAAGCACCACTGTCAATGCTGAGGTCACAATTGATTTTTACCTCATCTCAGAAAGTAGATTGTGTTCAGACCTCTGATGACATCAGACATATCACAGAGCTTATCTCTTCAGCAGACCATTAATCAGGAAAGAAACCAGGCTCTTTCTCTGTTTGCACTGGTTTCACTATGAGCAGTTCACCTCGAATAAGAGACGACTTATTCAAAGTCCTGAGAAAAGCCACTGTGACTGCAATTCATTTTCCTAGTTTGGAAATTGTAACACTGCAGGAAAAGCAGATCAGTTTACCCAACAAGTGATTTAGTTAATAGGGTCAAGGTTACGTTAACACACTCTCACGTTTCTTTCAAGGTGGGACGCTTTTTTCAGCCTCTGGATTTTGATATTTATATATATTTTTTAACCATTTAATTAAAGATGGGAGTAACTTGAAATTGTAGTAGTTAAGATTTTCATGTATTCAACCATTTTTGTTATTTATCATCTGATTTTTTTCAGCAACCACCATTTCCATTGGGCAATTATCTCTCCATATAGATAGTTTTATTGGTAGAAGTTTGAGTCAAACTGACTTCATAGACACAAGGGATTCATTAAACACCATGTATATATCTAGTGTTACTATTTTTCAATTTATCTCACTGATATCAACTTTACTGAACACTCTTCAACAGTCATATCAAACCTATATTAAGTTATTGCAAATGCAAAACTAACATTTCCTACACTATTCCCTTAAACATGAAGTACAGGTTGGCTTTTATTGTGAAACTACCCACCTATACAGCTCCAACTTCTAAGCAATGTGACCACCTCCCTTTACTCTCCCCTGCTGGTGTGTGGAATATGCGTTGTATGAAATCAGATTTCATGTTAAATTATTATTAAGTGAGCCCTTATTTAAAACATATAGTATAGTTTTTGTGGTGACGGTTCCCTGAAGGTATTCTGACTTCTTCCCACAGTCCAAAGACATGCACGTTATGTTAATTGATGACTCAGAATTGTCCATAGACGTGAGTGTGAATGGTTGTTTGTCCCTATATGTCTTCCATGTGATAGATTGCCAACCAGCCCCTGCCCAATGTCAGCTGGGATTGGCTCCAGCCCCCCTGCGACCCCGCATAGATAAACGGTATAGATGATGGATGGATGGAGTTTGGTTTTGCTATAAACAAATAGACTTTTCTGACAAAACAGTTGTTCATGGAGTGTCTGCTGTAATATTAAGCAACACATAATGTTACTACAATAATCACAGGTGGTGCAAAACCAACCAAATTGTAAATTTCAAACACTTTAACTATGCAGCTTGTGTCAAAGCCCAGGTCACTGCTTCTTTTTTAATCAACAAATCTGCTGGTTTACATGTTACAGAGTGCCTCGCCGTGCACTCTGTGGTGTAACTGGACTCTGAGGAGAAATGTGAAGGAATGGCAACGCCGCGCTCCACTGCAAACCGGGCGCTGACACACGACTCTGGAGAAAAAGCGCCTGAGGCTTGTGGGGATGTTTGGACAGGGAACGGGGAGAAAAATAGTGTTGTTGTGTTTGTGTGGATGGATGGAGTGTGCATATGCGCACAAACACAAACACACACGCTAGACTCCCACAGAAGCCACAAGTGACCTCGTTTGATTTTGCACTGATATCACAGACAACGCTGCCTTTTTTGAAACATTTTATGTCAGGGCGAAAGGATGATTGGGATATTTTATTCATATTTCTGGGTCATTTTATTTTAAAATTTCAAATCAAAACATGAAAAGTGCAGGAAGGACATCATGAAAAAAGTGACCAATTCTTGTAACAACCACCAGTGTTTTTTTAAACCTCATGGAAACCAAAGGATATAATTTGAATGTTTGATGTTTTTGTTTGTTTTTTTTTAAGTCAAATGAGTTTTGAAGGAACTGAAATGGTCCAATGAAAGCGTGACCATGCTTCTTTCAGATTCCTTTACAGATACTATCTGGTCTGTTCGATTTCATGGGAAGATTGGAGTATGTGACTGAGGAACATACAGAGGGTCAGCTTAACAACAAACAAACAAAAAAAACTTAAATCTTCCAGCTATCCCTAAATAAAGTCACTCTAAATTCAGTCCATTTAGTCTAGAGTTTCCAGGCTAGAACACAGCTGCAATTTCACTTGTTTTTACACAATATCATATGTTGTTAATCTCTACCAATGGAGTTCATATCGTCCTATCATATCAGATCATGGCTGCAAAAAGCGAACCTCCCCGTGGGTTGTTGTGACCCAAGTTCATGTGGTTTCAACTCCATTTAAACTCTGAACATGGCAGAGTGTTTGGTAAGAACATACAATGTCAAACACTGTGCAAGAGCATATTTAAAACAAACAGCTGGTTAATATCTCTACAGGCTCAGCTGTCCTTCAAGCTGCCAATTAAAAAAATACTGCATGTTTGTTTCAATTGCAGGAACATTACTGAGTCAACTTACAGTTTTTACTCCATGTCCATTGTTGTTTGCTTACTCAGCTGTCCAGTGTGCCGACCCTAATGTGCTGTTACCCTCAGCTGACACTACATATAAATAGTTTTCTCTGTCCTAATGCAGAAACAATAATAATATGAAGGAAATCCATATAAAATGGCTTAATCCTTTGGCAAACTATAGGAGTTGCAATAAACCCGGTAGGTCGTACTCATGCATCAACCCCACACACACCTTTCCAGCCCTTTGAAAAGTGGCAGCAATCAAATTTTAATGAGCAGCTAGTTTAGTGAAACCCTGAACTGACCAACAGCCCATTTGATACCCAACACTGCTATGTTGTTCTGCTATGAAGCTGGGAAATTGCCTCATCTGTCTTTGCTACCTCAGTTTATCTAATATGTCCCATCTGTTCCAGTGTAATAGTCTGGTGTGTCTTGGCTTTGTCAGAGGTATGGAGCAACATTTCTGCAGCTGACTGACCTACTCACTGCTTGTCTTGGACTTGTAGTGGTCTGTCTGTGTTTATGGACTGTCTTAGTTTAGCTAGTGGCCAGCGCTAATGCATTGATACAATACACATGACAGACACAAAGAAATAAACACTGTCCTCTCTGGAACTTTAAAATAGAGCCAGGCGTGTGTGACTACAATATTTTGTTAGTGCGCCCCGAAATGAATAAACCATACCTGCAATTACTTGATTTGTTCCCTCAGACTAATGATTTATACACACAAATGACCAGAATAGACACAATTACTACACAATGTTGTGTTTGACAGCCAATAACTAGAGCATATCCACAAACAAAATCTCAGTCCAAAATCACAATAAAACCCCTGACAAGTTAAACCGACAACTTTCACTGTTTTTTTTCTCTCTAGATGTATATGTGCAGCTAGGTGCTTGTTAGCAAGGTATTTGTGGCTTCTTGCTAGCAGCGGGTGGTGGTGATTTTCCTTTGACGTAAGCTTCAGATATTTTTTTCAGTTACGGCAGTGCTACGTCTTCAGTGCAGATTGGAGGCTATCAGAAAGTGACAAGGTGGGCCGGGGCTAACTGGTTAGCATGCTAAGTTCAGTAGATGAAAAGACAAGACAGAAACAAGTGTTAACATTAGCATTGCTTTCCACCTCTGGAGACAACTCTTTAATGCTGAACTTACATTTCCTTTAGACTGTAAACAGCTGCTAATGCTAATGCTGCTATATGTAGCAATAACATGACTCTCAAATATGTCATCAAACATTATAAAATAGAAGGAGCATAATGAGGAGTGAATAATTTATTTGATAGAATATTTTCAGTAATTTAAGCCGAATTTAGCCATGAAAAATAGCTGCTAGCCTGCTCCTTGCTAACTGACTTAAACTAGCAACAATGTTCTGTAATTTCAGCTTGAGGGCACAAAACCATCAAAAATGTCCCATTTTGCACATTGACGCCATTTGACTTGAAACCCTCCCTAATTTAATGTTCCTGACTTTCTGTTTGCTTTGTTATTAACTTTTGTGCATGATGTCTGTATTCGTTGTCTTTTTTTTTTTTTTTTCCATGAACACTCACTGATACACATGCATGAAACACACACTTCCATTATTCACTCCTCTTGCTGCCAGAGTGCATTGAAGCTGCTGCAGTCTAACTTTTGATATGCCTGTCATGTCTTTGAAGTGGCTTTCGGCTCTCATTTGTGAACAAGATGTCCAAATTAAAAATACCGCAGGCTCGCCCACGGCCGCAGTTTGCCATGCTGGGTTCAGTGGGCAGAGTGATATTTCATCTGAGACAGCACTAACTCAAATAAACGGCTGGTATAACGCTGGACGGAGCGTTGATAAGTTGGAATGACCTTCCTTTCAACAGATAAACCTGGTTCATCTATCAAATGTCGTCTGCGTGACCGCACTAAAAGCTTTTTGTCTTTTCAACTCTGCTGACATGTCATGTGGGTATGATGAGGAAATACTTAAAACAACAACTTTAAAGTGTTCATTATAAACATTTACAACTGTTAAAAGCTGACAGAGGGTTTTTGTGGACATTGTTGCTCTGTGTAATTTTTCTCATTTGTCTTCCTGTTTTGTTTTGTTTTTACAGTAAAGCAAACACTGCATTGTCACCCAAAAACTATAATATACATAACTTTTCACCACAGTACAATACAAATCTGTTTAATTTACAGAAAGAGTCTCACTTCCATGGGTTTTCTTCAGATACTCTGTATCATATGGATCATTCATTCTGTCCCTTTGATCTATTTCCCTCCATGACTTACTGGATGTTTTTAAGACTGCCATCAGTGGGCTCATTGTTGCAGCAGTGGAGACAGATGTTGTCAGGCTCAACAAATATATCAGAGATATGTTTTGTGTGTTACGGTAAAATGTGCAACTGGTCAGAGCTAACCTGTTGACAGACTCTCCTTTTTCTTAATAACACAAACAAATATATTTTACTGCACTAAACCTTCAGCATCATGAATAAAAATGTTTTATCAGTTCACTTTACTGCGGCCGACCTCACAAGACGCCACACACCTTATAAGATCTCTGACATCAAGAGCTGAGTTGACTGTTGAAGTTTTGACCCTGACCTGTTCTCATTATGATAAACAAGTGAGTAACAGTTATGAAGCTCACACAAGCCCCAGCGTGCTGGTTGGATCTGTTTGTCTATCATTGGCGGCCCAAGTATCATCAGACAAACTTGGAGCCAAGTGGAAACATGGTGAACCACAGGACATATTTGGTTGTGAGGCACTACTCCTGTAGAGTTGGTTTTTCTTATTTTGGGTAATCTGGTTTGTACATTTGATTCTGATTCAGCAGTATAGACCCTATGTGTACGCCTCTCTTCCTGCCTGTGTTTTTTCTGCTTCGTCAGTTTCATGTTGTGGTCCAAAGGCTGACTGGTCCCCCTTTGACTCCTGACCTCTTAATCCCCTGCCAGCTGCAGCAAGGCCTCCAAGGAGGACTCTTATTGTGCATGTATGCATGTGTGAATGTGTATTTGTGACAGAGGGGAGAAACTGTCTTTGCAGTAATGAATGTGTGTAAACATGCAGCATGTCTCTGTAAAAAAACAGTATTGCTTTTGTGTGTGTATGTAAATTAGTGTGAAGTAGTGATTGTGCATGTCACTGATCCTCTTGCATTAGTTTCACTGTAAGACTGTATGAAGGACTGTCAGTTAAATAATAGTCTGCAGAGTATAATAAAATTACTGGGTATGGCAAGACTGATGATACACACAAACACACCTTAAAATCCTGGTAACAGACTTGAGGCTGTTATTAAACAAGAGGAGAGTAATCATTCCTGTTGTGCGTCTGACTTGAGGCCAAACTATAAATAAAGTTAATCACAGTTTTCCTGGTTGAATGTGTAGAGGAACAAGTGTATTACCGGCAGTTGCTGTGATTGGGTTGTTGCTGATACACTTGTACTGTACTACAGCTGATATTTTCATTTATTTTTCATTCTTTTGCAAGTTGTCTCATCAAGCAATGAAGATAATAATTTCTTTATAAATCAGTAAATCTGATTGATATTGTAGTGTTGATATTAATAAGCGGAAGCAGCTTCCTGGGATAAAGTTAGGACCTTCCTGTGTAGTTACAAACCAGTTCTTTTTATTTTGAGAAACAAAGCCGTGTCCAGACCATGCTGACCTTTAAGAGAAAGGAAGAGTCCAAAATGGAGGAAACTGTCGTAGCTAATTGGCTACTGTGTTTCGCCACTCACTTTTATTTAGTATGAACTGCTGCACATATGAGAAACAGTTTGCACACAGTTACAATAGAGGAAACAAAAAGAAAAAAAAACTATTGTGACTTACTAGCACTGGCAGGTTGCTCAGAACAAATGCCTATAATTCTATGTGAAGCAGATCCAAACCACATGTTGAAATATTTCATGAAATATATTTGCATTAATACTAATAAATGCAGAAATAAATATTTCAGTGTTGAAGACAGTGAAAAAAAGACTGTATGATACATGAAAGGCAAACACAGACTTGCAGCTACACAAAAGCAGGATTTGAATGTCAACTCCACAACAAAATGAGTAAAAGGGAACATGATACTACATGTGCTCCTGAATGCAGACACACATAGGCACAAGACCCATTCCCCTAAACTCACACCTAAGGCAACTATGGCTCAGTGATTCACATTCACACGTCCTGACACATACAATGACCTACACACAAGCGTAAACTTCAGCGCACGCGTCCATAGCAACCAACACGACCAGGTACCCTCTGTTTGTTGAATGGCAGCTCTCCTCACCTGTTGTTGAGAACATCACAGGTCCAGACTTCTGTCTGAAGTGATTTGAGAGGCCCTGCGGCCCCCAAGCCACTGTCTACAACCTGTGTGGGTGTGTGTGTGGAGGTGTGGGGGTGGGGGTCTGTTGAATGGGGATGAAAGGATATGTGTGTAGCACTAGACGACATGCCCTCAGGAAAGAGAAGACGGGAGTGGGGGCTCAGAAAAAAGGGGGTTGAAAGTTGGTTCTACTAGAAATTAAAAAAATTTTAAAAACAAATTAATTAATATCTTTAATTAGAGGATTTTCTGTTTTATTCAGGGACAACTAAGGGGACATTGTGTTGGATTTTCTGATCTCAGACACAAAAAATGCCAATAATGTCTCCAAATTAACAAAATTAGACATGGGGTCTGGTAGATTAAATTCAACAAAGCCTTCTTTGAGTAAACAAGGGCCAAATTTTCAATAAGACTAATAATAAGACTTTGTTTGATCCTGGGCTGGCCAATATATTGAATTAATTCCATTAATTAAATTTTTTATGTGTAAAAAGTCTAAAATTTACTCGACTGTTTTGACTCCAGCTGACTCATTAGCTCTGGCTATGTTGTTGTGTATCTTCATAATATGAACTCTCAGTTTAGTTTGTTGATGAGGCCGTAGTCCCTTAAACAAAGGGTAGATTCTACTTTAATTAGCTTGTCCTTTGCATAGCTAATGCTAGCTACGCCTCTGTCTGCCATTGTAATAATGTTGCTGTAACAAACAGCAGTATATGGTTAATGCTCTACTTAGTTGAAGCATGTCATGGTAGTGAAGTGGAAAAGTCAGGGATCACTGAAGTAATTAGGATTTATCCTCTGTAGATCATGAATATGTAAACAAAATTTGGTTCCAATCCATTGAGTAGATGGTGAGATATCTCACTGAATAAGTGACTAAATAACTTTTACCTGTTGGTAGCACTGCAGAAAAAGTCAGAGAATCTCCAAAGTCATTAGAATAAATCCTCTAGGGAGCTTGAATATGTGAAGCAAACTCCGTGCAAATCCAGTTAAGTGTGAAGATATTTCAGTCTGAACCGCAAGAGTCAACCTCATGGTGGCGGTAGAGTAAAAGACAGTAGATGAGGTGATTAGGAGTCATCCTCTGGGATCAATCAATTCAGATATTTCAGTCTGGTCCAAAGAGGTAGACTGACTGGCACTGCCATCCCTTAAGCCATGCTGCTAGAATGGCTAAAAATATTATCCTATTTTAGTCTTATGCATTTGTTAGGCTTGAGGTTTTATTTTTTGACAATGTACCCCAACCCTGGTTGAAGACATGGTCATTATTCTGCAATTTTGGCATCAAGACAACTGTTTTTCTGCCCGTTTTATTCCACAGTGTGTGTTTAAGACAAATCCAAGAGTCCAAGATGTGTAATTCTTTTGACACTTCATTAAGGAATATGAACTGAGAGAGAAAACAGCTGGTATCAGGCTACCAGAAGGTTGATTGCTGTTACAATCTCAGTCTCGTATGTCTGTATAGGGAAACCTGACCACAGATCTGCTGTTGGCGGCATCTTCCCCTCCTGGTGTCTCCTGGTACCAAAGTGGAATGTTATGAGGAATCTATATGTGTCACGCTCTTTACCTTTCTACTGAACCACTGTGTTTATACAAGACACTGTAAGGATGAGTGGGAGGGGGGGGACTTAGAGACACGCTTCATAGGTTAGTAAAGGAGTAGCAACCCCTAAACCCTCCCTGGGGGTGAAGGGGAGGAGGCAGGGGTCGAGTTCTAGGAAAGTAGAGGATCCCCTTTGGTAAGCATGTTAAGTCTCAGCCTGTTGTAGGTTTGAGTGTAGCATTCCTGTGGTGTCAAGGAAGCTTGTAAAGATGTAATGTGAGCCTTTTCATGTCACTGAAAACAGACACCAAATTTAGCAAGAACCCAAATGCTATTATTTCAGTAATCATACAATCAACACGTTGATATTAAAATTGCATTGCACAAGATTCACTCATATGCATGTGGAGTTGCAATCGCAGAAGTGTCCATTACCAATAACTTAAAACTATAGTGTCTGACAAACTATTAAGGCACTAGAGGTCAATCAATTCTTTTAAGGTCAACCCTTGTTTTTAAAAGAGTCGACTTTAGGGCTGTAAAAGTGATACATCCACTGCGATAACTCAAGTTTTGATAGTCAATCACTAATAACTGGAGTCATTTATCAAGCACATTCTCTTGTTCTCTGTTTTATATCAATGCACATTGATTATTATTGACATTACACAAAACAAGCAAATCAAAGATTTCACCTTGAGGTTTTGGAAACTATGGCTGACATTTTTTTTCCACTCCAGAGATTAATCACTAGCAAAAGTGATTGTTGTTACACCTCTAGACACATCCAAGATTACTTGATTTAGATTAGTAGTTCTGGATAGTTTGGAAAAAATTATTGGCCAAATGCCTGAGCGAAAGTGGAGCAAACTGGGGGAACAAACTATGGTCAGCATACATTATCAAAGCAGCTCGTTACAGTAAATGGTTTCAGCATGTCTGCAGAGTTTCAGGTACATCTGTTCATGAGAGGGAAATAAGCACCAAGCAGCATAATGACTGAACCAAGCAGAATGATTTATCAGCAGTCAGAGGCCTGATGCTGGACGTCCGCTCCATCTGCGTGGTCTCTGCTTCCTTAAACGTTCCCAAATGAGCCGACAAGCTGCTTAGTCCACCCTGCCTACACATCTGCACAACAGCAAAAGGAGGGAGACAGAGACATTTCTCCCACCTGCTTTCATGTGCAGATTAAGTTCGAGCTTTAACATTAAATGGAAACATCACAAGAAAGCAGCCAATGATTTCAAACCTTGGCTATTGATAAGGAGAGAAAAATCACATGTTTTGTTTGTTCTTGTTATTGGAAAATTTTAACAATTCTGTTAAAAAAAAATGATGTAGTCTATGTGATCAGGTGTGTTATTTCAGCCTCGTGTAGCAGGATGTTTTGCTGCCTGCTTTAATCTACCACTGGGTGGCATTATATTAGGGAATTGTCCGATCCTACACTTATGTCTCTATACATCTATACAACTGTATAGATGCAGCACTGACATATTGGTGCCATTCACTGTTACTGAGACAAAATATTAGGGCAGCAACAGAAAAACCAAGATGGAAAATTGATCAAGCAGAGACCAGAGTAAGAAATGAGAAGGGTGAGGCTGGAAGTGGTAAAAATGTCACGCCTGCACATGTCAAACACTACGGATGTGACTGTCAACATAACATAAAGAAAGACACTTCCTGTCCTTGAAAGCCAAGAAACATTTTGCCTCCAGTCCACCAATGCTAAAATAGCTATGAACTATATAAAATAGGTGCATGTTTCAGGAATCAGGACTTTAACAAGAAATATATATATATATCCAGCTGGAGGTACAGTGACCGAAATCTGACCTGAAGGGTGTGTGTGTGTGCGTGTGTGTGTAACATCAGAGCACCACAGAGCACACTTAAATCCCACTAAGAGGAGGGGCTTTTAGTTGGTGCAGTTGATAACAACTGAAATTTCATCCTCTCGTTTGCTCGTTCTCTCTCTCACACACACACTCACACACACACACACACGCACTCACACACACACTATTCAATCCATGTCTCAATCCTCTTCACCTTGTACCTCTTAACTTCCTTCATGGGGTTATTAACTCCCTGATTGGGGGAGCTTTCCTTTGGGTTCCCCTCTATTTAGTTGTCATGGTGGCATGACCCGAACACTTATTAACTGACCCTTGGGATTAGTCCAAGCTGGAAATGGGGGGAGTTGGGGTTAAGCCTTCACCTCGAGGTGTTCGCTGCAGCATCTCTCAGAAACCTTAATTAAATTGCTGAGACACAGAGTCAGGAATGTTTGCCTTGGTCTCCCTCTCTCCCGTATGTACTTGGGTCCATCCCTCTGTCTCCACCTTTCTTTGCTTTTCCCATAGTCATACTCCACGCTGGGTTTTATTTTCTGCTCAGTCGCCAACCAGTACAGATTTGGAAAATCTTCGTACCCAAACATCTTGTACAGTCCTATACAGTGAAGACAGCAGGTCCTGGTCTGCACATCACTGTAAAATGCAAGTTTATATGAAGTCTAAAGATCAATGAGATCTATTTTTAGCTTCTTTTTTATATGTAAAATATGATTACACATTTCACCAAAGTCCTAAAAAGATAAGATTTCTAAAGAGGGATTGCAAATTAAATATCACTGCAATCATGATTATTTGCCCTGATAATTATTCTCCTGATTGTTTTTTTTAAATGTCAGATTAATTGATTAATTCTTCATTCTTTAAATTTTAAAATGTACACTGAAGAAAACTGTGTTTGTCACCCTTCTTTAAAATGATAAAATTAAAAAACCCTCACTGCTGTAGGCATCTCATGTCAACAACCAGTTGACTAGTTGTTGCCACTTCACTCTGAACTTTTCAGCCATGCACAACAACCGTTTCCTAACATGTTGCTCATATAGTAAGCAAAACCTTCAACTTGCCTGTTTTGTCCAAACAGACAATTGAATTTACCGTAAAAACAAACAACTGGGACAGAATATAATCCAGCAGTCAATAATAACAACTTCTAGTTCATACTGTAAATAAAAACAGACGAAGAAGCCACAACAAAACACCCTAAATGTATGAGTCTTAAGCCACAGACAGCTTCTGTATGTCCCAGGGGGAATAAACTGATCTGTCTGTGTGGATCCGCGGCCGATGGCACAGATTAAAGTTCCCCATCCAGATAACGACCTCTAATCCGATACATTCGCCACAAACACTTCGTGGAGCAGAGACAGCGATAAGAGCTAATCCTGTTTCCACATATCTGTGTCGGAAACCCTCCTCCTCCTCCTCCTCCTCCTCCTCCACAGCGTCTCTCCTGTCCGTGCGTCCCTCTCTCGGCTCGTCTGGTCGGCAGATCCTGACCCGAGATAGTGACCCGTGCGCCGGGAGAGGAATGCGTGGACAAGTCGGCTGACCGAAGGCGCAACGGGGAGCTGAGGCTGGAGATGAACTGGGTTCTTCCCATCGATACCACAGCATCTAAAAGAGCTCGCACATGAGCGGACTCTGTCATTTAAGAGGCGGTTTAATCGCATTGATCTCAACGGAGGAGTAGAGGCTCTTTTTGTGCAGTTCAGCCGTTCGCATTGCGCGCAAAGGCGCACACTGCAGGTTTAAAAATCACAGCAGCAGTCAGAGGCACAGGGGGAGCTTACCTTGCCAAACTTATCCACAGTTCGCCGGAAAGCGCTCGAGCAGCTTTTACCCAAACTTTTTTTTTTTTTTTTTTTTTTTTTTATCCACTCAGTCGTCTCTCGATGCAAAGCGGAAAAGTGTTGGCAAATCTCTTGTCGTACCGCAGCGGAGTTACCGTCCACGCACACTTCAAACCCAGAGCTGAACCACTGCAGCGCACTCGCTCCGCTCCGTCTGTCAGAGTTGGAGACCGAGGTCCGCCGGCGTCCGGGCTGCGCACAGACTTTCTCAACAATAGCGCTCATTGAAGTCGAGGAGGCGAGCACTTCAACAAGCCGGAGGAGTGGGAGGTTCCGCGTGAGGCCGGAGCGCGCGCAGTCGAGCGCGTCCCCGCGACTGGCTGCACCTGCAAAAGGCATCCCCAGCAGGAAAGAGGCTTTATTCTCCTCATCAGAGCTGCGGAAGATGTGATGTCTGCAGGTTACAAGCACTTCAGCACAGTCACAGTCACAGTTTTATGTTACTGGATTGAGTCTAATGTTGTAATGTCACTGTTTCACTCTGTCTCCCCTCATCTTTGAAATGTTTCTTTTCTTTTCTGGAGCAGTCTGTGTGGGAGTCTCAAGGTGCAGAGCATATCTCCACAAAGCTACTTTAACTGATTTTGTTTGGCCACTTGATGGCAGTGCAACTAAAATATACATATGTTGCACTTTTTAACAAAAAGCTGCCTATTTACACATTCAACAGCATTTACTTGGGTTGTGTTACTGGCTGAACCAATTCAGACATAAGGCACCCTTTAAAAAAAAAAACTTGGATGTTCACGAAAACCTTTACTGCTCAGCCTTTGAAGCAGATTGAAACATGATGGGAAAAAAAACATTTGAGAGCTTAAACCTCCAACTTCTATCGTAGTGAATAAATTGTTTTTGTTGTTGTTTTCATCCAGGTAACGTCTGTAATCTCCTTCCTACGCTCAGGTCGTTTTCCCTTCCTGGCCCAAACTTTAGCAAATCACACATTTTACATTTTATCTGACAGAACAATGACACATCTCATCCGGTCTCAAAGGGAGAAGCCGTCTTTTCCTTTAATATTTAGCCTCTCTCCGGTCAGGTCTCCGCCAACTCCTGAGGGAGATCTCTGACTCTTTAGCTGCCAAATGCTCTATGTTCACCAGGTAGTTGCTAACTCTGCCTGCCCGCTGTTTGGTGCTGTCTTGGCTGTAGAGGGCGCTAATGAGAGCAGTGAGAATGAACCAAGACAGTAATTTTATGTGCCACGAATGCCAAAACAATTAGCTGAAAAACAATAAAATGCCTCCACATAGAGCTAAGGGAAACTTCAAAGTTGTGTGGTGTCTGTGGGTTTAACACTATGAGCAAAATCTTTCACATTACTCAGAGTCATTTGATCTATTGTGAATATAAAAACATTGATCAGAGCAGCTTTAAATTTGACTTGTTTTGCCAGGGAACAACAATAAAACTCAAATAATACCAGTTATATGTTGTCTGAAAATGTGCTGAGAGATCTGTTGGAAGTGAGAATGAAATCTTTAATCAACTACAGGAAATGACCTTACAACACAAGGGTTTATAGGTTTAGGAATCGTGTTGACGTGAAAAAACCAGCAGATCTAATACACTTGGAAACATGAACGTGGCAAAAATTAAGCTTCATTTCTTTTCTTCATTCTTAAAGAGAAACACCAAAGAAGATCAGTCACAGTAAGTGACTGACACAATCATTAATGTTCCGCTTTAGTTGAAAGGAAATGACTCAGTTTTCTTTCTAATACAGTGTCCAAATGAATGAAAGAGCAAGAATTTTCTTTATTTACTCTGCAGTATTTGTGTACAGGCTTTTCATTTGTAGTTTCAGCTAAATCAATGAAACAGTAAGTATCTGAAGTGTCCTGTAGATCCTGAGTTTCAGGATCCAATCCTAAGGCTCTGCAACACAACAGTTTTTTTCCTCCTCACTCAACTGTTATGATAAAGTACTAAAAACCCACTAATCCCCATATTGAGTCAATGTTTCCTGTAAAGTCTATCCCATAAACAGTGCACTGAACTTGCTGACTCATTCACTCAAATGCCCAAATTGCAGAGAAACATCACTGATAATGAAGCTAGGAGAGGAAAATACCATGCTGACACTTTTTGTTTTTCACCTGCTTCGCTCTGAAAATTTCCGACGTCAACCGTGTCAGCAGGGTTCAGCCACCTACTTCACTCCATTTTATTTACAGCTTGGTCTCTCAACTTTGCATTTCCATTTTAAGTGTATGTATTTATACACAGTCCTGGGAAAGTAAGTGTAGTTGCACCACTAACCAAATACTTCCGCTTGTCACATAAGCTGTGAATGAGCTGTGGACGGAGACACTAAATTCAAATGCAGGGCTGTGTTACATTTACAGGAAGACTCTGAAACCTGAAGCTCTCATCGTTTTCACCAGCACAGTCTGGTAAAATGTGTTCGACAGCATTGCTCTGCAGCATAAACACTGATGTCATTCGTGTGCAAACACAGCAGATATTAATATTCCATCCAATACTGGAAAAACAAGGCACACTCTAAATATCTATTTAAATATATACATAATACCTGCATGCACATGTGCAGCTGCATGAAGACAGATGCCTCTTACACACACATACACACACACACACACATAAACACACAGACATCTGAGAGTCTAAAATGAGGCGGTCAGTCAGACAAGCCAGCACTTGTATGAGCGTTGTCCAGATGAAATCCTGTTTCCATCAACATGACTCACACATAATAAAAACACAAAGGAATGTGTGCGCAGTTTGCCAAAGGTGGTTTGTCTGATTGTCAGAAAAAAAAAGAAAAATTGGTTTAAACTGGACATGAACCAGAAGTATCAACCTATCCTTTTTGTGTGTGTGTGTGTGTGTGTGTGTGTGTGTGTGTGTGTGTGTGTGTGTGTGTGTGTGTGTGTGTGTGTGTGTGTGTTTTGGTGCAGTGTGAGGAATTGTAATGCCAAATAAAGTCAGTTACCTCATCAATACAGCTGGTTAATTTGATATAGCTATTTGTAAATTTTGCTATTGCTACATAGCTAACGTTAGCATTTACAACTGTTTCCAGACTAGAGGAAATGTTGAGTTAAGTCCAAGTGGATCGTCACAAATCAAATGTGTCAGTGCCGCTCACTAACATTAGCATTAGTGTGTTTACTTACACTTTCTCCAGTGAGATGATGATACGATAATGATGTGATGTAAATGACAAATCCAGTTTGCTGCCAACATCAACATTAGCAGTAATAGCTGTTAACTAACCAGTCTGGAGAAAATATTGCAAGTTCAACATCAAACGTGTTTCCTTTACTCATAAGTTGTCTCCAGCGGTGGAAAATGACAACAATGTAACTCTTGTCTCTATTACATCTTTACGTCTACTGAAGTTAGCATGCTAACCAGCTAGCCCCGGCCTATCTCGTCCCTTTCTTATAATAACTCACTGTAGACCCTAACATATAGTGCTGCTCAGAGGGTGTATTATAACCCCTTGTTTTATAAAGACAACAATGACGGAAGCTCTTGTCAATAAATAATCACCGTCATGCGAAACCAGATTTAGTGCTACAGAAAACGTATAGCGCCTGTAAAAGAAAACATAATTTGGGAGCAATTATTTTTCCTACAAATCAGATTTACTTTTGCAGTTTAAAATTTATATCATTAGTCTAGGCAGAGTTTGTCAAGTCACACTTTATTAGCTTATTGGAATCAGCTGTTTGATATATTCTTCACAGTCATTAGCTCATTCATTGCTGGTAACGTCATATTCATGCTGACATACAAAGACGACGTTATAACCTGACACTTATCATTGTTACTCTGCTGATACCTTCATACCACTTCATGCTGCTTGTTCCCACAGCTCCCACCATCACCCTAACGTCCTCCTTATGGTGCTATTTTTGGTGCTGTTGATTTAACTAAGATTTATATTCATGTATATTTATTTAGAAGGATTGGTTTTCCCAGCAGGATCCTTGTTGCTACCCAGACTCTACTAGAAGAAAAGAGCTTTTTCTGTCTTATTTAAATGAGAATTAAATATGACCTGTGGTATGGTTTAATATTTTGTTTTGTTTTGTTTTGTTTTCAGACTTAACTCCATTTTGTTGATTGATTGTGAGTTGTGAGGAAAACTGGTCATTTTGTGGCAACATGATGCGACAGAAAATCAGGTGTGGCCCTTTAAGGGAATTCAGCCCATTAATATTTGATCATTTTACCCCCAGTCTTCATCTACTGTGTGTAGCTATTATCAACAGCCTCACCTCTGTGGGCTGTGAGATCAGTCCCATTAAAAGAGTTGCTTTGTGTTACGCTCGTATGTGTGTGTGTGTGTGTGTGTGTGTGTGTGTGTGTGTGTGTGTGTGTGTGTGTGTGTGTGTGTTTTGCAAGGTTGAGAAAGAGGAACAGATTTTGACAGCAGCACAAGAAAACAAACAAAACAACGACCCTGATCCCTCATGTCCGTGTTTTATCTGCTGCTTTACAATGGAAACACTGAAGTGGGATTTTCTCATGGGAAGAAATCAATACAGCAAACAGATAAGTTCAGAAATCCTGCATCACATGCATGTTTAAATGGTAGATAACTCTATACTTGGTTTCAAGTGTAGGCTGGCCAGGGGAAAAAAAGTGAATTAATTCATGAATCCAAGTGTATTTTCAGATTAAAGAAATAAATGGGTGATTTGTTTATATAATTGAATGGAAATCAGGTTGGTTTTTTTTGTTTTTTTAAACAAAACCATATATTGTTATGCAAATTGTGTAAACTCATTGCCAGAAACCTGCAGAACCTAGCTTATGTATTTTATCAAACAACATTAAATAACATGTATTTAGGAATTGGTTATCAAATAATCAAATATGCCTTTTGTCAGTGCTGCAGTTATTGTGGACATAAATTTAGGTATTTATACTCTGCAATTACACACAATTGGGATTCTTAAAGCCAATGTCTATACATTTTTTTTATGTAAGATAAATAAAAAATGTAAAATATAAATGTAGGTTTTGTTTTTGTTTAAGTATGAATTTTATAGAGTGGGAGGGGTTGTGCTATGGAAATATGTGGAAATATGTCATCCACAAAGGGTCCAAAATGTCTGAGTCTGGTTGGACCTAACATTCAAGTCACCCAACAGTGTTTCCACGTAAAAACACACAGTAAAATTGGTGTGTAAAAGTGTGGCTCCTGCAGTGGGAGCACCAGAGGAGGGCTGTAGTTGGTACAAAGTGGGAGCGTTTCAGTCAGAGTGTTTATGTGATTCACACAGCCAGGGCTGGGGAAGGCTTGACCCTTCACAGACCTCCCCAACACAACGGAAATGACTTGTGTCCATGTAAGCCTCTCAGTCCCTCCCAAACCCCCAATCCCCTCGACTTGTAGCTTTGCAGGAATGTAAGTAATACAAGAAAACAAAGAGGGGTGAAGTACACAATGACAATATGTGCGTGCATGCATTTGAATTTGTATCAGCAGCCAGTATACCTATGTGTTTACATGCATGCTCGTCTGCTTATGCATGTATACTGTTCACAGCTGGCTATATGGTGTGTTTCATAACATTGCAGACACTGGTAAAGGTCCTTTAATGAGTGTTGGCACACAGAGTGTGTTTCAGGCAGAAATGACTGAGGCAGAGAGGAAAACATGAAATAACACAAAGGAATTCAGGCCTGGAGTTACTCTCCCCAGGGAAGGCAGTCGGACTCTGTGTTTGGTCCTCAGCCAGGAATGCAAAGGGAAGACGAGAACAGCGTCCATATCTTTTGTTCCCCTGTTTCTCTGTCTTCTAACTTCTTTGTCCCCCCCAACCTTTACCTTTACTGAGATTCCAGACTATGATCACGACTCTTCTCTTCTTCTTCTGCAATACACCCCCCCCCCCCCATATCACTGTCATCTCTCCACTGAGTGTGTATGTGTGTGTCCCTCACAGACTCTGGTATATTAATAGAACTTTTCTCCACTGATGATGAAGTTGCCACCTGTAAAATTGTCACAGCTACACAAACACACACACACACACATACACAGCATGCAGTAACAGACACACAAGCCCAAAGAGGGCACAGACAGAGTGTGTGCGTCTGTGTGTGTGTGTGTGTGTTTGCGTGCAGTGTGGTCTTTGGCAGCTCTCCAGTAATATTGCCTAAGTGATATTTTTAAAAGTTGTATCCTCGAATCTCCAACACATCTCAAAGGATTCAAATCTGAGCTGCTTGATCATTAAAACAAACACATCATTATTTTCCTTATTATTGCCTTTTTTTCTTTAAGTTACCGATTGAGGTTGACTTTTAATCTTTAGGTGAAGGTTAATTATTCTACTTTGAATAATCAATTCTATTATAACCATGTTTATGTATTTAGTAAACATAAACATACAGTGACTCTCAAATTGAGCTGCCCTTTCAAAGGGAAAACTGTTACTACACCTCACACCAACATCTGAATGTGCAGTAATTAAAGAATTAAAAGGGCAGTACTGCAGGAAAATGCAGGGTCTCATTTCACCTTTTTGGGGCAACACACACTATGTGAGCTCCACTTAACCCTCGCAGCACATCTTACATGACCCATAGGGACCAAAGAAGGACTGTAGTTGTGTCAATCCAGTGAATGAATGCGATAAAACCGATGCCTCGTGCCACAAAATTGTGATATATAGCTAAATATAGATTCTATAGATAGAAGCTGCTATGCAAGTCACTCAAGAACTTCCTGGAGTATTTTCTTTTTTTTCTTTTCCCTTCTACAGGTACAGCAGATGCCATGCTTGGCTACAAGAAGCCATGCAGGTGGTAGCAATTGTGTGTCTTGCTTTTGGGCACTTTGGCAGGACAGATGCTTGCTGGTGTGGAGGCGTGGAGTCTCAGTTAGCAGCAAAGACTCAGTTGTTATTTTGCCAACCAGCTGCTGGAGAAACCCACAATGTTTCTTTGATAGAGAGAGAGAGGAGTGATGAAGTGAGAGGGGAGGATGAGCAGGAAAATAAAGAAGCAGATCATGTAAGGACAAGACAGAGAAGAGATGATGGAAACAAGGACAGAGGGTGAGGAACGTGGGAGAGATGGAGCCGACAGAAAGTGAGGAGGAAAGGCAGAGAGAGAGAGAAAAGAAGGGGGAAAGGTGAAGCGGAAGAGATTTAACAGTGGACAGTGACCGGGAAGAAGGGAGGAAGAAAAACAACAGAAGGGAGAGAGGGGGGTGACAGAGGGAACCATGGGAACCCGTGTTTGGTCCATGCTCCAGACTCTGCAGTTGTTAGCCTCGTCTGTTTTGTTTTCATGTGGCCTTCCACCTCGACGCGGACCGCAAACATGTGTTAATGACGTTTCTCACAGCAGTTTCTCCTCGTCATCAGAGTCATCAGCGCCGTTAATGAGCTGTGGTGAGACGGTCAGCGACGACGGACGCCATTGCTGGAGCAACAGACCTGCAACAAAACTGCTCCTCCAGGATGTTAGAAAAACACAGGGAGAGAAAATATTCCAGAGATAATAGAGAGGGACCAACAGAGCGATCAAATCAATCAACCATGTCATGTGTATCACATATTCCTCTTCCTATTACAACAACAGAGTAAAAGGCAAGGGAAACATATATATATCCAATCAAACTGCTTTATAGTAGCATAAAATTAATTGAAAACAAAATAAACATTAAAACTGCATTTAAAATAAACACTGCTTCATCTCAATGTTTGCTGTCAATATTCAGCATTATTCAAAATATAGCCTACACTTAAAGAATTTTTGAAGTGGCTAAAACACGTTTTTGTCCACAGCAGAACTTTTTCTCAGCTTCTGTGCCAGTGCAACATGCTGCTTCGCTAAACTGGCACATTGATCTGCAGGTAATACACTGACTATATATGAGTACATCGCACTACCCCATCTCAAATAACATGAACTATCACTTTAAAGGTGGTAAAACAAATACCCACATTTCAAAATTAAAGTGTAGTATTCATAGTCTTGGGGAGCAGGGTGTACACACACCACTGCTATAGGATACTTTGAAGACACTGTGGAGAATCACAAAGCAGACTTGATGCTCAGGCGTTAACTTAGCATGAGCAGCCTGAACAGCTGTGTTTGTTTTGAGGGAGAAAGAGAGAGACCAGGATGTTTGGGAGGAATCGGGATGAAGGGTCCAAGTGTGCCATTATGTATGCCTGTTTGAATCTGTGCATATACAACATATGTCGACTTGTGACATGTTTGTGTGTGTTTTTGTTTGCATCTGTCAAGGGAGCGGCCTGAAGGGGGTGCGATGGTGGTAGTGTTGGTTCTCACAGCCCACAGAGTGACTCTCTGACAGGGATCGTGAGAACCTGAGTGGCAGGGGTCCTCATGGTTAGGAGGAATTTGACAACATGTATAGAGAAGAAAAAACATTGGGTTGTTGCTCTACAGAACTAGGATATAGTGCTGGGCATTGATATTCTGACATCTCAGAGACAAAGTGATTCATTTGGTAACAGAAACATTCATAAATGTGATAATGAAACGTAACCAAATCTCCTAAAGTGGCCTGAGAGTAAAGGTGAATATTCTTGAGATTTCTGTCCACAGCATGTAAACAGTCTCATTGCTCAGTTCTGTCTGAAAAGCAAATCAATCACTTTTCCAGCAGAAACCGTGTTTTGACCAAGAACTAGACTCAGCAGGACGTTTGTATTCCTGTCGTTTTTTTCCACACCTGTCTTCTTTCTCTCATCTCGCTGCTCTCTTTCTCGTTCTCTCAGTTCATCAAAACACATCACCTCCTCCCCCTCCTGCTCCTCCTGGGCTTCTCCTCAGGCTGCAGCTTCCCTCATGTCACTATGTGATTATTTATGGGCTGGTGAAGGGAGAAAGATAGTATGAGACCCCAAGCTTGGCCTCTACCCTCTCACAGTCTGCTAACCCTAAATCACCACTGCGTCTGGCTTACTTTTGCATTAATGGTTTGTTCATGATGTGTGTGACATCGACAGAGAGAGGAAAGAAGATAACATAAGGACATGTGATAAAAGATTTAGCAATGGACAGACCCTTTTTATGTGCTTGCATTTAAAGGATCAAAATCGATGCAGCAGAACCAGAGATATTAGCTGTGTCTCAGTTCCACCACGTCAACCTAAATGAGATGTTCTGGTCTACAGAGGAGTTGTGCATGCCTTTACTATTGCATCGCAAAGTGAGCTGAGCTGAACCTACATCTTACATTTAAAAGTGTAATCCTAAATTTTTTATTACTGGCGCGCTATGACTCTCCCTCCTCCGCCAACATTTGTTGGCCACATTGTTGTCCTCATTCAACTCGTCTTGTCAGACAAGACAAGTTGACTTGTCAGACTTATGTGCATTGGTCAAGTTGAAGATCACTGTTCCTGACTTAGGTGTATGTGCAGGGTTGGATGTTTGAGTGTGTGTGTGTGTGTGCGTGTGCGTGCGTGCGTGTGCGTGTGTGTGACCAAAATGGGACTGAGTGAGGTTTATGACCCCACAGTGCCCTGTTTTCTCAGGGTGACAGAGAGGACAGCCGTTTTGCAGAGGGCAAGGGAGGGGTGAGACTGCAGGGGCAGGGGGGTTAAAGTGCAGAAGTATCATATCTGTGTATGTGTTGTACTTAAAAATAGCTTGTCCTCACAGCTAAGAAGTATTAGGTTTGAAGGATTTAGATGCAGTCTAGGACTTAAGTCTTATAGTACAAATACCCAAAATTTACTTTTGATTTCTTTGTCATTTCTGCAGAAATCTTTTTGTATGGTGGACTGGTTCTTGTTAACATCAGTCTCAACCTTTAACACAGACTTCCCATCCTCTTGAGAGAAGCCTTTGTTATAAGGATAGGACCATAAATAACAGCCCATCCTCAACCTGCTTCATAGATATTACATACAATAAATAACAAAGGAATCCATCAACTCAGTCCTGTCTGAGAACATCAAAGTGGAAGAAGATGATGAGCAATTTCCTCTGCAGTTGTGAGAGTGTACAAATTGGAGTGTCCATAAGAGTTTTGTATTTATACCTTAAATAGTGAGACAATAAACAGGCCCAGTAACACAGACACAGCAGACTCAGCCCTAAGCAAACCGTCTAGTGGTCACAGACAAAAAGTAGAGACGGTACAATATGTCTGAAAATTAAAAGAAAAGTAGAGTCGATGTGTAATCCCACTCATGGTTATAATTGTAAATCTTTAGTAAAAATCAGCCCCTAAAACAAGGCACTAAACTTCAAACTGTGCATGAAACACACAATGTACCACATCATTAACGGGATGCACACAAAACGATATATTGCAACTCTTGCACAGTGATTTATGCCATATTTCCAGCCAATAAGATGGATCTTTGACGTTAGATGGCAGCAAAACTGTGAATTATGTGTGGATCCAGGGTTTGGGGTTTTCAACATCTTGTGTGATTTATGCAGGGTGCAGTCAGCAGGAAAAGGGAGAGCAGGGCCTTTGACTTTAGGGATCCTCCCATATCTGACAAAAGGAGAACAGATCATAGACAGCTGCAGATGAATGACAACACATGGGAGGAGGAGACCAAGGTTAACGTCACTGTCCTCTGCTTTAGTCAAGACTTAAAGACATAAGATGACCCTATGTGTGATCACGGTTTAAGAAGAGTCAACCACAGACTCATTCTCTGCAATGACCAGCAGGCCTGAGTCATGGTCAGGGCACAGCTCAGCGCAGTGTGCTCTTATTAATAAGGCTCAATACTGCCTCTTTTAATTCGACCTTGTATATGTTTGATGGTGCTGCATATGATATCCTACTCTCTTTCCCTGAGTTATCTATATAGAGCTATGCTGAATCAGACTATGATGTGAAATTGAAACTGTAGTGTGGATCACTCAATTTAGATCAAAAATTATTATCTTCAACGTGGTTGTTCTTAAGGAAAAGTCAGTCTTTTTCTAAAACCAATGACCAATTTTGGAGAATCACCAAGTGAAATGTAAAAAACATAAAAAATGTATAGTAGACATAATTATACATTATACACATTATTCATACGTGTAAAGCATAATATGGCATTAATGGCAACATTTTACAAATCATGGCTATTTCCTGAAAATTGGACTCATTTTATCTAATGATAGCCTGCCCCTTTGTGGACTAACTGCAGCTGTGCAAAGGTTTTTACAGCCAGTGTTACAGCATAAACATGTAAAGGCCCGTGACAATGCTCCTTCAAATCACTCAGATATGAGTGGTATAACAGTATGCTAAAAGAAATAATGAAGAATAAAGAATTTGAAGTTCAAAATTAGGCTGCACCAAACTCTTTTGTCTATGTGAAGCCTTAAATTGTCTTTTCAACCAGAAACACACGACAGACGTATTTGTTGTTGGCTTTAATACTACAACACTCTGAAAAGAACAAAGACACAGAAATAAGCTGCTTCCATGTTGTCAATAAATACACTCCACTTAAATTTATTTGAACTAATCATGTCAGTCAGATTCAGTTTCATCTCCATATAAAAAAACAAATCACCTGGTGAATCCAATAATGTTCAGCATACAGCTTCTGGCTCTCTGCTCCTTTTCCAGTAACTAATCATCTGTTGGATGCTTGTTGTCGTCACTGCGATCACCTTTGAAAGGCTGCAGCTGCTCAGAGGATGCTGCGGATCAACTATAAACATGGTCTTTTCAGGGGGGTCAGTGGGGGAAATGTCCAGGTGTTTCAGACACATTCCCAGGTACGCATCTTCAATATAGATGGGTTTAACCTCAGGGTAGACACTCAGAATCTTCCTGGGCAGGTCCAGGGACATGACATAGGCCATGCCCAGGGGATACGGGGGCCACTCTGGCTCGGGAATCACGGATCTTGGCATGTAGAACTTTGTGAATGGGTTTCTCAAAACTGGGCTGTGCCACCACACCAGACCAGTTATGTAGTTTTGTCTGTCCGTGCTGGGATCCAGCAAAAGTTTCACCAAATTCTGGACATGGAGGAGCATATCTGAGTCGATCTTTAAGATATAAGAAGCATTAGTGCAGTGCTCAGCCAGCCACTCCAACATCACCATAGTCTTGATGGTCAGATTGTGGTAGCTGTCCTGGAAGTTACTCTGGATCAGATCGTGGTGCTGCTGATTCTCCTGTATGATTTTCTCCTGGTGCTGCTCAGCATTAGTTCCTCCAGGCAGGCCCAGTATGAAGAGGGTCTCGACCGCCTGACCCAGAACCATTTTCTCACTTCCCCACGTCTTTCGGATAGCGTCCCGAGCTGCCACGTTGCTGGGTGCAACTGGAACCATCAGGACCAGGAAAGGAGTGCTGGTCTTGCACGTAGGCGTGTCATCCATGATGAAATTGTAGTTTTGTGAATAGGCCACGTGATATGGCAACGATCTCACATCAAGGCTGAGATAGAGGAGGATGATTATCACAACTATCAGGATGCAGATCAAAAATAGTTGCATGTATTTCCTCTTGTTCCGCATTATAACTACAAAGAAAAGAGACTTGTTATCTTATGATAGATTCACAAGATTCAGATAAAACAGAAACACACAATCCAGCAATTTACAATTTTACTCAGAAATATCATCGATATAATAAGCTATGTTAAGACTGTTCATCACTGTCATCTTTTACAACATGAGAAATGATTTTTCATTGTCTGAATGTCCACAATCTCAGCGTTATAAAGACAGTAAATTGATTTTAGTCTGATCTGAGGATGTTTAATAGGTGTATTTTTGAAAGTGTCTGTCTCTGTGGTTACAGATGACTTACTGGCATTAAAAGACGTCTAACTGCGCTTTCAATCTTCATACAGCAAATAATAAACGGGGTAATAATGCGCCATGTCATAAGGGGCTGGGACAGACAGTTACTCTTGGTTTGAAATAAAGAATGAATTACCTTGAAAACTAACTCAGACTTAACGTGATCTCAGATTGTTGGGCGGAAATGCCCCTGATCTCAGGGCGAAGACACCCAGCTTTCACCGTAGCCGCTTTATGAAATGAAACACACACACACACAATGACATCGACCTGTTTCGCGCATTTTACCGCTTTGTCCGAGTTTCCTGACACATTAGAAACAACGTGAAACGCCACTCTGTCAACAATATGAACTAATCTTAAACATGAAGCCCCAGAACTGAAACCCACACCGCTGTTGGTTTTCTTTAAGGAAGTAGCCACAGCCCTAAACCTGCCAGTAACAACCTCTGTCACCCTCTTTATTATCAGTCTATAACATTTCATACACACCTGGTGGCCGATGGCCTTAATCCAATCGCAATGGATTATCGGATTTCACCATCTCAGAGTTTACGAGCTTCTATCGTGTTTTAATTCAGATGCAGTTCCGCGTCTTATTCCCCGCCCACAGCTCCACTGCAGGCAGCAGCGGCTCAGGTACTTAAAGTTACAGAGAATCCAGATGTGGCGTCTGGGAGTCACATCTGTCACATCTATTCCCGCATATTGAGATTTAAAAACCTGCCAAACCTTCACGTGACAAACCGCAAACCAGTGATTTTTATCTTTTTCTATCGTATCGCATCTGCTGGATTTGAGGTCAGATTGATTATTCGACTAAAATCCGATTAAAGCTTTTCCACAGGTCAATTCGTTTCATAAAAACACATGTGATGGTTGACGCAGGCCAGTCTATACTTGATTTTCTCTTTTTGTGAGAATTACTTTGAAAGGTGATTTTGAACTGATGATGTTTCAGGAGGCTGTTTATGGAGTTTCTAAACCTGCTGACTGTCATGTTTTGTGAGGTTTTTTTTCCCCCTTATAAAACATTAGTAAAATTCATTTTAAAAAATATATTTTGAAAGCTGACTGAGGGATGTTGTACACTCACCAAGCACCTGTACGCCTGCTTATCTGCCCATGCAATCACCCAGCAAACTGCAGCAGCAGCACACTGTAGAGTCAGTACTGTCAAATCTCATAGATTAACACACTAGGATGACATTTGTTTGTGGCTGTGAATTACCACTTGTATTTGTACATGCAAGTTGACACATTATCTTATATGGCATAACAATGCTTCATTCGTTTGTTTCATATTGTGCCATCTTAATGTGTGTGCTCAGTTTGTTGCAAACAGAAGGGTTAGCACTTTTTTAAAAACACATTTTCTATACACTGGTTTTTATTAGTGTCAGATGGGAAAGGCTTCTTTAATTGATGTCTTTGCAAACAGTGCTTCATACTACATCTAGGTTTCTTAAGTCTTATGGCAATTTTTTAATTTTTTAAATGAATAAAATTGTCTGCTAAATGAGGAAATGTAACTGTTGGAGCCACGAACTGGGTTTGCTCTCTACTCATCTTAGCACTAGGGGAGCAGTGTAATGCAGAGCTGACCTGCTTTATATCTCTCAAGTCAAGCGAATGCAGGTGTTGTTGTTCATTTGAGAAAAAGCTGTTTTTACTGCTTGAGGTCAACTGTCTTCTTCTTCTCCTTTCAGCTTTTCCCTTCAGGGGTCACCACAGCGAATCAATTGCCTCCATCTAAGCCTGTCTTCCACATCCTCTTCTCTCACACCAACTACTTTCATGTCCTCTTTCACTACATCTATAAACCTCCTCTTTGGTCTTCCTCTAGGCCTCCTGCCTGGCAGTTCAAAACTCAGCATCCTTCAACCTATATATTCACTATCTCTCCTCTGGACATGTCCGAACCATCTCAGTCTGGCCTCTCTGACTTTATCTCCAAAACCTCTAACATGTGCTGTCCCTCTGATGTACTCATTCCTGACCCTATCCATCCTGGTCAATCCCAAAGAGAACCTCAGCATCTTAATCTCTGCCACCTCCAGCTCTGCCTCCTGTCTTTTCCTCAGTGGCACTGTCTCTAGACCAAACAGCATCGCTGGTCTCACCACAGTCTTGTACACCTTTCCTTTCATTTTAGCTGAAACTCTTCTATCACACATCACACCTGACACTTTTCTCCACCCGTTCAGGCCTGCCTGTACACGCTTCTTCACCTCTTTTTCACACTCTCCATTGCTCTGGACTGTTGACCCTAAGTACTTAAAATCCACCACCTTCTTTATCTCTTCTCCCTGTAACCTCACTCTTCCACTTGAGTCCCTCTCATTCACACACATATACTCCGTCTTGCTGTGGCTAACCTTCATTCCTCTCCTTTCCAGGGCAAACCTCCACCACTCTAGCTTCTCCTCCACCTGTTCCCTCCTCTCACTACAGATCACAATGTCATCTGCAAATATCATAGTCCATGGAGATTCCTGTCTAACCTAGTCTGTCAGCCTGTCCATCACCATAGCGAACAAGAAGGGGCTCGGAGCTGATTCCTGATGCAGTCCCACCTCCACCTTGAACTCGTCTGTCACACCTACAGCACACCTCACCACTGTCTTACTGTCCTCATACATGTCCTGCACTGCTCTAACATACTTCTCTGCCACTCCAGACTTCCTCATACAATACCACAGTTCCTCTCTGGGTACCCTGTCATAAGCTTTCTTCAGATCTACAAAGACACAATGCAGCTCCCTCTGACCGTCTCTGTACTTCTCTATCAACATCCTCAAAGCAAATACTGCAACTGTAGTACTCTTTTTTGGCATGAAACCATACTGCTGCTCACAAATGCTCACTTCTGCCTTTAGTCTAGCTTCAACTACTCTTTCCTATAGCTTCATTGTATGGCTCATCAATTTTATTCCTCTGTAGTTACCACAACTCTGTACATCTCCCTTGTTCTTAAAAATGGGCACCAGCACACTTCTCCTCCATTCCTCAGGCATCTTCTCACTATCTAAGATCCTGTTGAACAACCCAGTCAGAAACTCCAAGACACTTCCATACATCCACAGGTATAACTGTATGGCTTATATTTGGAAAAAGTGGACATTGCATATTTGACATGAAGAATAAATGCACCATAAAACAAAACGTTGGTACAGACTTATATATATACACAGGTATAGATTTGTCTAGAACAAATCTTACTATCACACCTTGTGATTAACAGCAGTTTGTGGCCTTATGGAGGATCTAGTCACCACAGTAACTGAGCTCATACACACTCACTGCCCTTCACACTCCTGGTTCATACATCTGCTGCCTCCAGCTTAATTTTCATGTCCACAACTGGTACAATATACCCTCCACAGGCTGGTACTGTAAAAGTTACAAACACCACAGTCAGTGAACTAAGACCACCTCTCGATTTCATTAGTTACACATGTTGCCTGCAGCTTGACAATGACGCACAGTTTAACTTCCACACCAGACCAGCATATCAAGTTTTATATAATATCTATTTCATTAACTTCATTAACTCTTTAAGTTGCGTAGATAAACACTAACCAACGTCTTGAGACAGCGTCACGCACGGCGAGCGCTGTGGAAATGATTTACGAGGCCATAAAATCCACAGGCAAACAGAAAACTCATCCCTGTGTTGAGTTAAGGCCTAATTTAGCTCTGACTTTTACCCGTGACGTCTGATCGCGTCACGAACATACGCAGTGCGGAGCTCGACGCCGGAAAACAAACACACACACACACACACACACACACACACACACCTGGGGCACAGTGTTTCCCTGCATCCACCTTTGCTCCCTGTTGTTAACGCACTTCCGCCCCCCCGTCTTTGATCTCCTGTCGGTAAACTTCCAGGAGACCTGTGCAGCCAAGGTGCGGCTCACCTGAGCCCCGATCACACCGCCCACCCCTCACTCCTGCCGTGTGGCTCCGCCTCCCAGCGTAACCCAGGCAACGTACACCTGCTCACTGATTCAATCAGAGCCAAAACAATTAGTCTTTACCTGACAGATCATTCATTGATTTAATATTTTTCCTAAAATAAATAGGCTGCAGCTCCTTAGTTGCGAGAACTTGCCACTTTTCTTTTAAACTAAATTTGTTTCAAGAAACCTGGATGTTTTAGTGATGAAAAACTATTTGTATTAATTGTGAAAATAATCAGGTTGGCTAAAAATGCTGTCAGGCAAAATCAATAATGTAAAATATGTGATTTGTTGATCTAATCAAATATTTATTTGATTTTATTTTCAGATTTTTTATTAGTTGTGCAGGTTCCTAGGCTTGTTTCTTTCATGGGTGGATCATTATAGACAATACAATTACGTGATTTGTCTGCCTGTATTTATACATGACTAATAATGTGATATGCAGGTAGAAAGTTAATTGTCACAAAGTAAATTAAATGATCCTAAATTGATCAAATGAAATTACAAACAATTTAAAATTAAAGGTTGCAAGTACTTATTTGCCTACCTGCATTTTACACTAATGTAAATATGCTGTGGGATATAATTTTGTTGTAAAAAGGCTTATTCACCACCAGATGTCGCACTATGTTCAATGTTCACAAATTCCAAAACATTACTGTCCTTCCATAATTTACATGATCTAGTCCAACTTTACAACACAACGTTATCATTTGTGTAGGTGATGCAAAGTCTAAATGAAATTTAAATTAGTTTTAATTGAATGATTCAATTGAAATTCAAACTTATCAAATTTATACAAAATCATTTAATGTGAGTTTCACTTACTCATTTAGATTTGAATTCAAACTTAAGTCCTGCTAATAATGTTATGTAAGTTCTTACATAGTTAAAAGGTTTTGACATGAATAAATTGTTGATTCCTGTAATGCAAATCCCATTGGGTCAATCACCTCGATCATCTCCTAATCCCAAACACAATGATCTACAGAATAGACAAAGGAAGGTCCTGAAACAAAGTCCCATGAAAAAGAAAAGAACAGCAACAAGCTCAGCTCAGTTTTTTTTCTCACCACATCACCCAGCTGTATTGTAGTGCAATTCAAATGTCATGACCTGATGAAGACAAAGACAACATTATCGAGGAAGAGTTGTGATACTGTTTGAGCGTCATTAAACAAGACACTTTAGACCTTGAGTGTAACTTGATATCTTGTCCATGAATGCCACAAACAGCTTGAAACAGCACACACTCATTAATATATAAACCTGATGAAAAAGTAATGGTAAAATGTCGTGGTTATGCTGATTAAAGATTTAAGTTGCACTTTATCCATCTTTTTCATAAACAGTGTACTATAAACCAGTGGTTTAATTATATTTTGTAGTGGCTTGCTGGTTGTAATAGCCATATATTCATAGTGATTGAAGTAATTTAATAACGTCTTTCTTTAAATTTTGATTTTACAATTGCTTCTCTACTGTAGTTGAAACCTCTTTGACCAGCATATAAATGTACATATGCAAAAGCCTATGGCACCTGTTGCTCAACCTCCTGAACCTCCTGAATATCAGCCTGAGGAAGAATTACCATGGCTGTAGTGATGCACTTTGATATTTTTAAGTAGCTCTTACCAACCAAACCTTTCTCCCTGAAGGAGCTTTGCAATAATTAAACTTCTCCCAATGTGACATAATTAATTGCTTGCTAATTCATGCTTTTAATGAAGTTTCCTCAACAATTCTGATGAATCTTACCTTTTTATGCAAACACATAAAAACGTTTGTACACACTATGTTGTCATAAATATAACTACTAATATATACTGTATGGCATAAGTCAAAACACATTGAATGACCTCAGTGTATGATAATGTGCTGTACAAATATATTTGCCTTATCTAAAAAACATATTTGCAGTTTGTGAAGCAGGATTGAGCAAATGAGGTACATTAAAAAATACCATTCAGATTTGATTCCATAGCATATTTTATTTATTTCATCATACAAGAAAATACAATCTGTATTCTGAGTTGGCTCTTGCACAAACAATTCTTTTACAACTGCTGAACAAAGTCTTTTTTCTAATTAATGCCATAAATGCGGTATAAAACAGTGATCATTAAAATTACCACCTGTCAACAAGCTAAGTGCTTTTGCAAATCACAGTGAAGTTGACCTTTGGTCATCATTCTTGCCCTTTGGACATTTGTGGTATCAAAAATGAGTGTGAATGCTTGTGAATTATGGCAGGTATTAAACAAACAGGTATTAACAGTGACCTAAACATGCTGACATTGAGGTATAGAAAATATTAATGACCTACATGACCGCATATGTTTGTTTATTTCAAATTTGTATTGTGTACAGAGGTAATATGTATAAATGTGAGGGAAATATCAATCCATATGATACTTCTCAGATGCTTTGTTGTGTAAAAATACATTTCTTTCACTGTGCAGTTAATCGTGAGTCTACCACATTTACTCTCCTCCGTTCCTGACAGTGATGCACAGTGATGTGCATATCATTTGTTTTCAGATTAACTTGTGCATTGCAAGGTATTTGTGATGTGCCAAGATACAAAGTTTGTCAGTGTTCATCTTGTTTTTTATCAAAAACGAGTCAAACAAGCAGCCATAACCTGTCCAGTGGCTCACTTTGACTAAACTCAGTACGAAGAAGAACCATATGATGACATGTCACCCTCAACATTATTCAGCACATTCCCACTTACTTACTTACTAATACATGATCTGATTATACCATACCCACAGTGAAATTCCCTGATAGTGTTAATTTTAAGGGTAACAAAAGACAGAGTCAATAAAGGGAAATAAGATATTAACAGAGCTTGAGACTTCCAAAGAGGTAAGTCTTCTCTTTAAGCTCCTTCAGTTGGGGCATGAAGACATTTTTTCACATGCTCCATGAAGCCAAAGAGAAGTGAGTGGATGGCAATAAATTGTGTATATATATATATATATATATATATATATATATATATATATATATATATACACACACACACACACACACACACACACACACACACACACATAAGCTTATATGGCACGTTACTCTACACCGATTTAACTGCTCCCATAAGGCACCTTTCTTACAGTTTACAGTTGACACGTGTTTTGTTGTGAGAACTGAAGGGTAATGGTGATTCTTAGGAACTGTATTGTATATACAAGTGTATTTACACTCTACAGAGTATATAGAGTCATTAAGATTGCCACCATGATTCATGACAACTAAAACACTAGTTCTCCTGAATAGTCTCCTCGCCACCATTTATGGAGTAAAAATAGTGCCTACTATGAAACCCTGAGGATAGTTACAGATTGATTTAACATCCCTCCTCTACAGCTGAAAAAACAAACGTACATATGAAACGTATGGCTCCAAATGGACAAAATCCTCAGTCTGTGCAGAGAATTTTAAGTTCAGCTGAGGTCAAAATAAGGTTTTAGTGGGATAGTTAAATTTTCTAAAGTTAAAGTGTGAAATTCCCTGGTGTGTCCTGGTTAAGTTGCAGTACAGGAAATGTGTACTAAAAGCCTACTGAGATTTGGCTTTTTGTTGTTCAGAACAAACACTGGATTTTGTCCTCTAACATTGGGCACATTTACATTTTGAACCATATCCTGGTTATATATCATATTTGTGATGTGCTGTTTACATGGGTCATAGGAAACCTAGTTATTCAACTCCCTTAATACAGGACTCAAACACTACCAAGGTTTCTGAAACCAGAATATGGTGCATGAATGCACGTCAACAAATAACAGGGATGCTGCAAATCATACCCAGGACAGTAGTGAACACACTCAATAAGTCACTGTGCAAATGGCCTAAAAGATATCTTTCTGAATCTGAATCTATCCTTAATGGACCTTAGGAGGTTTCTGAAGCCCTTGTTGGGAAACTCACACATAGAGAACTGGGCTGTCCAGGGCCATACTTTTCTTCTTAATGTTCAAACTCCAAATCCAAACAATTAAGACCAATTTAGTATTTAATTTAATATTTTGGTATCTTTAATTGTTTAATTAAAAAAAATAAAATTGCACTAATCTGCAAAATAAACACAAAAAAATTCATATTTTCATACATTGTCAGTAATGGCTTTTTTTCCTTTGTTAGGTAATATATATCTCTAGTATTACTTGTAAACATAGTTAAATATATTCAACATCCTTCCTTAATGTCTCTTGTACAAACACAGTGAAAGCTTTCTCTACCTCTCAACTCAAGTTTTTATTTTTAATTTTAATTTTTTTTCCACCTGTATGTGTTGCATTGGTTTCAAGCAGTCTTTCCCTCTTCTCAGAAGTGTGTATCCAGGCTTCATGGCATGAATGTCTGTCTTTATGCTTGTCGTACAACCAAGATACAGAACCCATATTCTCAGGCTAGCTTTAATTCTATATTATAGTTTCACATTACCATTTGCCGAAACAAATAAACATTTCCTTCATCATTATCTTTCCTGCCACCCAGAAGTTTTAAATACATCAAGAGAAAGGTATTGTAGTGTAATTGTTCATAAATCTCTGTACCCCTTCCAAATTGGTAAAACATAGAGAATTATATAGCGATATATTGTCAATCTAAAAATAAGTTAACTTCCCAACACACAGCCACCCAAGCACCTCCACCACTGTGATTTCTCTGTGCATCTGTAGTGGTTATTGACCTAACAAGGTGGCCCAGGCTTCTTCAAGTCCATCCAATAATTTATCAACTCTTGTGAAGAACCAAGAATGTAGGTGATGATTTGGGAGAATTCACAGCGATCATATCGTGTGTTATAGGCCTTGAACTGGGACGGATTTGGTGGTGAGGTCGGCGCCAGTCCGAGTGTCTTCATGCACATTCCAATGTAAGCATCCTCTATGTTAAAGGGCTTGACTGATTTTGAAGCTTCTACAAATTTCTTTGGAAGATCATTGGAGAAGACATATCCCATGCCCAGAGTGTAGGTTGGGTACTGGGGATCTGGGTACATCTCCTCAGGTACGTACCACTTGGAGTCCTTTGAACGGACGACTGGCCTGTTCCACATCAGCATCCCTGTAAGGTAGTTGAGTTTGGGGATACCTGGCTTCTGCAGCATAATCACCAGATTGTCAATGTTCAAGAACATGTCGGAGTCGATCTTCATGGCATACGCTGCTGTCGGGCAGCGGGTTGCCAGCCAGTCCATGATCACCATGGTTTTGATAGTTAGATTGAGGTAAGTGTCCATGAAGTCACTCTGGATCAGGTCGTGGTGCTGAAGATTCTCCTGTTTGAGCTGCCCATCATCACCCCCTTCAGAAAGACCCAACATGAACAGAGTGATCACCACCTCGCCCTGAACCAGGCTGCCATTCCCCCATGTCTGCCGGATGGCGTTCCGAGCTGCCACGTTTTTAGGTCCTACTGGAACCATCAGGACCAGGAAAGGGGTCACAGTTTTGCACACCTCAGTGTTATCCATTATGAAGTGGTAGTTCTGTGGGTAGGCCTGGTGGTACTGAGTGCCTGTAGGTGCCACAGTAGGTAATGTGGTAGATGGCTCTGTGGTTTCATCAATTCTTTGTAGTTTAGCTCTGTGTCTTGGATGGACATAATAAGGAGGTATATTGACCCCATGAAAAGTGAAAAGTCTGGTGTGGTGGAGTGGAAAGCTCTGCATCCATGTCACAGAGCCGCTGGACATAGAATAACACAAGACGCACAGCAGAAGGCAAAACAGGAAGAGGATCTGGAAACAGGAGTGTAACAAAGGCTTCTTCTGACAATACAGGTTCTCAGCAAGTTGTCTAAAAAGACAAGAAAGACAAAGTTAAACTTTACCACATCATGACATTCATAGACATCTATTAAAAAAAAAAAATCAAAAATCAAAATCTGATAATGATATAGCAGCTGATATTCTCTTTTTTTTCTTCCCTACATCAGTGGTTCCCCACAGATTCTTGATAGAGTCAATGAGATAATTAATTTTCACTATAACTCTGTCCATAAGTAACACAGTGACAAAGTAGGGGGGGGAGTCTATGGTCTAATTTGCATCAGTTTAGGGGTCCTTGCTGTAAAAGAAGAACCATTGCCCTAAATAACCCCTTAAACCCCTTCATCATTGATTATCTGATTACAATGGCACCTCTCAGTTGGTGGGATATATTAGGCAGCAGGTGAACATTGTGTTGCCAAAGTTGACGTGTTGGAAGCGGGAAAAATGGGATGTTATTTGTTGGGCAATGTTCTGCTGAGAAACCTGCCATTCATGTGGATGTTACTTTGACATTAATGTAGACCAACTTCCTGGAAACGGCATTCCAACAAAACGCAAATATGGGTCCAAGGTGTCTGTCCGATCTGTATCTTTAAGAATCTGCTGCCGACATCTTAGTGCCAGATACCACAGCACACCTTTATTGGTGTAGCGAAGTCAATACCTTGATGTATCAGGGCTGTTTTGGCAGCAAAAGGGTGCCCCACACAACATTAGGCAGATGGTCATAATGTTATGGCTGATCAGTATATGTGAGGGCACAGGAGACAGACCAACTAAAAAATCTGGGCTTGTAGCAAGTTAACAAGAGTGCGTGATGTTAATGAGTTAATAAAATCATATTTATATATTCTTTTAGATGATTACCAAGCTGTGGAAGCACAGCTGTGACCTCAAAAGTAACACATGGACACAGTAACGCAAAGTAACACAAAAGGAAACACGGTCCTGAAGACGAAAGCTGTAGACGAAATCAAAACTGTAGCTTTCTGTGGAGCTGATGGATTCTAAAACTAATATGATCATGTACTTAGTAATGTAAACTCTGCTTTGATCACAATATACTTGATTGCCCACAGATTGCTTCAGGTGCAACTACTGGTTATTCCTTCTTGCTGCCTGGAGGCACATCCTAAAACTGTTGGCTGTGTAGTTTCTTTCACGCATCCTCGCAATGCAAACTTTTCACATTTTTTGGACCAAAGCTTCTTTATGTTGTCAACACTTCAGCTTCAATGCACCTCCAGCCATTTGAGGACTCATGATCTCTGAACTTACACGATCTAAACCAGCTGATTAACACAGGGCGGTTTGATCATGGCTTATGCATAAGAAAGGATAAGTCTGGTGTTATTCTATTGTTGTAACATTGTCAGCAAATCGACGTTTGGGAGTAAAATAGTGTCCTTTAAGTAAAAGTAGCTATAAAGATCTCATGTGACAATGAGCCAAACATCACATTATGTCAATTTTGCAATATTTTAACAAGACATTGAGATAAAATTATCTAATTTAAGAGCAAGAATGTGGAACCTGAATCTCAGCTTTATTGCGTTGTGTTTTGCATTTTAATCAATGGGGAAATGAGAAATATAATCAGCTGGTGATAAGACCTGAGGATACAGACAGATACTGAAACCCTGGCACAAATCCTGCTTGGACACCTGATGTCCACAGGAAAACACCCGGCGGCGCCCAAATCTTACTGATGTGAGACAGGGATTCCCTGCACCTGAGCGGAGATCAGTCGCTGGAGTCGGCGGGATCCCAGCGGAGACGCGGACAGCATGGACAGGAGGAAGCAGACCCCCGCCTTGAGAGCGCGTCTAAGGCCGGCTGTCGACAGCAGGGCCGGCCGACGAGTGAAGGCCCGGACTCGGGCAGCGGCAGCAGCGGGGAGGCGGCCGACGCGCTCCGTGGACGCCATGAGTGGAGCTATTACTTCTGAAACTTAAAGCGTTGGCAGAGGTTTTGGCTGCATTGTTGAAGGTGGTTTGGCGATGACATTGTCGGAGAAAACGTGGGCAGCTCTCATTAGTTCAAACAGACCGCGACACGAGGAAGGGTGCGCTTGATATGAGATACAGCTAGTGGGGGGTGAGCATGTGTGAGGGGTGGCATTAAAGGGCAGCCATTGCAGCATTTTTCCAGGTAACAGGTACTTTTATTCTTTAAGTGCAATTTGCTAATGATAGTTCCTTAATCTTACCTAAAGAAAACAAGTTTCTATCTTTGCTAACATGTCCATATATATATATTTTTTATATATAACATAAGACATATCAAGGGTAGAAACACACAGTCAGCATCCTGACTGTGTGTTTCTACCTTGGAACTACAATGTACCAATGACAAAGCCAGGTATTCATGTCATATGGGTGGATCAAAAGAAGCCTGAAACCTTTCAATACAAAGAGCGTTTGACTTAGTACACTGACTAACACAGTGTCAGCCATGGCTAGTTGCAAGCTCATAAAAAAATAAAGAAAATAAAGATGCCAACTTTCTCGCTTGAATTTTTGCTGCCACCCATCTAGATATGCTCTGCTCTGTCACCTGTCAACCAAGAGCCACAAGTCACAATGAGGAAGAAAGCGTAGATGAGCTTTCAGACCCAGTTTTCTATGTTTATTTATTTATTTTATTTTATTTATTTTATTTTTTTTTTAATGTTGGAAAGCCATGCTAAACACAATATTAGACAGTAAGGCATTTTACATGCTAAAAACATGTCAGGAGAGAAATTTTAAAGCAATATTAAGGGACATTTGCTAAGTAGCTGCAATCGCAATCACAAGTGGTTATAAAAACACACTGGCACATTGAGTTCTGTTGAGGCCGGCGTCCGAGTGGTTACTGGAATCAGTGTACGTCTCAAAACTAACAGAAAACAAAGCCTATCAACTGCTCGGGCAACAAGTACAAGGTCAGCATCTTAGTATCATTGTGTTCTTCCTGTGTTTTGCCCATTACTCTGTTTGTTTGCTGTTTTTCTCCCTGTCTCTATGTGTGTGTCTGTCTGGAGCTAGGCGTGGTTATGTGGTACATCTCCCACCAACCCATGTGCACAGCTGAGTCTCATCATCCCATCAACTGCCATGCCAGAAAATAAACCGCAGCTGGTCCCTCCAGTGTTTTCAGATTGTTGCACTTTCTCAAGAACTAGTGGTTCTCATGCGCCATGCTTATGCCGTGTTGTCCTGTGCCTCAGGTATTGCTAGGCTTCTTTTTATTAGCCACATCCATCTGAGTCCTTATCTGACAACAGTTTGGATTCGCCTCAAGTCTGTCTATCCAGTGTCTTGGGTTTGGTTGTTACACACCACATAAAAGTGCTATAAGAACAGGCAGTTGTAATCTTGCACTCACTGTGCCTGTACTTAAAAAAAAAAAAAAAAAAAAAATTAGTTTGTTTAGTTCTTCACATCTTGAAAATATTGGCATGTGAGCCTGTCTTTCTGGTTGCATACAATCCTTCAAAACAAACTGAAACCAGTTACTCAAATTTAAGCTTTGACTCACATTAATCCTGAAAGATATATCTTACTCCATCATCAGACAAATGACTAACCTTTTCTAAGTTACTATCATATGAGGAAGTCATCTCAACTGCCTCAGTGCGTTTCACTTCTGATCTTACAAAAACACTTGAGTTCTCTCAAGAAAAAGTTATATCAACCCATTTAGTTCAGACTTTAAACAACACTAACAAATTTCCCCACAGTGAACTTTTTTGATAAATTCTTGCATTTTACGTGTGAAGGATTTTTATTAGACCCCCCCACACACACAAAGATACAACCAGAAACCATCTATACAGTAATGAATTTGTATTTTTAGTAAAGCAAATAAGGATTTGGAAATATCTTTCACCACCAGCAGCCCAGTGTGACATGGGGTGAATTTAAGATAAAAGTTTCTGTGCCTCATTATTTTTTACTGTGTCCATGAAGAAGGAGATAACAGGAGTCAGAGAGATAGAGAGAGATAGAGATAGAGAGAGAGTCAGGAGAAATACTGAAAAAATAAAGGTTTCAGTGCGTGTGCTCTTCTATTGGTCGATTATTTAAAATACCTTTTTGGTTTTACTCTGTTGGGTAAACCTCATATTCCCAGATAATTAGATGGAAACAGGAATCCCGGTAAATTCGTCGGTTGGATGTGGAAATGAAAGTACAGACGCATCTTTTTAGTCTCTCTTTAGCCTGCAGTCCGCTTTTCCGTGCGTAAAATGCGCACCTGTTGAGAGGCTTTGTAAATGATTCCCTTGGTTTCTGTCCCCATTCGTCATTGTTGGTGCGGAACAATATATAATTTTAGGTTCCCCTGAAATCCATGCGCGGAGATTTAAATAGCTATTATTATTTTTATTATTAGCATTATTAAGATGGATTTCATTTATAATATTCCAAATGGAAACTATGAGCTGCTGATAACTGCGTAATTAAAGTTTCTATGAATAATCTGAGCGTCGCCTTCAGTTTAAGGCAACAAATAAAACCTTAACTTTATGTCCTTTGCAGGCTGATGAACTCTGGACTACAGGTGTTCCTCTAAAGGAGTTAAAGGAGTTAAAGGAGTTTAATGATTGTAAGTTTGTCTTACCTTTTCATCCCATTAACACCTGATCCAGTGAGCTCCCCCATGGCTGCCACGACCCTTCCTTATTTGTTTCTTCAATTCTTCCTTATGTTATTGACTAAATATACTTTTCTCAGCAATATAATCCACATTATTCAATTAGGACCAACTAACCATGACTCTCAGGTATGTCCTGTCTGTCCTGTCCACGGGAATAAGACAGTTACGACGGTAAAACAGAGAGAGAGAGAGAGAGAGAGAGAGAGAGAGAGAGAGAGGGGTGGGGGAGGGTCATTTGAAGCTTTGCAACCTTTGTGGCAAGGTATTCTTTTCACCTAGAGTCCACCTGTGAAACCACTCCCACCCCAGCCACATACACGTACACAATGTGTGACAGTGACAAAAGCTCATATAGAAAGGAAATCCTGGTTTGGCAATTTCTCTTAATTAAAACCAGCTCAGACCACAACTAAACTATAATGTGAAAATTTATGGCATAGGGTCATGAGAGATTTGTGTGTGTGTGTGTGTGTGTTTGTGTGAGGGGGTGGACTTTTACCACAGTAATTAAGGAAAGGGGAAGGGATGCATTCCTGTTGATGTAGCTGGGGGAAAAAAAACACTTTAACACAAGAAGATAAGGCAAAAAAACGATTAAACACAACCTTTACTCTAGAACCTACTGTACATTTTTTCCTTCAAGCTCAGTTTAATAAATATTTTCGAAAACGTTTTTGTAAATGTTTGGTTGCGGTCAAAAGAAAGTGAGATCTTTCACATTGACAATAGGAAGACAGTGTTTCACAACCAGGACTATCACTGCAGCAAGCTGATGTTTGGGGGAACGTAGAACGATTGTGGATTAGCTCGATTAACACGAAAGAACAGAAAATACAACTTTATTTTAAAAAAAATTTGCACATTGAGTCAGCTGTTATACCTGGACACAACTCTGAAAACTAGGAGGAGGAGTTAATGTCCTTGTTTTTTGTTCCATAGAAACATGCAGATCACCAGAGCATGGTGGTGATATGGCCATGTACTTTATTCATGGTGGCTGCAGGACATCTTGACACTGTCTCACATCTCACGGCTGTGTCATGTGATCTAAAGATTTGGTGTCAGATTTTTCATGCGGGATCCTCATGGCTCTCCGCAAAAAATACACAAGAAAAAGACCTGTTCATAGTCATATTGACCTCACGCTGGCAACATTACATAAAGCTGATATCCTTCACTCTAGTTTCAATGTTTAGGTTGAATCTGAATACATATTTTAATCTTTTTAGCAGCTGCAGGAGGAGACAGTGACATTTTAGTGACATTTTCTTTCAAAAATAAATCTAAAATTAAAACTTAAAATGACGTTCATTTAGAATGAAAAGACAGTGTGAATACACTGCGAGCGGCAGCAGTTCAGCGATGCAGCCTCTGCCACACAGGCAGCAGGGTGATTAACATCCAGTTAATGTGTTGGAACAGACATATTAGGTTTAGCTACAAAAAATGGCTTGTTTAGGTTTAGCAAAAGACGGTTCCCTCATCTTGTTTACAGTGTGGTTAAGGTTATCAAACAGATAAAAGACAAAACAGTGACAAATCAGTTTGACACATTTCCTGTGGGGACATCTTGTGTTTCGATCCATCCCTCCACTCAATGCAGACTTTCTTACTCTCTCTCACTTGACCTTCCCCTTTGCTCTCATAATTACTACAGCCACTACCTCAGTCCTCTAAGAACAAAACAAAACTATGGATTTGCTTGCGCAGACAACCTATGGAGTCATTGGTCTGGACAGTGCCAGGCATATCATTCTCTTTGTCTCAAAATTTGACTGAAATTTGAATAGTTAAATATGAATTCGACTTACGTCAGATAATAAAGCAAACAGCCTATCTGTAAATTCTGCCTCTATCGTGTCATAAAGCTGTCCTCTGTGCAATCTTTACCATCTGTTTTCTTATTCAAATAGTATCTGTAGACTACAGGCATACAGACACAAGCTAAACTGTTGATGGGAGAGTTAATTTTCAATGTTGAACATGTACTTGTGCAGTTCTAGTGACACAGTGAGTTTCTGTTTATTAGAAGCATTTAAACAAATGAGTGAAAAAATACTCTTATTAAATATCATCAGCTAATGACAGCGAAGTGGTGGATAGGTCTGTGAATCTGCACCACAGTAGATGTGGAGAACAGGGATGTGAAGGCCATGTTGAACCATAACCATAATTAATTTCTGTTACTGGCATCCATGGCATACATTTTGAGAGCTAGCAAGGCTGAAAAACATGCTTTCAACAACAGTCCATAAAGCCATAAAATTAAACAGCTTTTTACCAAACGTCCATCACTCACCAATTCATCTCTGTTAAAAATTGTCAACCTGAAACAATGATTCACTGGAAAGCAGAAACTAGTGTTTGTATATGAGGAAGTACATGCATTTTCAAAAAACTTTCCACTGTAGCCTAAAGCAAGAATTGTAATGGAGACCTTGATTCACCACTGGATATAATGAAGGTCAAACTCCAGTGGTGCACCTCCTTTTATGAACTTAAAGGGTTTTTGCACTATAAAGCTCTAATTTGATAGAAAGAATAGCACTGAGTAGAGCTATCAACAAACCTGCTCTACCACCACTCTGAGCCACCTTGCCTCAACTGACTCAACAGTTAAACAGCATTTTTCTCATGTTACACATTAGGACAACATGGTGGTGCAATGGTTAGCACTGTTGCCTCACAGCAAGGATGTTCAGCGTTTGAACATTGGTTGGGTTGCATGTTTCCTGTGTAGGTTTCCTCTGGGTACACCAGCTTCCTCCCAGAGTCTCATGTACTAGGTTAACTGGTGACCCTAAATTGCCTGTAGGTGTGAATGTTGTTTGTTTCCATGTGTCGGCCCTGTGATGGACTGGTGACCTGTCCAGGGTGAACCTCACCCTTGGTCAATGCCAGCAGGGATGAACTCAAGATCCCTGTGACCCCGCACAGATACATGGTATAGATATCGGATGGATGAAACTTTACTCACACATTAACACAAAATTTTCTTTCATCTGTTTGTGTTTATTGACATAGAGTCATTGTCATTGTCATCAACACTGGCGACAAAGTGTTGCAGTGGCCCTGATGTACAAATCACATCTGTTGTCAAGTTATTAAAATTCAGCTTTCTAAAACGTAATGAAAAGTACATTTATACACTTTACATTTGCGTAAATATTTCAATATATTGTGTGATATATTTCGGTTGAAACACAAGGCACTTGAACACCTTTGAAATACTGATTAGAATAAAATCAATGTGCAAACAAGAGTACAAGATACAACAATACAGATACAGGCCACATTTGGCCATTGTCAAACATTTCCCCCCAAAATACTTGAAACTGTTTTGAAACCATTGTTGGGCTTATTCTTGTGTACCTTTTTGTCCTTTAACATTCATCTAAAGCAAATGTGTACCTGTTAATGCCTAATACACACCCTTGTCCAATTTATTCCTGGTTGAATGTGTTCCTGTTGGTTTTGTCTTAAAGGCAGGGCTGATCATGTTGAGATCATTGTCTTGGCATGATAAGTAGAGCTGGGAATTAGCTAAGATAAACTGCAAGCAAACATAATTAACCTCAAACCTACATTCAGCTACGTCAGCATGTTTTTTTTAACTTTCTTCTTGCGACTTGAAAAATCACATGGTCAAACAGGTGGCTCTGTGTGAATTGTATTCTTTTGTTATATCATAGTGTGATTGTCCCAAAGCAAATTCTGCAGAGAGAGGTGTCTCTGAGATAAGGATAAGCCACACTGAGATTATTTTCTGATTAAGAAATGAGCAATGACTACGTCATAATGTTTGGTGTTCCACCAGATGGGTCATTATTTAGTTTTCTGTGAGATTAAGATAGGTCACATATTCCACATGCCATCTTTTGCACCGGATCTAATCCACAGAAAACCTTTAAACAAAAAAAAAAAAACCTTGACTCAAACCTATTAGAGCCTCAAATCTGTTGCGTAATTAGGCGACTGTGTCAAAAACACAAAATTATCTTCTATAACAGTTGAACTGAAATCACATAAAATGTTTCTTTTTAAAAGGCAGTTGTATTTTTATGGTCCGTGTCAAATTTTGAAATGACCGCTGTCTTAGTTTGAAATTTAACCCCTTAATTGCACAACTCTTTACTTCACCTGAAGGAAATATAGGAATGGATGTAACACAGGTAGATTGTAATAAAGTAATGAAACACGTACTCATGAATTGTACATTAAATAATTGTGTTTCCCATTGCGCCCCATAATACTGCTTTTCTATTTGTATTTAGGAGTACACAACATGGGTCTGTGGAAGCAGTGAGTGGGGGTTGTCAAACATATGAACTGCATTACTTGTGCACCTGCTCTTTTCTCATGACCTTGTTTCGTATTATAGGTGATTGTCTGCTTCAAAATGCTTATTGAGTGTGAAGTCAATATAAACAGAACAGGAACTTTAATGGGTCAGTTAATCCAAATGACATATTTCCTCATTTATGTGATATGAAGCCACACAGGTAGATGTTGTTTTCTGTCCTGTGTTTTTCAGTTGGACTTCAACAGAAGTTAATTTTAAAGGGTCACAACACTGAAACAAGAGTAAGAGGCTACAGCAGCTCTAGCTGTACTTGAACCTAAATGCTAGATAATGATGGTTACAGGTGTGTTAACCTTGTTAAACAATTCAGTTTAGCATTCTAATACTTCCTAATTATCATTAAACATGATGAAAATGTTGACCCAATGATGGCACTAGATAAAAAGTCTGTAAGATTCTTCCTCTGGGGACCATGAGGGCACCTGAGAGTGTTATTTCAAAATCTTGATTACACATATTTTTGGTGGTTTGGGTGAAGTTAGCCTTTTTACCCTTGCTTGTGTTTGGTTTTGAACACTCAACACAAAGACTTTTCGACATTTCAGTCTTTCTGCTTGTCTTCAGTTGTTTCTGGGCTGGAATGACTGAAGTGCTTTTTATGGCTCTGTAGGTGATACAGACCTTTGATTCCTCACTTACACACAAACAATCTCCACAGTCATTTACTATGTGTAAACACATACACCCATACATGCACACAAATACAAACACAGAAAACCACAAACAACACTCCCTGGTTCTTTTTGAATTGCTGAATGCACATCCTAGCTGACAACAGCTGGTTTGAGGAGGAGCGCCCTGGGGGGAACAACCACCCAGGACAAAGGGTCACCACGCCTGGGCCCCACCCCTGCAGACAGGTTCAGCACCTCTCCTTCCTCTCCTTCCTCGTCTTCCTCTTCACACTCTGTCTCCTTCCCTGCCAACCTCCCCAGACCTCCAAGAGCTCCCAGCCCTAACATCGAAGCAGCTGAGAGTCCAAAGTGTAACAGAGGGGAGTCTGAGAGGCCGAGCGGACCCATGCTGCTGCCTCCTCCAACAGAGAAGAGTGGTGGCCCATGGTGGCCCAAGGCTCTGGCATGGCAGAACGCTGAGAGAGGCAAAGAGGTCCCAAGACCCCCAAGAAGAGCTGCAGCAGCACCAGGTATGATGATGTGGGCTCCGCCTACAGAGGGCAGCTCAGCAGGGCTCTGGTGCCCAGGTAGGCCCAGCCCTGACCCCAGCCTGGTCGGAGCACCTTGCTCCTGGGCCACAAAGTGCCCATGCGCCTTGATGTGCTTGCGTAGTGAGCTGGGATCTGTGTAGCGCTTCAGGCAGCCTGCCATTTTGCAGTAGTACGGCTTGTCAACATAGTGGGTGCGAGTGTGTTTGAAGCGGTCACTAGAATTGGAATAACGTTTGCTGCAGCCTTCATAAGGGCAGATGTAGGGTTTTTCTCCTATGGAAGGAAAAAGGAAGAGTCAGGAAATGGAGAGAGGGAGAATGAATATATGGCTTGGTGACAGATAACAAAAGAAACATTCACTTATATGTTGTGATAAAATATTTTGAAATTCTGCAGAATTAGAAATATGTTCTGTTGTTCAGGTTGAAATTGTCAGCGCAGCTTTTTTTGATCACAAAAAAATAGATCTTGCAAACTTGTAACCTTTCATTTTCAGGGTTGTAGGGCATGTTACCAGTATTTTAAACTAGTACTTCAGTAAAGTGGTGTCACACTTCCCTAATGATGGAAATGAAATAAGAGAAAGATAGAGGATAGAAAAAAAAATTTTAATGTCTGAAATTAGTGCAACATACATTATAACCCAACTTTAGTCCTTAATGTTGGCTCAGCTTCAAAACCACTGGGTCCTACACTTCTCACCTCTCCATGAAACAAATGGTAAATGTGTGTGACCAATCAAAGCGCCTCACAATAGAAGCCACATTCACTTTGACATTTGGACTGGGAGAGCCAGGGTTTGAACCACAAACCTTCTGATTAGTAGACAACCCACTTTACCTCCTGAGCCACAGCCAACTTAAACATTACACATGTTGTACAAGTAAACTGGCCATGAGCAACAAAGCACAACAGGATAAAATCATTCTGCTGATGGAAATAATGAGATAACTGATACTAAATGGTCACACAAGGGAAGAAAAGGAAAGGAAAGAAACAAAATGAAAAGTAAAATTGACAAACTGCCAACATCACTGTGGTATAAACTACAATCTACCTGTGAGAGAGTGAGGCTGTTGAACAACTGGTAACTACACAATAGAATTGTTTTGTTTTTACAAAATTAATCCTCACTTTGTTTGTGAGATGCGAAGCCAATTTGTGACATGAATCCAGTCAACTAACTGTAAGTTACCCACCCAAGTGAATCATTTATTTGCCGTTGCAAACTTGTGTAACCTGTTACCTATTTTACCTTGAAAATATCAGCACTTTTCATTCCTTCTAACTACCTCTGTTATCTCCAACCCTTGCCTTGCAGTTTGTTTACTCATGTTTACTGTCAGCCACATTGTTGTGCATGGCATACCATGGACAGTTCATTAGACAGTGAGAGATTGTACCTATAGTAAGAATGGGGCATGACATACAACAAACAAAGGATGTTGCGGTATAATGTAATGCATCTAAACCAGCTGAGGCTGTGACTAAAATATGATAAAAAATGTTAGAAAATGGCATTGCTTTTTTTTTTTTTTTTTTTTCAAAAATAGCAATGACACTGTTGTACTAGTTTGACTTTCTCAGAGTAGACATTGCCCATCAGTTGGGAAGTTTCACACCATGATCGCCTACTCACCTTTTAAAATCAACAGTATTAATCCACTGGTTTCACAAGATGTTTTACAGTTTCAAATTAAAAAAAAACCACACACAATAAACAGTAAATCATTATTTCAGAGACGTGACAATATACTAAACGTAACAGCTTTAAGACAACAGTCATAAGTCACCTGTCACTCATCACCCATGAAAGCACTGACATTGCGTTTGACAGTTAAATGTGTGGTTCACTGATGTGTTCAAATAGATTTTGGACTGAGCTCCATGCCTTGGAGGAATAGCTGACAATACTTGTTTGCAGATCAGTTCACTTTTGGTTTTGGGCTCCTCGATAGATTTGTTGGCAAAAAAAAATCACTGTAAAATATCACCTTACTTATCCGTAAAGGCTGTCATTGTGAACTCACCTGTATGTGAGCGAGTATGTATCTTCAGGTTCTCCAGACGTGAGAAGCTCTTGTTACAGGTGGGACAATGGTGCGGTTTCTCATTGGTATGTGTGCGGATGTGAATCAGCATTTTATATCTAGAAAAAATGAAGGAGTCGAGCAGATTTTAGACTTTAAGAAATGCTCACATACATACAACAGGTTAGACATAGGAATGTTTTCTGAGGATGCAACTGCCGGTACCTGAATTACATCATGCATGCATCATTCTGCATTACAGACACATTAGAGTGTTTTTTCAGTGTTTGCAGCTGATGCTCCAATAATTTAGGCAGCAAATAAAACCCATACAGATTGTTAGATTTAAATTCAACCACCCTTACAATTGACCAATTAGTGATTCAGTCTGAACAAATCTTCTTCATCTTAAGGGACCAGTGTGAGGGGTTTATCTGTTGATAGAAATGGAATATAACATTCATAATTATATTTTCAATTGTGTATAATCACCTGAAGCTAAGAACTGTGTTTTCATTAGCTTAGAGATTAGCCCTTCGTATCTATATAGGGAGCAGGTCCTCTTCCACCTCTAGTGTTTCATCAGCACTAGATACACACTGGTCCTTAACATTGTAGTGAAAATCCCAGTTTCTAAAGATAAAAAATATTTCAGGCTATATTTGGGGAGAGGGAGTGTATTAAATGATATATATACAATATATTTAAATATTTCTCTTAATATAAACAAGGAAAAAATTGAATTATAATAAACAGCAGCAGCAGTTCCCAACCTTTTCCAACTCATGGTGCACTTGAAAATGCTTTCTCTTTAATGCTTGAACATTTAGGACTGAACTGAAAGCAAAAAAAAGCTCAACTTTCCTTTTATGTTTAATGGGAGGAGATCACTTGTCAATTTACCATCTGTCCATACTTTTCCATGGGATTTAATATTTTACATGTAATCTTTTATATCAAAGAAGTATATGATGTGCAATAATATGAATGTCTCTATCATTGGCTTATCACAGTGATAGGTCTTAATTTAAAAGAAAATTGTAAATATAATTTAGTTTTAAAACTGTAAATATATTTATATTTATAATTATTTTATAATTACATATTTCCACCAAAATCGTGCTGTTATGTAAATAATTTCTTGGCCCACTTCCAATTTTGCACACCACCAATGGGCCCAAGCCACAGGTTGAGAACCACTGTTGTCATCTGACATGTCAGATGAGATAAGATGATTTAAACCAACAACCTTAAAGCTACTTAATGGGAAATACAAGAGGTATAAGTTGTTAAGTGGTTAGGGGACTAAAGGGGACTGTGCTTTTGTTATTCACTCCAGAATCAGGTTTACAACATTAGTGACGTTCACAATAGAGAATTGAATTTTGAAGTAGTTACACAACACTGTCTTCTGTGTTCATTTTGTGTACAGAAGAGGTGATCATGCCTCAACACCGGTTCCAAGCAGGATATTTGTTTTACACTAGTTTAGCTGGTGTTAACATTCTTGAGTATGTCAGTCACAACAGTGTCAACACACCTGGCATTGAAACCCCTTCCGTTGCGAGCACAGCCTTCCCAATGGCAGCAGTACCCGGAATCCTTTTCAGGTTTGACGTGGAAGTCGTTGATGTGATCCACCAAGTCCTGCAGTGACTCAAACAGCAGGTGGCACTGCAGGATAGTGAAGGGGGCAGAGATTACCCAGCATATATAACTATCACAAGTGCACTGACCTGATTAAATCATTTATGTTTTCCTGAACCCATTTGAACATCTGTAATGCTGTAAATTAAGACCTTGTGGTTTACATTTCTGTTATACTTTATATATAAGAAACTGGCAAATATTCCAATAGTTTCCTGATTAGAGGAAACCAGCAGTTCTCACATTTCATAGGCAAGAACACATGACTGCTTGGCTTTTTGCTGTTAAATAAAAATGACAATAATGATGTTGATGATGTTTGTTTTCAAATAATTACTTCAGCTCTGTAATGTAATCTTTGGTCATCTTCATGCTCAACTCTTGTTTCCTGACACTGTCAACCATGATTTCACTGAGTTATCAGCACCACCTGGTGGTAGGAATAATACTCACAATCTTTTTCACTGAACCACTCTATGATATTGTTTTGGCAGGAAAGGTGTGGGCTGCAGGTAGAGCAGATCATCCACTAAATCAGAAGATCAGCAGTTTGATTCCCAGACTCTTCCTATCTGCATGTCATCTGTCCTTGAGCAAGATACTGAACTTCTAAGGTGTCTGAATGTGTACGTGTGTGTAGGAAAAAAGTGCTGAGTGAATGAAAGTTGTAGTGTAGTGGTTGACAAAACTAGAAAGGCACAACACAAGTGCAGTTCTTTTGTGATTTGATAAACATAAACTTGTATATTGATACAAACCCATCACTTCACATTGGTTTATTTTCTTTTTCGTTATACTAATTATATTTACCTTCATCCAACGGCAGGCCAGCTGACCGTCCAGTGAGGGCTCTGGTGAAACTTGCTTCTCTCTGTTCTGACCAATGAACATGGAGGAGGGAAAGCTGTAGCCCCTGGGTGGGCTTCCAATCGGCAGATAAAATGGATAACCATGCGGTGAAGCTCCGCCCTCCACACCTTGATGACGAGCTGCTTCCTGAAAGAGAGGAGGAAGAAAAAGGTATTTTTTCTTCCTCCTTCCTCAAAAATTCATAGAAGCTGAGAAACTCAATCTGAATCACATGACATTATTCAGACTACATCAGAGGCTAAGTGGAAAAATCTGTAAATCAACCACTGAAAGTACCACAACAACAAGAAGATATTTAGGATAATATATTTATGACTACGAGGCAAACGGTTGGAGTAACAGTCTTGGAAAAATGCATGAACAGTTCATGAACATGAAAAGTTTTGCTTTTCTTCCTGTTCTTCAAGTGTTCCCCCAAATGATGGATAAATATAGATATATGGAGAGATACAACTGCCTTAAGTTGATAAAAATATGTTAAGATTACTTTAATATTTGGGGGTATATTTGTTCAGAGCACCGTACAGGACCTTGAAGCTCATATGGCAGCACTGCCCCTTTTATAGCAGTAGAGAAAGAAAGTGATCTTATCTCTGAAAATTTGCCCTAGTTTGTTAATAGAAAGACCCATGGGCACATTGTGTCCCTCTTAAGCAGTTAGCTCAACTTGTTATCTGTGTCTGGCTGTCTATTGATCTATCTGCTGTCTATCCATATAAATAACAACAACAATTAGCAGTGTTTAAAAAAACTTTTAAATTAGATTTAAATTGCATGAATCTTTGTTGTCAAAGATTTTAGCTTTTTACCTTTTGTCCATTTGATTTCACCATGTTATAAAAAAAAATAGCTTTTTAGTTCATTAGCTCCTAACAGGAAAATGGCAGAATGACATTGGACAAGTAAGCATTAATGGATTTTAATGTAAAAACTCTGAGGTTCCTTCGTGAAAAGAACAAGAGAAAAGGATTGGGGTTTGTATTGAACCCTGTGGTACCACTGATGATGATTGATGACTGCTGCTGTTGAATCCACAGTTTTTGGTTTGAAATATCATTTGTCTTTTTCAGTCTGAGGGCTATCACTGTTGCTAGAGCTTTAGATCTGATTAATAGTGTTAAAGTTGTTTAAATTCTATACAGCTGAGCTAAATACTGGACAGAATGGTGGTGTAGTTGTTAGCACTTGCAGCAGAGTTTACATGTTCTCCCTGGGCCTGCATGGGTCCTTTTGGGGACTTCAGCTTCCTCCCAGTCCTAAAAGTTGCACACTAGGTTGACTGTTAATCCTAACTGTTGAACCTAAATTGCCCACAGGGATGAATGTGAGTGTGAATAGTTGTCTGTATGTGTTGGCCTTGTGATAGACTGGTGACTTGTCCAGGGTGTATCCCACTTTTGCCCAATGTCAGTTTGGATTGGCTCCACCCCCCTACGACCCTACACAGATAAGCAGTATGGATGGATGGATTGGTGGATTGATGAGCTACTGTTGGTGGTTATAAATAAAAATCAAATCAGTGTGTTTTAAAAATGGGTAGAGGTGCTGTTTAAAATTAGAAATTGACGCTGGACAACTAAGTGAGTTATTATGGACAAACAGCTCCTGCTACAATATCAAAGACATCTTTGATGAAGCCAGGACATCTAAGGAGAATAACAAGTGCTTCTCACAGTCCACAGTTTAATGTAAAAGACAATGTTAACTTTCTAAGCTAAAAGATGGGGCTAGGCCAGGAGGAAAAGATTTTGATGCTCAAACAAAGAGGCCTGTGTGTTTGATGTTTTACCATTCAATTAAGGCTCCAATTTGATTTAGACAGAGTCACTGGACTGGTTGTGTGCTGTGTGCAAACGTTGCACCAACAAATTAGATTCACTCCCAGGATCCCAATTCAATTAAATCCTGTTGAAGAAAAGTGGAGTACATTCAGTCACAATCAGTCCTTAGCTGGATTTTTCTGAGAGGACAGTGGTCATGCCTGAACACTGATTAGAGGAAGATACACACCTGCAGAGAACTACAGTTTTTGCATATTTTGTCTCTTGTAATCACATTTATCTTAAGTGAAACACACACGGGCCATATCTTTGTAATGAAGATATAATAAGGGATTGGTACAACACAGGAGCCCTGCTGCTTTTCTAGAGAGATGTGTGATGTTTTGTTGAAGCTGGGAAAAGGACAGTGGTATATCCCACCAAGCTGACATGCTTTCATTTGTGTTGTTCTGAGAGCCACATGAGGAGATCAATACCACTGACATGTCAGTACAATAAATAACAATCTACTGGCAGCAACTGGAAATCATTTGTCAGCATTAGAGGTGAAAATAAGTGTATTTTGTTGCCTTTGGACAGAGTTAGGTTATAGCTTTCCTCTGTTTCCAGTCTTTTTGCTAAACTAGGCAACTCTGGCTTTATATTTACCATACAGACATGACAGAATACATACGTTTCCAATTACTGTTGGTCAATTTTTCTTGTTGTCCATATGAAGGCTAATTGGCGGGAAATGTAGCTGTTGTTTTTATTGTCTGTTCATTCAAAGACATATAGTCTGGCTGGTTTGATTTGATTCAGCCAAATTTGTATCATGCAAAGTGTGATTTGAAAACATGACAGAATTTCCTCTCATTATTTGACACATTTCACTAATCAAATAAAAATGTTATGCTTGGGATCCATGCAAACCCCTTGCTAAAGGACTCACTCCTAACATATTGTGATTTATTTAGTGAACTAATTAATATCTCAAAATCCACTTTAATATTGGCAAATGACAAACTGTCATTTGTTCCTGTTCCTATTACACTCAGACCTGACAGTAATGTACATGAGCAAAACATAAGTTTGCATCAAATACCTATGATTGGATGATGAATGTCATGTTGAAGCGGCGAGTGTAGGTGTCGTGTTACTGTGAGAACACATGGACTCACCCGAGAAAATAAATGTGGCTGAGGACTGCTGCTGCTATGAGGGGACTCCAGGGGTGAGGAAGGGGAGGGAGAGGAGGGGGAGAGTGAGGAAGGCGATGGGGAGAGGGACGAGGCATGGCGGGAGGAAGGGGACAGGCTGAGGTCCATGGCTGGAGGAGTGAAACAGGACCCGGGTCGTTCTTGAGGGGAAGACTGGGAATCTGTAGTGGAGGATAGAATAAAATTATGCTGAGATCAGCCATCAGGACTTCTATGACTTTGTGATGTCACAACAAAGCCCACCCTGACCCAGAATTTTGTTTCTCTGAGTGTTCACCTTAAATCTGCTATATTTTTACGGACAGTCTGTTTGTTTCCTGATTGGCTCACTGACCTGTTGTTACTAGAGGTCCAGAGGAAATGTAAAACTACAGAGATTATTTTTGGTACTTAATACCATAAATATATCTTTTTATGGATATCAACACTTCAAATAAAACATGTAAACATGTAAAATATGGGACCTTTAAAAGTTGCTCTCAATGTACATTTGGAGATCAAAGAATATTCATGAATATCATAGATGGATGATGGTGACCTCCTAGAAATTCCATTATCCTTTTATTTTGAGATTAAAATCAAGAATACTGATTAATATTGATTCACATGCAGTTTTCTAGTACAGTGTGTCCTTCTGTTGGAGATATTGTCCCTAAGCCTCTATTTGGGAGCGAAAACATTATAGGTAGTACACAAATGAGAGGGTAATACAGTATTATTAAACAACAAGAAATTACATGGACTACAAACATATACTACACATTAATAGGAATTATAAGTATGATGTTAGTTATACAGTCCATTCAGACTGTGACAGAAACCATGTTGTGGTTTTCTTTGAGGTCATGCCAGTGTCATGCTCCTCTTGTTATGAGCCACAGCCTGAAATCTGGGGACAATGTATGTCTATTTGAGGAGAGAAGAGAGCCACTATTGATTGGATTTTCAATATTAAGTTACTGGGAAAGTGAGAACAGATAATCTCCTTATTATACGATTGGTCTGCATTGCAACATGACATCAGCAAAGGCATGTGTTTGTGTATAAGAAGGCGGAGATGGAGAGTTTGCCATGACTATGTTCTTAAAAAACCTGCCTGTTTAACTTTTACCTGGGGAGGAAGGTGGTGAAGGAAAGGTTGCACACAGCAATCGAGGTCGTGTGGTGCTGAGGGGGGCACAGATAGAAGAAGGACAAGTCCTCTTTCCTAATCTCACTGGTCCTTCTGTCCTTCCCGAGGGGACCTTCAAGTCCAGCGGCTCGTCCACTGACAGCATGGCTGCTGGTCACTGCTGCCCACTTGTGGAGAGAGAACCAGGTTTAAAAAAAAAAAACCACACAGCTTTCAGCATCCTTTTCTGACTCCATGGTTAAATTATTAGAAGTAACACATTACTCAAAATGTTAAACTTGGATAATTTGGTTTCTCACACCAGGCTTTCAGCTCTTTCGATTAACTTCTTCTCTGCAAGATATGACAATGTAGCTTTCATTGTATTTTTGTAGGTGTCAATGATATGTTAGTTAAAATACATTTTGGGTTATTTGTTTGTTGTTGGATTGATGCTTAAACCAACATTAATCTATTTCTTTGGCCACTTGGCAGCACCACAACAAGCTATAAACACAACATACATATACTGACATGCTGTATATAAAGTTGATAGGGTTTACAAACCACTGCCCTTTCAACATCCACCAGACACAGAGCAACACAATCAATTCATTTTGTAAACATTATTCACTTTGCTTCCACTCTGTTTCTGGTCCAACTCAGAAACATTTGTCTGCTGTGTCTGAAACTGACACTTATGAGAGCAGTTAGAGTCAAAACACTAAAGTTGTGAGCCATTAAACCAAAACAATGAGCTAATAGACTTCATAAACCTGAACTGCACAGTCAGATGATCATCACTACGAGTGTCACCCTACACATTACACATAATCTTTTACTTTATTCTTAATATAAGAAATATTGATTAGACCAGCTTTAAAATAAAATTTGTTTTAGAAGCATACATTTTATAAACTTGTGAAACTTGTAGGCTAATGTCTAATGCTAAGCTAACCTAAGGAAACATTAACTTTAGGTTACTCTGCTTCTGTAAAGCCAATGTTAGTTGTTAGTTAATTACATATAAGGTATCTGATGCTATAAACTGCACACATTTAGGAGTTTATTTGTTTTCTTTTTATTCTTTTGTTCTACGCCTTCCATAACCCTCACACATCTCTCTCTCTGACAGAGATCCCCAGGTCTCTTGTGGGTGTAAACCGCTGCAGGAAGTCCTCTCCTGCACTCACAGTGGACTGAGACAAGTCTGATTCATTGGACAAGACACATGTCTGCTACCTCATAACAACCACACCACACAAACTGTCTCTCATACTGGGACATTGTTGAGCCAGGTAAATAAAATGGTTTTGCATCAATCTGCCACTGACATCAATGCAACACAGGGGAAGATCTGAGGTGATGGCAAATCAGTGTAATTGTGTGAGGACACACCACATTAAAATGTTCTCCATAAAAATGTTTACTTTACACACTACTAGACAGCTGGACTATAGTTTCAGTTGTCTGCTTTTCTAAAAATCAGTTTTGAGTTATTATGAAATTGTTCCAGCAACATTAGTCACAGCTACAGTCAGATCTTTTGAGAAACTATTAAAACAGTCAGATATTGTGGCTCCCAGTGAGTGCACTGTATCGAGCAGGAGAAGAGCCAGTGTAGTTTCTGCAGTAAACAAAACATAAATCAATTAGAGCGGAGTGGCTGTTTAACATCAAGTGGACAGGATCTGATTTTCCTGAACCAACATATTTAGATTGATACGGTCCACCAGAGTTTAGGTTATAATAATTTTTCATTGCTCTTTTCTAAACCCAATTTCTTCACAGGAAGTCAGAAACTGCCCTGAATCAGGGGGACATAGATTAAAAACTTAAATGTTACACATACCCAAAAAGATTTAGACTTTAAGTGACATATTATGACTGCACAGTCTTTATGTTGATTATAATCTATGTACAAAAAATTATTATACTGTTCATACTGTACTTACAAGACATATACTGACATCATATAGTTATCACAGGTATACAGAAGTAATCAAAGGTTACACTTAAATAAAATGAATGTACGACCCAGTAGGAAAGTCACAGGTGCAAATAATAAAATTCATGATGACTGAGTTTCTTTTAGTTGCTTCAGTTTCAGGTTCCTGGTACAGATCATGCTGTCTGTCACGTCTTATTGGCATATATCAAATAACTGATGAGTAGGTGACTGAGATGGGAATGGATAGATGAAATGATGAATCAAAAATCACCTGTACAAGTGACCTACAACAATGAACTTTCATTGGTGTGTACATTTTACATTTAAAGCTATGCATAAAGTCTCAAGAGTATATTTATTAACAACAGCCCAGTGTTAGTTCAGTATTCAAAAAACTTTCAATCAATTGGAGAATTATAGGAAGGTCAAATTCTGTGTTTTAGTTGTTGCTGTGTTCGTGAGGCAGAAACCTCTGAGACACATTACGATGTGGGTTTGTTATTGTGATCCTCTACATTTCTGTGGTCCGCCCTCACTGACGGGATAAAGGAGATTTTGCAGTAGTTTTCCACCCATAGCGGTATGATACTTTGGATGAAGCATGAGACAAAAAGCTACTCTGGTCCATGACTCAACTCGTAAGGTCCTGTTAGACCAAATGACTCAAGATCCAGATATCTGCTTCAAAGGAAAAAAAAAAAAATCTCACAGGAAGAAACCAAAGGCGGAAAACTCTGCAGTGAAATGGACCAAACCTGCAGGGAAATGCTTGACAGCTGCTGGGAAAGTTGACACAGCACACACACGTGTTTTTCAGTAACACACTGCATCTCAGTCACACTGTTACAAAATTTCTACAAAATGTCCTCACCTGGGAGCTGCCCAGAACATCCTCAGTCATATGTTTATATGAATTAGCTATAGGAAGACTAGCACCCCGACTGATATGCTGACACAGCGGAACTTCTACCAATTTGATGTAATTTTGAAATGTAAACTCTTTGGATTTCTGCAAAACTAATTAAATTAGGCCAGCCTTGAGACTTGTCCTGAATCATACTGTGCTTGGATGAAGAGGCTAATACAACTGGTTTGACTTTCTGGAAAATGTTTATTCATTATCACGAACAGAGTGAAATGAGAAGAATGATAATGTGAGGTTGCAAGGAAATCCCAACTTTATTTCAACATTATTACATATCTTTTTGCGTCCACGTGAAACAAACAGAACATTGTGTTAATTTTTGAGTTTTAGAGGTGCAAGAAGGCATAGTTTAAAACTCTGCACAACGAGCTGTTTTCCCCTACTTCAAGTCTTTATGCTAAGATAAAATAAGCTGAGGTAAGATAAGACACCATAAAATAAGCTAAAATACAATAAGCTCACAGTCTCCAGAGTTCAACTATAAACTATAAACAATGACTTTCTCATCTAACTCTCAGCAAGAAAGCATCTTTGTATTTTTCAAATTTCCAAGATGTCCAACTATTCATTTCTGGAAACTATTCAAGTCTGGAAACAAATCTTGCAGACTTTTCACTTTCACTTGAAACCTTACACACACAGCACAGACATGTTTTCAGGTGTCTGTTTTTCTAGACAGTAGTTATACTGTATATTTAGCCAGTGGACCTCCTGAATGGCGCCAGACGTGGGCTGCAAGTAGATTTGTGACACAACTGCAAAACCTCTATTGGGTGTCTCGCTATATGGCTCTTTAATGATAGCTGGCAGCAAGAGCATTCTTAATTTACTTTCACTGACTGGATTCAAACCGGCAACTTTCCAGCTACATGTACACCTCTTTAACTTCTAAACTTGCTGTCACCACAAATTCTTCCACAATCACCGACAGGATCCCCCGACATAATATGAGGCAGAGGCTAAACCACAATGAAGTCAGTGTTTAGGTCCTTCTGCCGTCCTGCCAGCTACCTCACCACACTGGTTTCACATTCCTCAGCAACCTCGCTGACTTCTCTCGCACACACACACACACACACACACACGCACTCTGCTATTTGGAGGTATTGTGACACACACATACAGGACCATATGTATCCAGGCACGCATGCAGACTGAAGTCACACCAGACATGCGCAAGAATCATAACCACACATGAGCCCCCCCACCTCCAGCAGCTCCTCCCCCTCTTTTCCCTCAATGACCTGCGTTTGGGCAGCATGCCCGGACCCTCTTATGGATCCCCTACTGCCTAGCAAAACACATACTCTGACTGTTCACACACTTGCACACAGTCTCATATAGTGACACACACACACACACATTTGTCTAGCTACACTTGTGAGGACCCTCTTTGACAAAATACAAACCCCAGGCCCCTGAAGAGTAACCATCTTAACTAAACACCCAGCCTCTACCCTTACCCCTACCTTAACCTTAAAAGCCATTATTAACCTTCAATCTGCCCTTTGAAGTGGTAAAGACCAGACAAAATGTCCTCACAATTTAAGACTGTCCACACTATGCTAGTACATTGCAATTAGTCCTCACAAAGATAGCAGAACAAGCACGCACATAAAAGCATAGGCAGAAGAGTTTGTGCATGTATAGTTTCGGTAACAACCATATTCTGAGGTCTGCAGCTGCCTGGTGCACTTAAACAACAGAATGCACATGTGTACACACTTGTATGCAAATAAATTTACACTTTAAAACACTTACAGACTCTAAGAGTACTTCACACAAACAGTGGCTGATGCCCCCATCTCTTCAAAAAGCAGCAACACACGTGTGTATACAGACACATCCATACTGCACACACGTGACACACACTTAGAAAAAGTATACTTTAATCATAGAAACTGAGATTTTTATATATTTATACAAATATATATAAAACAGTACAGAAACACATGCACACAATGGGTGTCCCTTGGGTGTCACGTACACACAGACACACACACACACACACACACACACAGTTTTTCCTCCTCTCACAGGAAACCTTTGCTTCCACAGCGCCCTGGTCTGGCCTCTTCCTCCCTGTTTTTTTTATTTTTTTTATTTTACTCCCGTCTCTCTCTACTTCCCTCCCTCTCACTCCTTCCTGTGGTTTTCCTCTCCCAGTCCTCCAGCAGAGCATACCTCTCCCGTTCTCCTCCCCTCTCCTCGGCCCTCTGCACCTCCCACTCCTTTTTCTTCTCTCTCATTTTTTAATTCTTCAGTGCATTTTTGAACTCCCTTTTCCATTTCTCTCGTCTCCATTTCTTGCCATTCTGTCATAGGAGATTTGTTTGAAAAAAAAAAAAAGACACATTCTTTCCATCAGGGTTAGGTATGGTGTTTCTTCATGGATGTATGTGTTAAAACATATAATTATAATTTTCTCCTCATTCTGTTGTTTGTCTTCCTCTTGTAAACAAAGAACAAATCTGATGAAAATGATAAAGTGTAAAAATTTGGAGACAGAATCTCAAGTTTCTCAGATCTAGAGAAGGATTGGAGACTGGAAAGTTGGTATTTCAGGGTTTTTTTTGAAGAAGAAGAAGAGGAGGAGAAGTGGATTTCAGTGTTTGATCTGCAAGCAGAGAAACTTCTAGAAAAAGGGAGGAGCAACATAAGAAGTCCATCACTCCAGGAATGATGCCAGTCCTTGTTTTTTTTAGGGGTTACATCCTTTGATCTTTCCATCCTACGTCCTTATAAGGTATTATGCAATGCTGCTGCAACAGCAACGATGGCAGGAGACTTTGTTTTTGTGACTCCAAGGCATCACAGACACAGGAGGCGAGAGACCCACTGTGAAGGGCTGATGTGCATTCATGGGAAATGTCTGCAATTGGCTGAAAGTGGACACCTGCTTGAACAAGCAGTGGACAAAAACAAAGAGTGGTTTTCATCAGAACAAAAAAGGGGTTCTGAGGACACAGACATGAGATGAAAATCGTGGAGAAAACAACGGGGGGGGGGGGGTTCCTCTCACCACACAGTCTGTGGTGAAATGGACACAAGAAAAACTGTGAGGCACAAAGTTTGTTTGTTTTTTAAGTGGAAGACAAACAAGAGTTCTTCTTTTCTTATTGACATCCAAATATTTGTTTCATATTTAACAATACTGTATGTTTTTGACTGTTTTCAAGAACCCGGGCCTGCGAACATCATCCAAAACACTAATGACTGTATCATGTTTCAAACTCAAGGCACAAAAACAAAACCACTGCCACTGCACTTAGGTGGTTTCTGCAGCCACGGCAGCAAAGAGGAAATTTACTGTCAAGTGTTCACAACTTGTCAATGTGTTGAGCCTCTGTTTTGTATGATGTCAGCTGTGATTCACAGCATGTTCATTATGCCAGCTTTCAGGACAGTGAATTTTCCTCAGGATGAGAAAAAGAGGCATCATGTGGGGAGACAGACGGTGAAAACATGCAACAACAGGGAGGGAAGCTGTGGGAGTCAGACGTGGGCTCCCACCCTTTCCTCTTCTCACACTTTTCCCATTATTTGACTCAGTATTATCCTCCCTTGCCCCCGCTCTCTCTTTCTCTTGCGTCTTAGCAGTGCTAAGTGATGCAACTCTGCAGAGCCAGTCTGCAATCGCCACCAGTCGAGCCTGCACTGTCTCTCGCACTGACACTGGCGTCTTCGCCACTTAGGAGGGGAGTGGTGGCGGCTGTCAAGGGAGGAGGAGTGGGGGAGTAATCACTCAAAACAGGGATTATTTAGTTCTTCACTCAAAAAAAAAAAAAAGACTCTTTCCAGATTCTCTGTTCATCGCTAAACTAATTTCAAGTCACCCCGAGACTCAGATTAACAAAGTTAGTTGATTTTTTTAATAATATAAAGACAAAATTGCCTGCAGTTTTATCTAAACTGGAGTGAATATGATAATGAAATTTAACACTTGTCACAAACTGGTAAACAATGACATTTACTGAATTGAAACTTAACCGACCAAATTAATAAAGTATGAAAATCCCCAACAGATGTGGGGATGTTTCTGTGGATGCGTCTAGATCACACCCACCCCCCTGTTTCTAACCAACACCTTACAATTTTGCATGTCAGCAAACAATTTGCTTTAACTCTAGGAAATGAAAGAAGGAGACCAGTCTGGCCTCAGTAAATGTGACTGTAAACTGTTCACTCATGAATTATTGACAACAATGTCCCTGGAGGTTTATTTCTTTGTGGTGTTACACCTGACACAAACTGAAAAAGGATAATGTTATAATAAACACTTAAAAATGACCTTACAGTTGTATGCAGCCACATGTTAGTGTGTTATAAACTATTTATGAAATGTTTATCTACAGCATACAAATGCTAAATAGGGTAAAGTAAAGGATTAGAAATAAATCTTTTACTGCTTGACATAGGCTACTACAAATTATATACAGTTATTTATCTGTCCTACCATCTCAAAATCTAGTTTAAAACAAAGTTAAATGCACTGAGTGGTTATCTGTCTTTTGTGATACATTTTTTATATGATGGCGAATTTCTTAGTGTAACATTTTTTTGTGAAATGTATTAACAGTAAACGAATATCTGCCTTTTTTTTTTAAAGAGGCAGAGCTCCTTTTTTCATGACTGCCTGTCCACAGTTACAGAGTGGAACAAGTTCAGACACAATCTCTGGGTTGTTGAACGCCATGTTGGAAAAATGTGGAAACTCTAGCCACAGTGCACGAGGCCGTTTGGCAGAAATTGGTGAATTACACATTTTTCCTGCAAAATGCTGGTAACTCCTGTAATTAACAGAGTGGAGATGCCTTCAAAAGTGCTGGAAGCAGATGGTAAGAATAGAAGAAGGAAGTCAACTGAGTTCATTCTGAGACAAACGGGGGACAGAAGACAAATATCTGGAGTCAGACAGGAGCTATACGAATGGAAAGGAGATCAGTTGGGGCTGTAATAAACAATAAACCCGCCTCATCCCAGTTCATCCCCCTGTAGCTCAAAGATGAACTTAACCATGTATAGTCATGATATACAAACTTCACGATGATACCAGTTTGGTGTCTGGGTGATCTTCCTCCCTGACGAAGGCAGTGGCTGCTTCCTTCACAGACTGTGACATTTATTGGCTTTAATCATTCTCTCAGAGAGGAAAGCTAAATTGAGAACTTATTCATTTTCAGAGTAAGAGCAAACTGTATTTACTAACATATTTTAAAGCACCACCAGCAACAGTTTTATTATATTAACGATGGATTAAATGACTAATAATTTGTGTGATATGAAAGAGGTTGACAGAGATTAGTCACCGACCCACAACTCTGAGTAGCATTTTAAGATTTTTCAGCTCATGTTTTGATTTAACTCCACTGTTGTGGTTCGGTCTCATTGCTCTGGTAGTGCTGTTTCCAGCAGCACCAATAAGCCAACAGCAGAAATGTTCATACAGGTATATTGTTTGGGGTTTTTTTCCCCACTTAGAGGCAATAGAACAAACTGTACACACAACACAACTCTGACATGTTATTGTCTCATTAAACTGTACATGGCAAATGTGTTTAACAATGCAGTTCCAACCGATTTATCAACGTTATCATTCATTTGGAGCCATTTAAAGTATTTAATTCACTGATTTTAGTCTTTACCTACTCAGACTTTTTAGCTTCTAAATTGTATTTTATTATCCAGCTATAGTCGCTAATTCAGAGGCCATTTGTAAGTTTTCTTTGCCATGAATATGCTTTTTTTTCCCAGAGCAGGTGGTGGTGACTTGACAAGAACTTTAGTCATTGTGCTTTTACAGGACAGTAGGTTATAGTATGTCCTCCGAGCAGTGCTATGTCTTCAGAGGAGACTGGAGTAAAGGAATGAAGTTTGATGCTGAACTTCCAACGTTTCTTTCAAACTGGTAAGTAAACAGTTGTTTATTTTTACCCTGGCTATTTAGCAATAGCTAAAACTTATAAATAGCTCCTTTACAGTTTCTGTACATTTTAAGCTTCTGTCTATGTTTAAGGTTTTGGTGTATGTTTATTGCTGTTGTTGTACATCAATCTTGGACCAGGAATCCTCCTTTTAAACTGTTTTGTTTGAGCATCTGAATTGAGACACAGCTCGTTTTCTCAACACAACCTTTTCTCTCCTAATCTTTTTTCTTGCATAGTAGTAGATCTCCCACTCTGCTCTTTGTCTCTCTTCAATATTTTGCTCCCTACACCTTCTCCTCACTCAAAACCCCCCGCCCATAATCCCTTGCACCACCTCCATCCAACCTTTTGGCAGCAGGACAAGGTCAACACAGAAACCTCTTCACTTCACTTCTCTGCTTTCCCTCCCTGTAATTCCTCACCATCAGCCAGCTCTGCTCCCCACCCCCACCCTCCATGATCCTTTCATCCACCGCCGCCCTCTGAGGACTGAGAGAGAGAGAAAGACTAAAGATGGAGTGGAGGATGAAGGAGAGGTCCAGGGGATGTCGATTAAAGAATGAGTGTAGATATTCTGGGTTGTGTCGAAAGTATGAAGACGGAGAAGAAGAAAGAGAGAAGGGACATTGGGAAATGAAATACAGAGAGAGGAAGGAGGGGAGTTGATGAAGAGAGACAGAAAGACTGAGACTCTGGGAGAAAAGTGTTTTTAACCTTTGTTGACAGATGAGGCCAAGATTAGTTGGTATACCAGAAATCAAAGTCTTTTCCTCTGGCTCTCTCTCTGTCTCACTCATTTTCCTTCTCTTTCTGTTTTGTCTTTCTCCTTCTTTCTGTCTTTCTTTTTCCTTTCTTTCTCTCTCTACATCCCTCTTTCATTCCCTCAGCTCTGTCATCCAGACCTAAAACACACAAACACATGCGCTCACATTCCTACGTGCAGAGCAGATTCACCCAATTTGTTTCCACTGTGTGTGTGTGTGCATGTGAGTGTGTGTGTGCGTGTGTGTGTGTGTGCCAAGTCAGTAAATAATAACCAATCCCAGCTGTACTGTAGGCCCTTCCTCTCATTCTCAGCGGGGAAACAAAGAGGGAGAGAAAGGAAAAAGGCTCCATCAAATAACAGAGTAATGAGCTGGAAAAAAGTCAGCAGAGAGTTAAGCAGGAAGAATCAATAACGTTTTAATGCTAACAAGCATTATGAGTCCCGTAGAGCTGGTATTCAATGGTCTCTGTGTATAGGAGTTACATGCCATTTGAAAAAAATCCAATTTGTACTCATTTCTACTGCGGTTTCAGGGTCAAACCACCTTAAAGCTTTTCCATCCTGCCAGCAAGCACTTGTGAGGGCGTGGAAAAGCTGCTGCACAGGTAAACAAACGCTGCAGTTTCCTACCTACCAATTTCATCCTGATTTCTGCGGATTTGCGTGGACTAGCTCAGCATGTGTGGGGCTGAATCTTAACAAAACAGAGTAGAATTTTTCCACCTTAAGATTGAGGGAAGAGTTGACAAAAGCAAGGGATTAAGGGAGAACAACAAGGTTGAAGCAAGAGCAATAGATGGACAGGAACAGGAATAAGCATGGAAAACAAGCTTCATCAGAATCAAAAGTTGGCATTCAATGTATTATTCAGTGCATCATTCAATATATCTAAATACTGACATTTTACCCTAAGTTCCCACAGCAGTTAGCTCTAACCATAATCGTGCGTTTTAGTTGCCTAATCTTGACTATTTGACATCCATTTGCCATAACAATAATCATTTCCAAACCATATTGCAGACATTGTACAATCCAATAATATCATAAACACAGACAAAATACAGTCATTGAATGGAACTCGGGATTTCCCAGAATTGTCCAATATTGACTTTCTTATTTGGCAATGATGTTGCAACTAACTCAACAATCTGTCATGCCATCAATCTTCTAGCACCACCTACAGTATTTTGCAAGGATGTTATTAATGCAACAATGACACAGTTTTGACCATTAAAAAAAACTGAAATACACTGATTCCAGTTTCTGGAGGACCTCCTGCTTCAGTCTCCCAGGGCTTTGTGTAGTTGCAACGTAAAGATGTCACCTTTATATCTGGGAAACAGTGAACAGCAGTTTTCACTGTAAACAAGATGATCAACTGATTATTTAAAGAAACCGTCTGAGTGCATGTGATCTGTTCGCTGAAGCCCAAGTGGAGCTATACGCTAGTTGTGGCAGGCAGCAAAGCAACATTTCAACATCATCAAAGCAGCCATGAAGAAAGAGAGATGAAAAAAGGAGAGAAGTAAGCTAACAGTCTGTCCATTGTAATCCACATCTATGGACCATTTCTGATCCTACGCCCATCTGCCATGCCACTTGATCCTTCTTTACAATCATTATTCCCTACTTTGCCAAGACATATTTTCTTTTTTCCTCCCTTTCTCTTGCTCCTGATTCACTCCCTCTCTGTGTCAGGCCTTTTTCATTTGCCTCCTTCCTCAAACACAGACCTAAAAGAACGAGAAGAAAGAGAGAGAGAGAGAAAGAGAGAGAGTGAGAGAGAGGCAGCGAGTGGGAGGGAGGGGAGAGAAGAATAAAAGGGGGGAGAGAGGGTGAAGAGGGAGGGATGGAGGGGGGTGCTGGGGTGGGGTTTGCGGAATTTGGTCTATGTTTGGTTTGGAAGTAAAGGCCCCGGCGCTGGGCTCTCAGGAGGATAACGGAAAAGAGAGGGAGAAGAAAGGGAGGTTTATGGATGTGTGTGTACCCTCACAGGTGGTCGCCACATACTGATGGGATGGGGGTGGTGTGTGTGTGGGGGGGTGGGGGGTGCTTTTGGTGTGTGTGTCTGTGTATTTACTGAACTGTGTCGGCATTTTGGCAAAGTTCATGCTATGTGTGCTCGAAGCATGTGCGTACATTTGTCTGTTTATTTACAGATGTTGGCACAGATGCATGTGAGCTTTTGGCATGTAGCAATCAGAGTAGGAGGAGGACGGAGAGAGGAGGTGAATAAGACATTCCTCAGATGGAGGAGGAAAGGGGGGGTTGGGGGGGGGGGGGGGGGGGGGGGGGTTTGCAGGGAGCCAGTGGTTAGTTAGTGGTTAGAAACTAAGAGGAGAAAAATGAATGTCTGGTCCAGGGCTGGGCCCAAAAACGACACCACAGCCAGCGAGCCAGAGGAGAGGAGAGGAGGAAAGGAGAAAGTATAGTCAAAATGAGTTGGAGAACCAGGGGAGGCCTCCTCCTCAACCACCACTGCCTCCCACCCTCCTCCCATATGAGGCCTGCTAACTCCTGCCTGTGCCGCAGGGGAGAACGAGGGGGAGTGGAGCTTTTATAGCTGGGCTGAACCCACTGAACCCATCATGTACAAACAGCAGGGAAAGCAGGGAGACAACAGAGGGCTGGGCCCAGCAGCCACATGGGGGGCTTCAGTGTGAGGGGTGTGGTTTCAGGTTGGGGGCACAGGAGGTTGGGAGCTGGAGGTAGGAGGAGAGTGATGGAGGATGAAGAGGAGGAGGATCATCACAGGTTCCCCTCAAGCCCCTTTTCAGCTGTGCACCAGTACTATGGATTTTCTTTCTTTCTCTTTATTTTTTTGGTTTGATACCTCACCTTGTCATTTTTTCCACCTTCTTTCTTTTTATCTTCCTCCTGTTTTTCTTCTTGGCTGCTGTCATTCTGCCCTACATGCTTTCTTGCTGCCATTGTTTCCTTCCCTTTTTCACTTTCCTTCCTCCTTCTTATTTCTGTTTTACCTTTCTTAATTTCTTGCTCTGTTTTCTCCCCATCAGTCCTTCTTTGTTCTATTATCTACATCCATTGCTTTTTCTTTACTTAACTCTACTTTGCTAATATTTTTTCTTTCACTCTTTCAGATGTAAGATCTTCCTTTAGAATCCACAGTCGACTCAATGGGGACGTTGCAGTTGATTATCATCATAAACCTCTGGGCCACCAGATCATCAGAACCTTCTATTTTCTTAGTTTGAACTCCTTTTTTCTTTGACTACCTCTTCTTCGCCCCTTTCTTAGCATGTTAATTTCTTCACTTTCTTCCTACATCACTTTATTTGCACTCTCCATATACCATTGGTATTCCCCCTACCCTTCTATAATTTTTCCTTCCTTCACTCCTTCCTTTCCACATGTATAGTATGTTAACAGTCATACACATACAGTCTGCCATATGTATGAGCAGCCTCCCACCCTGCAGCAGACAGTGTGGGTGGAAGGGGGCTGCAAAGCAGACGCACCCAACAACAACAGGAAAGGAGTTTGCTTGGCTCTGGGCCTTTCTAAAATCCATCCATGAGAGCGTCTGTCCAACCTTCAGAGAACAGCATGATGCAACAAGCCTGCAACCTGCACATCACTGCCATTGCAATGAAAACCTCACATTCTCAATAACTCCTCACCCTGACCACCCCATGATGCATCATAGAAAACCCAAAACCTGCCCTGCCTCTTGAGACCTCATGGAGTCTCAGTTTAAGTTAAAGCATGAAAATCAGAGCAGCTGGAATTCAGACGTTTTGCTAATGCAGAGGCGTTTCATTCTATAGGGAGGATGAGGAATCATGATTGGTGTCATGGGGGTGGAGGACTTAAGGGATGTGATGAACCAAACTGCAAGGAGGAAAACAAAGGATGCTAAGATCTGGTCTCCACCCTTCTCCACTTGGTCCATATGGTCATAAGGATGTCATCCTCAAATGACCCACTTTGGATCAGATCTGATCTTAACATTTATGTTTGTGCAGAAGATATATAAGTTAAAATTAATATAGTGTTACCAAGTAGAGATACCTGTGAGGAGATTAACAGAGGGCCCAAGATAGAGCCTTGATGAACTCCATATCTGAGATGAGCCAGAAGAAAAGGAAAATGGAACTAGTACTGAAAATAATAATTAATTTTATTATCAGTAAATCAATATTATCGTTATTTAGTACTTTTATTACTAGTTATTTTCTGAAGTGATTATTTTGTCCTTAAAGTGTCAGAAAATACATTTCCCAAAATGTTTTCATCCAAAACTACTGATACAGATAAAACTGCTGATATGATCTTTTTTTTTTTAAGTTTATAACACACCATAACAAACAAACACAAAATCTTAAAATATTATCAAAGTTAGAACCATTAAATGTTTTTATTTAACAAATCAGTTTACAAAACTTGTAGATTAACTTTCTTTTCATTTACTAATCAATTTATTGACTTATTATTTTAGTAGAAATTAAACACAGCAGAGTCACATGACTGTGGCCCAACCATGGTCATTCTCACTTATGGAAAATGGCCCATCATTGTGCCTTAAATTTTATTTATATAGTGCCAGTTTACAACATAAGTTATCTCAAGACACTTTAAATTACTGTTTTGATTGAGAAAAAAAAATTATATTATTAATATAAAATAATTTAATATATTGAATGAAATTATTTTAAAATCTTTAAAAATTTCTCAAACTACTTTCATAGTTTTTTTTTTTTTTTTTTTTTTTGGTACTGAAGTTTATCGCTGTGATCCTTTCATTGACTGGACCACTTTGCCCTGAGACCACACATTGTGTTGTTATGGTGTCTGATGTGAGCCACAAACATTCTTGAGATTTTCAAATGGGTCATGAGTCAGAAAAAGTTGGGAACCACAGATCTAAAGTTGTCTTTTTGCTTTTCCAACAAGGAAAACAAGGCCAAAGAAAGAGCCTTGGGGAACACCACATCAGGGAAAAAATGACACTTTTGACAAATGTGGACAAATAACTCTGGTAAACTTCAAATAACTACAATGGACACTGGGATATGTTCAAAACTAAAAGATATATCAAGCATTCATTAACTTTTAGAGATTGTGGGCTTGATCTGCATGTGAAGTTTCACTCAGATTAGAGCTTTTTCTACATTTCACCAATGCATATACATAAACAACATACCAACATGTACAGCTGATGGAGTCTGAGACTTTTTGGAGGACTTATGAAACTTACAATAAACAACTGAAATTTCCTACTACATATGTAGTAGTAGTGTAATACATTGGATAAATTAGATTAAAATGGTTAAATTAATCATATCTCACATGGTTTGGTGATGTCAGCAGATATAAGAAAACTGAGGGCAACATCAAAGTCATACAAAACAGACATATGATGAATATTAATATGAGCAGCAATAGAGGGACATAAAGGATTGTTATAATTGATCTATGATTAAAGGGTAAGTCTCCTTAGCATTTACCGTATAACAGCCTGTAGACAGTCAAACAGCCTCCTCTGCTCCCTGTAGTTTGCCTGAAGATGCTTTCGAGCCTCCAGTGAAAACAGCTGAGGACACAGTTCACCAAAAATCAGGCGAGTTTGTCCAGTGTCCCCATCTTTACACCGATGATTTCAAAATAAAAGAAATGAAAGTGTTTCGAAAGGAAATCCTCCCACAGGGGATCGTTCAAGAGGGAAAAATGCCTGTTGCGAGAGCTCAGTTTTCAGATATGCTACCGAAAACGTTGTCCTGGGAATTGCTTTCTCTCAAAATTAGACTCGTGTAAGATGGAAAAAATGACGGATGATGGGGGGGGGGGGGGGGGAACTAAACGTCAGTCACACGTGAAGGTGGAGGCTGCGATGTTAGTGCGCAAAGGTAAAAGTTTCTCCTGGAGGCGCATCGCTCGGTTGCGACGCTGGTCAACTGAGCTTCAGGAGCGACGGAGACCGAGGAAGAGGCTGTGTGAGCCGGAGAGAGAGGGGGTGGAGAGACCATGACAGACAACGGGCGAGAGGGAGTGAGATGGAGAGACACGGGAGAGAGAGAGAGAGAGAGAGAGAGAGAGAGGGAAATGCCAGACTAGAGATCCAACCTCCAGCTGTTGACTCTCACGATAGTCTCAACTTGTGTTGCGTGTGTGTGTGTGTGTGTGTGTGTGTGTGTGTGTGTGTGTGTGTCTTTAAAGTTCACAGAATACAATAGGTTCACATTTTAAAGGCAACAGTCATACACATCCATATTCCCCACTGAAAGAGCTCCTGTAATGATTAATAATAAAAAAGAATAAGTATTTTTAACAAAGTTGAGTATATTGCTTTAAGACTGAGCTGGAAAACTAATGCTCTGAAGGCTACACACACACACACACACACACACACACACATACACATACACACACACACACACACACACACACAGGTGTTTTCACTTATTCTGGCTTATTAGCCAACAGGTGGAGGTTTGTTGGAGCAGTTATTCAGACCTTCAGTCATATAACGAGTACAAATAGTAATTATTAATTACTAGTAAAAGCAGTGCACCCAGGTCTATATAAGCCACACACAATGTTGAAAAATGGCACCTAAATTATATTTTATTAGATTCTTAATGTGTTAATATGTAAGCGCTTTATTGGAGAAGCTTGTTTATCTTAACTTAGCTGTTGAGTCCAGTGGCTGTCAGGGCTGGGTGTCACAAGATTTTTTCTTTTCTTTTCTTTTCTTTTCTTTTTTTTTTTTACTTTTTTCAAATTGTTTTTTTTGTGTGTGTGTGTCTGTGTGCATGTGTGTGAAATAACTAACAACTCATTGTTTTAATATTTTCTAAAATGCTCATAGAATAAACCTCAAATCATAAGATCCCACTTAAAACCACTGGAGGGAGCCACGGTACCAAACAGGTTCACTACCATTCACTTTTAGGCAGAGGCTATGTTACAGTTTTTGTATCTAATTTATGTATTTATTTTATTTGATTTATTTTTGAAGCATATGTATGTCAGCTAGCACTGCCTCTGGGTACTCCGCCTTCCTCCCACAGTCCAAAGACATACACGTCAATAAATAGTAAATTTTACCATTTTTTAAAAAAGACATTGTTATTAACCTCAAGATGTACAAATTGTTTTGTACATGTTTTTGTTTTTACTTGCTTTATATTTTATTATTCTTTGGACAGCTTAAGCTGTGTTTAGATGTGCTTCAGAAATACATTTGACTTACTTTGGAAGTAGTAGTGAGCACTCTGAGCATCTTTCAGGCCTGAAAGTGAGGGTGACTTCCTCAGCAGTGACGACAGAGGGACAGAGAGTCACACTGACCTGCAGTACCAACTATCCTCTGACTAAAGATACACACTAAAGATGCTACTTGACGCACCTATTTATTTAATTTAATTAATTTATTTTAATTTATTTATATTTAACAGTGAACAGATCCATGACTACAAATGGCTTTGACAGTTTGTTGTGCACTTTTTCCCCAAGTGACTTTTTTCATTGTAAGGTTTGTTGTGTAAGATTGTATTAATTTTATTCATTTTTACCAATGTTGTGCATTGTGTCAACTCATAATGTGCTTTTTATTTTGCCTTCATGGCCAGAACCTACCACCTCATACAAACATTGTTGTAATTCTAGCATTAGGCTGCAACAAAATGTGGGAAAATAAAAGTGGTCTGAATACCACTGGTCATGAACAGAAATAAGAGCAACCAGACCAGACCACTAAAAGCTCCGGTGCCCTGTTCACAGATTCAGCTCTGCTAAAAAAAAATGAAACCACAAACACTTACATCACCGACATCTGTATGTCTTGCTTGCCACACTTCACATATTTTAACACCTTTCTGGTGACCATATGTTGAAACGCATTGTACAAGCAATACCTTTCTGTGTATAAAGTGTTACAGCTAATGTCTTGGTCTTTTTACTAAGAATATGACATATTGACATCAAGAGGAAGGATATGAAGTTCAGAGCTGAACAGCGTTTGTTCACCTTGTCTGATCAAGAGCAGAAGTTTTCATTTGGAATAGCAAAGTTACTAAACAGTTGGTTTAATGATCAGAAGCTAAGTGACCACATCAGCTATGTTGTTGACTGAAATTCTATGTCCATTCATGGGTTTGATCCTGTACATCTCAGGTAAGAAATTTTATTTCCTTTATACATTACTATTTAAAGTAAATTGTGAACAGGATATATACAGTATTGGTTCTACATGTAAGTAAATATCTACTGTAAAAATTAAACAAAAGAACAAAGGGGAAAATTATATTTTTTTATGTAGAAATTACATTATGTCAACATAATTATTTGTCTTTGTCTTCATAAAAATGCTCTGGAAATACACCTTATTTATGTGTAATTGTTATGCAGTAATTCTAATGAAAGCCTTTGTTAAAAGAACAGTGAGCATAACTTCCCACACACAGCCAGGATTAGCAATCAAAAAGTGGAAATGAACCACCAATCAATGAGATGACTTCACTGTGACTTTTACTGAGACCAAACAGCACATTTTGCCTGTGGCTTCTTTATCAACTGCACTTTTATTTTTAGTTTTACAGCTTTTAAGAAGGGAAGTATTTAAGATTTAGTAATTGAACACAGTTAAAGCTTATGGACTAAGATTTGAGTTATTTTCTGTGATGTGAATATACTCACTGAAATCTCTCTCCACAGGTAATTTAGGGACCATTTTGTCATTAAGTAATAAGTAATATAAGCAGTCAACACAGGGGCTGTGCATTTTCACCTTGAAACTGCAGTGACAGTTTCATAAAAACAGATTCAGACAGCCAGGGTTTCATATGTAACATAATGAAAGAACCAAGCCCATCAACTTCTGCAACAAGGGGCACAGCAAAATGAATCCAAAATCATGTGAGTACAGCAAGCCAGAGTTGCATTAGCACAACCACTAACACTGTGGTAGCCGCTGCCAGTTGCAAACTAAGAAACAGCATAAACAAATAAAAATAAAAGATGCTAGCTATGCTGCTAACTGTTCTGATATGTCTGCTAGTTGCCGATTTTGGTCACTACAGACTCCTCATCTGAGTCTGCGTCTGACTGGGACTTAAACATAGTCACAGAAATATTGTCAGTTTGCATTAGCACAGCCACTAACATTGTGTCAGCTACTGCCAATTACAAGATAGCAAACAACATAACAAAGTAACTACTCTATCTGTTCTAATATGTCTTCTAGTTGCCAATTTTGGTCACAACAAACTCATCAAAAATCCCTGAGTCTGGGTCTGACTGAGGCTGAAACATGTAGCTGAGTCTTTTCAACATTTTCTTTGCTAAACAGGGTTGGGCATAAGGCCTGATTAGGATTTTTCAATGAGGAAGTAAGAGTAGATGTGCTTACAGTGGATGTAGGAAACCCATGTTAAACAAAATATTTATCATAGTAGTATTATAGTATATAGTATTACAGAGTTTAAAACATGTCTCGAGAGAGACTTTGAAATGAAGACGATAATAATTGTTACGTGACTTGTATTTATCACACCCAAGAAGCCACAGGCAAACTGTGTTGTTCACTCTAAAGTCATGGTGCAGTCATGTCAGTGTGCAATGATTAGGTTTGGTTTTCACTTCTGTTAAAGGACTTTGGGGAAAAGAAAGCATCATCTGTGCCTTGAAAGGTTCATCAGTGGATCTGCTCTGCTCAGCTGAACATCCCACTTCAAACATGAACTGGTACACTGCACACTGGAATGAGTACGAACTTGTGCAGGTCAAGCTCTCCCTAGATGGAAAACGTGTGACACACAACAACACACAAGACAGTAACTTTATTCTAACAATCAATGACCTGAGGGAGAGTGATGGAGAGATTTACTGCTGCAGAGAGACCACAGACAATCCAGAGAGCTGCTGGTCCAATCAAACTATGCTCCAAGTTGCAGGTATAGAGGCTGACAGTTATTCATTACCTTGCAATTAACATTATGATATGAACATCAACCTTACTCACCATCATCTCAGACCTCCAGGTAAAGGTGATTCCAACAGATAATCAGACAGTGACACTGATGTGTAGCACCAGCTGTCGTCTGACTGAAACCCCTGCAGCCTACATCTGGTACAAGAATGGAGAGTTTCTCTATGAGGACTGGTCTCCCTGGTACCAAGAGGTGGTCCACAGTGAGGACCAAGTCAGATACTCCTGCGCTATCAAAGGCTATGAGAATCTCAGAGCTCCTGAAGTCTCAGTGGGCGAGTGACAATACTTAACTAAACACATTACAAAACGTTAATGTCTAAAAATATAAACTTCTGAAAAACTATGACTATCATCACCAGTTAAAACACTGAATCTAATTTCTGTTTGTACAGATTCTGTCACATCAGCCTGCTTCAGTGTGACCTATGCCAAAGGGAGAATGTGCTCTTATCAGCAGAAATCAGAGGATGAGCCGTGCTCCATCACATATCCCACAAGTAATGTCCCTCTCACCTCCTGGGACCTCCTCCTCCCTAGTCCTTCTGACAACATAGTTGTCCAAAATCAACATACATATAGCTGTTGCCCAAGTACACTGATGTTATAAATGTAATTCCATACCCCTGCCCTGTTCAGACCTGATATTAACATGTGTCCTCCAATCCAACCACAACTGGACAGCTCTAAGTGCATCAATTCACACCAGGCATTAAAATGTATTTCCACATGCATCTCAACTGACCACTTGTGATTGGAGCTTCCAGCCCGTCTAATCAGTCTGAGAGAGAAAGGAAGGGCTGAGCGAGTCAATGCACCACTACCAGCTCTACAATGAAAGTTTTTTGGTTAATTACCAAACTGTGTAGGGACTAATTAGACCGTGGCACAGTAAACATCCTTCATTGTAGGCCAGGACACATAAATGAATGTGACTGCATGTGGCCCTGACCTCCTCCGAATGTGGCCTGAGTGATTTGATCTGCAGTGTATTCTCAATGTGTCTTGGATGCGTTCACAACAAGTGTCCACTGTGACGTCACCCATTGGTTTGTGAACTGTTGTTATTTCGAGTTTGTAATTTGGCTGTAGCCATCTTGGCCTTTTGGAACCAGATAGAGCAGACAGGTTGCCCTGTGTGGTATAGTCTGTCAGTCATAGATAGTCACACCCTAGTGTATACCTAGCTTTATTGTTATTATTATTTTACTCTTAACAGGACCATAATTTAAAAAATGAACATCGTGTTGTTTTGAAGAAGACTTGAGACTAGAGACCATGAGAGAGAGACCATAAACTCATTTACTGAGGTAATAAGTAAGTGAGAAGTAATAAGTGAGAGGTAGCCCATTTTCCCATAGATTTCAATACAACCAGGCTTCTTTTTACAATGCATTGAGTCGCCCCATGATGGTCACTAGCTAGAATGCAGGTTTGAGGTGCTTCAGCATTGGCTTTACTTTACAGCGCTGGAGTCACCGTCCACTTAGTCTATGGTTCACACCTGAACAGTCCACATGTGATGGGACAGATGTTAATGCCAGGTCTGAACAGGACCCTGGTTAATCACATGTGCCTTTTATACAAGGCACCAGTAAGCTACACCATGCTATATTATTATTAATAGTAGTAGTAGCAGTAGTAGCAGTAGTAGTAGTATTACAATGAGTGTTCACATTGCTGTATCTTTTCTTTCTATACAAAAAAAAAGGATTTTTCTCACATACATTTTGCATTTTGTCTCTCAACAGAAGTACATGTTCAAACCAAACCTGCAGAGAGTTATGTCACACTGAAGTGTGCCACCAGCTGCCCCCTGAATGACCCTCAAACTGCCTATATGTGGTACCAAGGTGGACAATTACTCATACACACTGAGAGTCAACAGTATGAAGTTTCCCATTTTTCTAATAAAAGATTCTCCTGTGCTGTAAAAGGTCACAAGGATCTGCTCTCTGCTGATATCTGTGAGTGTGATTTCATTTTCGTATCTGTTCATATCCAAATAAAGTATTTGTATTAGTTTGTACCACACAGTCTGTTATGCTTCAGTTACACCAGGATTAAACAGTGGGAAATTTGAAATGTAAAAGTTTGTTTCTTGCAGTCAATTGTATCTTGTAGTCAGTTAATAAATATACTAAACATTTAACCATGATAAACTACTTTGTGTTCTTCATCTGTATTTCAGGTGCTACAGAAGGAAACTGCCTGAGTGTGAATTATGTCAGAAGGAGGATCTGTGCTCTGCAGGGCTCCTCAGTGAACATTTCAAATCAATACTCATATCCCCACAACAAGAAGTATAAGTCGAAATTTTGGTATAAACTCAAGCAAAGTGATAAGGAGGTTGTTGAAAATGGAGCTGATGCTGCAGGTCGTGTGGAGTATCATGACAACATGAAAAGTAACCACATCATCACAATTAAAGAGCTGAGGGAGACAGACTCTGCAGAATACGTATTCACAATCCAAACAGACGATGCAGGACAAAAACAGTCAGACCTTGGAGTGGCTTTGGTTGTTACAGGTAATTTTTAAGAATAAATACTTATACTATACAATGTTTTAGTGGAAATGTTGTCAAAAATTATGTAACCACTGCTAAAATGAAATTCCACAGTGGTTGCACACAAGGTCATCCATCACCTGAAATGAGTGTTTAAAGATCAAAAATGAACTGTGCGCCCATTAGACTAAGTTGCTAGTGCAAAATGTGTTTCATCAAAAGTTGATCAGTTGTGTAATATAACTCCTTTTATATTTTCATATCTAATAGTTCATTATATCTCACATTCACAGGTGATCTTAGGGTGTCAGTCAGTTGGTCCATCACTTTGGTCCAGTTACTGGAAGTAATTTTATTTTGGTCTGCCATCGGGTAACTCACAGATTTAACTCACAAAAGCTGCTATAAGAGGTGAAAATGAGAGGCTGCTACCTTAGTGCCTTGTACATTACTCTTAGCTGATGAGAGGGAGAGAGGAAGCTACAGCTTTGTCACCACTGGAAATGAGCAAATCTGTGTATTTTGACATATTCACACATATGCTAATTTTTGTTGGCATATGCAGCAAAATGCTACACTGCTAAGTTTGGCTGTCATTAGGGAGAGCAGCATGCGGCAGCACCAGCAGGCTGAGGTGGACGAAACACAGGGAGAACAGTAAAGAAAGGAACTAATTGTGATTGTCTTTATTTTTTTTTTGCCAGTAACTATCATTAGGATCCAATTGAGGTATCTTTAATTAAAATGTGTGTCTGACCGTGGCCAGTTGACAGAAAACTTCCTTTCTTTTTTGAACCTCATAATAATAATAATAATAATAATACATATAATGAAAATGTCTCCTTTACTCCCAGTAAGAAATCTGATCATCTTTCAGGCCTGAACGTGAGGATCACTCCCTCAGCCGTGGTGACAGAGGGCCAGAGAGTCACACTGACCTGCAGCACCAGCTGTCCTCTGACTGAAAACACAAACTACATTTGGTACTTGAACACACAACTTCTGACTCCACCAGGGAAACAAAAGAAACGCCTGGTTTTGGACCCAGTCAGTAAATACCACGCAGGAAACTACTCCTGTGCTGTCACAACCCACAAACACATTAGCTCATTTGAGCGGACCCTCACTGTTCAGGGTGGGCATGGTTTATAATATTAACTGAAAAGTTTTATATGTTAGAATCACTTTTGCATAGGGAACATGAAATAAAACTCCCACATTTCCTTTTGTATTCTCTTAAAGTTTGTCTAACACAAATCTTACATCAATTTCTCTCCAGCTGTCTGGAAGCTGAAATCAATGGAAATCATTAATGCTCTAAGACTGACTGTTGCATTACTGATCCTAGTTCCTCTACTTCTCTTCCACCTGTGGCTGAGGTAAAAGGCTTTAAAGGCTTCAATTAATAACTTTTTACTTCCTGTAATTAGTTTCTTATCACTGACTTGATGGGTTTCTTTTTGATAATACTTATTTCTATTTTATGACCAAATTGTATTTAGGAGGAGGAAAACCCAGACCTCCACTACTGAGTTTAAAGACAGAGGTGAAAGGTGGGCACAAAATCTAAAAACTACAAACTGATTAACAAGTGTCTTATGTCCGTTGCTCTGTTTGCTCTACTCTGCAGATTGACTGGTAATTTGAGAAAACAGCTCAGTCCTGGTCGTGAATGAAGTACAGAGGGAGCCCGAAAAGCAGGGGACACTTGATAATGTCTTCTTATATATTGGGGGGCCGACATGGGGCATTTTGCACAGTCACTCCTCTTCATTTATGTCCCTTTTGGCAAAGGAATGTTTTGAGCAACCTTTGAAGTCCCTGCAATGTGCACATAGTGCGACAAGATATAAAGATCACAGAAAACTCTGGTCATCCACTCATGGGATGCATAGATACAAACCTCCCAATGAATATTTTTCGTGTCTGCTGCATATGATACGTTGCTTTGCTTATTGGCTACAACAGCTCTTTATGGTAATAATAAGTCTCCTGCCCCCAAGTGGCCAGAAAAAAACAATGCAGCTTAAATACTTTTTACTGCATTTTTTTTTTTTTTTGTACATTTTGCTTTCCTGTTGCTGCTGTATCAACGCTGTAACAACAACATTAAACACAATTGTATTTTGAATTTAAGTGAGGTACAATGACCAAAGCACTGAGTAAAACAAAGTTGAGTCTAGTCTGTGAGTATTTGAATGAGATCGTCCTCATGTAAAAACAAACCAAAAGTTTTTTATGATCCATAGTTAGATTTTGTTGTTTGGCAACATACAGTGGCTGAAGACTTATGGCTGCGGCAAAGGGAAAAGTGCCATGACTGTGGTATATAGGGTCATAATGTCCATACTCAGAGGAGGTTGGTGTGAATAGATGGATCAACAAAATACTGGACTTAGATACCAATATTGAATTCCCAAGTGGGAATAGCAATTCATTTTCTATTATGTTTATATTATACATTACCTTTCGACAAAGTTAACCACCTTGTTATTATTGTAATGTATGTAATCATGACAACAAAGATCGTCTAATGTTCTCCTATTATTTTTATAATAATAAACACACAAGTTAATAATAATCTCTTCCTGTGGCTACTTTGTTCTTGGGTAAGATGCAGTATTCATGTTCTGTCTTGGTCACTCCAGCACATAAAACCATAAAAAAAGAAACAAACAAAAAGATACCATGGCGTTTTATGGACTGATGAAACTGAGAAAGAAAACAGTTCATGAACCGCTTCATCTGTCAAACATGGTGGTGGTTGCGTTCTGGCTTGGACATGTGTGGATGCCAGTGGAAGTGGTACACTGACGTCTTGATGAATTCAACGCTGACAGCAGCAATGGGATGAACGTGGTAGTATACAGGAGCATTCTGTGTAATCTCATTCATTCTTCTCAGGGTGAATAGGTGAAATATTCTTAACTAGCCAAGTCAATTGCCTCAATCTGACTGAGCTGCACTGCCCTTCCTGAAGATCGGACTTAAGGCAGATAGACCCCATGACAAGCAAGAGCTGAAGGTGTCTGAATTGAAGGCCTGGGAAAGATACAAGCAACTACTGTATGTGGGGGGAAGACTTGAAACTGCAAAGGAAACTGACAGGTAACCAAAGTAAGTACTTTAAAAGAGCTGTAATGTGTTCTCGCCTTCTGCTCCTGGCCAGCACTAAGACATCAGAGTTCAGAATCAGTTGATTTAAAACATTTTCCTGTTCTGTGGTATTGACAGGCATGGCTTGACATATATTGATATCTACATGCAGCTCAGCTATAAACTGATAACTGAACTGTTTTTATTTGAAGTAGATTTGTTTTGATAATATGTCAAGTTAATCTGAAGCAGTTGCAAACAGTTACAAACAAGTGAAATGTGTCATTATTTAGCAGTTGCAGGGAAGTTGATAGATAGATAGAATGCAATAAAATACCAACTGCTTGTTGTTTCATAATGTCCCATGTAAAAAAATAATAATGCTTTCATGGATCATTTTTTTTATCAGTTTATTAAAAGAGGAAGGAAGAGATGCTCTGATGTTAGAGCTGCATACTGTTTGACAGAAGGACAGAATGAACCGTCCTCACTTTAACTACAGTTAAAGTGAGGACGGTTCATTCTGTCTTTTCAGCCTATGGTTCGATTCTTGTCCATTTTTACTGGTGAGGTATTTATTCATTTATGTATTTATTGATATTTTATGAATAGTTGTAATGTACTTATTTTGACAAATCAGATACAAACACTGTTATTAAATCAATTTTCTGATCAACTACAGCAGCCATGCTGTTGACACAAGCTGGATGTGTGTTTATGGGTTTCATCCTGCATATCTCAGGTATTATTTATTTTTTATCCAATATAATGACGTAATCTACAATTATTACTGTTGTTTTTTTTTTTTTTTTTGCATTGTGTAGTGTATGTAGAAGTGGCAGGAATCTGAAAAAACAAATTGATGAAAACTACTAGAATAAGCAAACTTCTTGAATTTATTGTATATTATATAATAGTTAAAAGATACAAATCTGTCCAGATGTTTGCTAATAAAAGCTTCTGTTCAAGGGGTCAGTGGACAAGCAATGAGCATCTGTGCTTTAAAAGGTTCATCTGTGGATCTGTTCTGCCCTGCTGAAAATCCTACATCAAGCATGAACTGGTACACTGTCCAATGGAATTACTCCAAGTTTTTCCTGGATGAACTATCTGCAGATGAAAATGTAAGGTACAACATGTCTGAAGAGGGTCACTTCAAGATTAAAATTGAAGTTCTGGGAGAGAGCGATGCAAAATTTTACTGCTGCAAAGAAACTACTGAGGATGCACAACTCTGCTGGCAAAACAGAATTGAGCTACATGTTGCAGGTCAGTGGCTGCCAGTTATTTCCTCACTTTAAAATTTTTAACATTTCAAGGCATCAAAAAAAAATCTCATTTCATTTATCTTCATATCAGACCTGCAGGTAAAGGTGATTCCAGTCACAGAGAAACAAACAGTGACACTGATCTGTAGCACCAGCTGTCATCTGACTGAAACCCCTGCAGCCTACATCTGGTTCAAGAACGGAGAGTTTCTCTATGAGGACTGGTCTCCCTGGTACCAAGAGGTGGTCCACGGTGAGGTACAAGTCAGATACTCCTGTGCTATCAAAGGCTACAAGAATCTCAGTGCTCCTGAAGTCTCAGTGGGTCAGTGATATTAAAAACCCCAACTCAACAACCAGCAAAAAAGGTCCTATTATTAAGTTCAACAACTGTAATTTCTCTTTGTCTAGATTCTGTCACATCGACTTGCTTCAGTGTAACCTACAATAAAGGGAAAATGTGCTCTTATTATCATAAATCAGAGGATGAACCCTGCTCCATCACCTATCCCAGAGGTTTAGTTTCACCAGACCTTCACAAATGTACAGACATACCATTCACCCCCACACATATTCCTGATGAAATGTGTATTTTATCATCTCCCAACAGAAATACGTATTCAAAAGAAGCAGGTGAAGAACTATTTAACAATGACCTGTAGCAGCAGCTGTCCTGCAGCTGACTCACAAATTTTCTATGAGTGGTACTGGAATGAAGAGTTATACACTAAATGTGAGAGTCCACATATAACTGTGCTGAGCCCTTCTCATAATTCTGTGGTGTCTTGTAATGTACAAGGCCATAAAGATCTGCCTGGTGACAAAATTTGTGAGTATGAACCAACTTTTGGTCTTTTTTTACTTCCAATTTACAATACGTTACAACAACTTAAATGGGCTATTTGTACGTTTAGTCTGCCACCAAATGTGATTTCTATCTGAGAGCCGTAATTGTCACTTCACAAGACCTTAAGCCATCATTGCAGGGCAGAAGAGGCTGCACTTATTTCTATTGGAGAGTGATGAGCTGGGTTAGCACTATGCTAACTTCAATAGAAAAAAAGGTGATAGAGACTAGAGTTAACATTGGTGTTGCTGCCCACCTCTGGAGACACTTTCTGATGAGAAAAGAACAAGGTTTGATGCTGAGCTTTCAACTTCTCTTATAGACTTATAAGTAAAAAGCTGTTAATGCTAATGCTGGCAAGGTAACAATAGCAAAACTTAGAAATAGCTCATTTAACAGCTAGGGTATTTGTATATTTATACAATATGGAACCTTTAAGTGAAAATTTTATTTAGCTGTTACTTATCTTTCATCTTTTTTCCAGGCCCTGACGATGACCACTGTTCAGTTAGTAATTATGTCAGACATAGAATTTGTGCCTTGGAAGGTTTCTCAGTGAACATTTCAAGTCAAGTATCCAGAAACTCTTTGTCTGTGAACAGATTATGGTATAAAATAGAGAGACCTGGTGAGGGCAATGTTGAAAATTTGGCAGAGGATCCTGGTCATGTGGCGCATGATGACAGCATGAAAAAACTCCATGTGTTGAGAATCACTAACCTGAGGAGGAATGACTCTGGAGTATACATATTCAGATCTCAGATTTTTGAAAGATCGAAATACTCTGCTTTATCCGGAGTGACTTTAGTTGTCACAGGTAATTCTTCATCTATACTCATTAATGTCTGTACAAGGCAATTTATGTTCAGTTCTTGCTCCATACATACTACACTATACCATACAACATACTATACACTATAGTTTACCTCACATATACACAATTATTACAAGGTTGTATTCTTCTTAGTTATATGGAAAGTTATAAGGAAAATGTTGTTTGAGGTTTATTTTTAACTATATGTGATGAACACAAGTATATAACCTGATCACCTTTCAGTGGCTTGAACTTTTAATTCTGGGTGAGAGCCTTGGAGTCTGCTTGTTGTGTTTTTTTTATTAAATCTTCATGTCATATGTCCACTGGAATAAATGACATTAATTTTGTGACCAATCTCACCATCTTTCAGACCTGGAAGTTAGGATGACTCCTTCTGCAGTGGTGACAGAAGGTCAGAGAGTCACTTTGACCTGTGGTACCAGCTGTCCTCTCCCTGAAAACACAACCTACAGTTGGTACATGGACAGTCAACCTCTGACCCAGCCTGGGAAACAAGGCAAACACATGGTTTTGGACCCAGTCAGCACTCACCATGCAGGAAAGTACTCCTGTGCTGTCATAACTCCCCACAACATCAGTTCATCTGAAAAGGCTCTCAATGTCATTGGTGAGCATGGTGATTATGAAAATTATGAAATAAGTAAAGGGTCAAGACATACAAAGTACTTTTTAATGTTAAAATATGTTGCATTAGTAACTAATATCTCACATATATCTCTTTCTAGCCCTGGAGGAAACAGTTCTAATAATGAATACCATAAAACTGATTCTTCTCTTTCTGGTCCTACCTACTTCATTTCTCCTCCAACTGTGGATGAGGTAAAAACAAAAACAATTCACATTTCTAATTTTGTATTTTCATTAACTGTATTCAAAGTCTTCTTGTTAACTTGATAAGTCTGTTTTAACAGTTTTGAATTGTTTTTAATCATTTTCATAACACCAAAATAAATAAATACAGGAAGAAGAAAATTTCCACCAATGAACCAAGTGACAGAGCACAATCTGGACCGGTGAGAACAAAACCAGAGAAATGGAAATTATTGTTTGGGTGTATTTATGTATTTGTGTCTTCATTCAACTGTTATCACTGCCTTTTTATAGGACTAGCTCAATGAGAGCATTGCACTTGTGGCCATTAATCCTTCAGCACTGATGGAACCAGCAGAGCAGCTTGAAAACATGTGTAAAACATGTGTGTAATATCACCTTTACATGTAATGTAATTGCAAAGAGTATGTGCCAAAGCTAGAGGCCACACATTTGCTATCTAAGATCTTCTTCTTGCCTTAGCAACCACTGGTGGTTGGATGGAGGGCTCTTATCTTCAGTTGAGTCATACATCCGTTGTAATAGGTATGTTGCATGTTTATAATGCTCATGATGATAAAAGAAGCAGTGAAATGCTGTGTATTGCTGCAAATCTAGTCAGCATTTTGCATCATAAAGGTTTTCAGCTTATGATTTAATGTTTTTCTTGGTATATTTAATTTTGTTTGTTTTAATTGCATATTTCTGTCATTAATACTTATTTTTTTCTGTTTTGTCTTTTTTGTTTGTTTATAACACTTAATATAATTTCTAAATTAATATGAAAATTGTGTAAATTAAATATTTTATATAACTGTGTTAATTGTGCAAATGGATTAAAATTAAGTGATTATGTTTCCACCAGTGGTCTGTCAATGCCATGTAACTGTAATGGGAATTTCCCCATTTGGCCGTTGCTGTTTTGCGCAAACTGATTTTATTGGGGGGGCATTTTTCGTTAGATTTAGGGACCAGGTGTAAACCTCGTACGGGTGACAACAATGACCGTAGGCCATTATTATTGCCAGTGAATCATTCATTGCTGCTGCTGTACCTAATTCAGGTCATATTAATTTAATGAACCCTATAATTAGAAATTATTATTGTATAATGTTGGGAAGACTGACAAAAAAGTGACATAATTAATAATTCTATGCCATTTGTCTCCGTTGGCTGATATTATATTATATTATATTATATTATATTATATTATATTATATTATATTATATTATATTATATTATATTATATTATATTATATATGGGCGGGCTACGTCATCGAATACGTGTGACGTAGCGCGGCCTCAGAGTCGAGACGTCCTGCAGGAGCGAGACTCCGCTTTCTGGCGCAACCGCTGCTTGTGTCGGTCGCTTTGTCTGAACAACGCACTGAAGCATCATGGACGGCAGAGGCTACGGTTCTGGTAAATATACGCAGCGTGCTGGATGTTACACCGGTGGTACATCGGCTAACCTCCTGTGCAGATGCCTTTACTGTGGCTGCAGTTATAAATGAGTTTTCCCGTTAGCCACATTTCAGTGTAACATTGTCTTGGTGTGTTAGCTATTAGCTTGTTCACATTTAAAGCTCACCGGCAACAGCAGTCAACCCAAAGCTCGCTGCAGCTTGAAACAAAGAGGTGTTAGCTAACTGTTAATTAATAGTTGTCTGTTGTGGTAATAACTGGGTTAACGCATCCTTTTTTTAGAGGAAACTGAAAAAAAAAAACGGGGCCGTTAGCTTAAACATAGCTAGCTAGGCTAGCCATTTCCATCGCACTGTTTATTTGCTAGTGTGCTAACATAGAGGGTTGTGTGGCCCATTGCCGGGTTGGTGCAGGGTGTGTTAGATGCTTTGTTCGTGTTAGCCGGCTAATTCTGTTAAAATGGAGTCATAGGAGAATTACAAACTTTTAAGGGCTGATCATTAAAATGGCCGCCCTAACAAACATGCCTCCAAAAGTTATTTTTAAATTACCGTCACAAATACAGCTGTGTTCCCCGAGAATGGAGCGAATTTACTGTTTGTGCTAAACCAATAAAACGGAGAGATATCACATTCATTAATGAAATGAGAAAAAGCGCAGCTCACCTGAACATTTTGTATTTACCACTTGGATGGCAGAGAACAATCTACACAGCCATGTGTTGTGTTGGTGAACAGATGTCGTTGGAGATCGCCATCCATCACCATTTATTAATGTTCAGTTTGCTGATACCAATGTTTTCTTTCATCTTTTGTAGGTTACTCCAGTTGGGGAGGTGGAGGGTCAGGCAGCAGAGGTAAGGAAATGAGTGAATGCTCCCCTGCACTCCTCCTGTATGCTCTGCAGTGATTGTTTCTGATTTTTAATGGAACAAGGTGATATTGGCAAGATCAGATGACTGAGCACTGCTTTAATTTTTTTTTTAACTGTAGCATATATACATTGTATGAAAATGTTTCTCCAAATTATTTGTAATTAAAAGTGGGGAAGAATTAAACGGCCGTTTTCTAAGGAGAGCGAGAGACATTTGTTTTCATCAGTTGGATTTTGATTGAAGTCATTTCACTACTGACATTTTGATTATTGTTATTATTGTCTAGGAGGTAACAGTGGTTGCATTACTATCTTTCATTCCTGACCATTTTAGGTTCTGGTGGCTTTGACATGTATGGAGGAGGTTATAAGGACTCTATGTCTGGACTCGGGGGCTATGGTGGAGGAGGAGGAGGTGGTGGAGGAGGAGGAGCAGCAGCAGCAGGAGGAGGAGGAGGAGGAGGAGGCCACATGAAGAGAGGTCTCTTGGGAGCATCCCTGCTCTCATCCACTGGGACACATGCAGATGCAGTCATTGCCAAGATTAACCAGCGCCTGGACATGCTCACTCAGTTGGAGGGAGGGATGAAAGGAGGTCGGGATGACAGGTAATAGCTTTTTTCCTTATTCTGATCCATACATCTTCATCCATTAGATACTACTTCCACACACACCCATACCAGTAAGAGTATGAATTAAATTCCCCACTAGTGTTTTTCGTGGTTGAAGTTAAATAATGTAGTGTCATAATGCGACATCTTATTGGTTTAGAATTTTGTTTCTGAATGTTTTGCCATGTCTGGACAACCAACCAGTTAAGTGTTGCTTGTTTTCAGGTCAGTCTGTAAAGGGATCTCAGTAAATGCATTCATTTACATTTTGCTGTGATGTAAAAGATGCTTAGGCCTTCTGATGCTTTTGGTAATTTAAAAGTAAAACCGTCATGCAGTTTGTGTCCTGGAGTAGAACAGCGCATTGTAAAATCCATGGAAAGAAAAAAAACAAGGCCCCTTCAATGTGGATTGAAAATTAGTTGTGATTGTCTTAGAATGGTGAGGCTGCTCCAGGAAATTGGGCTGTTTGGCCTGCTAAGGCACGTACCTGCACTTCACACTCAGTCTTGGTGAAACTATGTACGCCTCAATTCCTGTTTGGGATGAAAAGGGTGTGAGTTGCTCACAGGCTGCATTTGAATGCCTCAGCATCTGAGGAAGCTTTGATTGCTGCCCATTTGCGATGTTGTTTGTCTGATTGCTGGGAAAAAGTGTTGTGATCCTTCAAAAACTTAGATGTTGTGAAAATGCATGGCCCCTCGTTGGAGGTGCAGTGACAGACCACTCAGATTGACATCCTTGCACATGAAGCCAGTCCATCTTTACGTAGCACCCCTTCAACATTGCTCTTGTCTTGACTTTGTGTCTATTTGTTCATACACTTTGTTCCTCTCATCCTCCATGTGACCTAACCGTGTGTTCTGGCTTTAGGTTGCACAAGAGTGATGAGTTTTCGGATGTAAGCTTGATATTTCTTTGTCAAGCTGAGATGTGTAATGAAGGTTGCCTGCTGTTTTTCAAAAAATGTCCTTAATCCTGGAAAAAAAGACCAGTTTACATTTCATCCCCTTCCCTGAGTAATCACTGTAATCCAGTCTTTCCAGGATATTTCACCTCTCGCACATGTCTCTGGGCATCACTGGTTCTGACGGACCATGTTCATGCCTATTAAAGGATTCACAGCCTATCCTTTGAACAAGGAATTGGGTTTAAGAAACTGCATTCCCTAATCTGCAGGATACTCTTTGATCTCCAACAGAAAATGTGGTTGGATGAAACTAAACTAAATTGATAAATTAAAAAGACCACAAGCAGAGTGTTAACTTGTTTTGGATCATTCATTTCTGATCTAATGTGGTTAATGAAATAAAGCTTGGGCTGACAAGAAACCCAAATGGAGAAAGCGAGACCACGGAGGAAAAGGAATAGCAGGTGGAGAAATCCAGACCTGACTGCCCTCCCTTGCTCTCTGCTTTTCTCTATCAATCCTCTCCCTCCCTCCCTCCCTCCCGCAGGTTTGACCAGTACGAGTCATTCGACTCGCGCTCCTCTACCCTCACCTCCTCCCGAGATCTCTACAGATCTGGCAGCGGTAGCTATGGGTATGGTGATGGCCGTGGGGACAATCTGCTGTTGGGTCAGCGAGGAGGCTTGTGCTTCGGAGGGGGAATGGGGCTAGGAGGCTTTGACAGCCCCTCCTCTTCCTATGGAGTCGCTAAAATGCGACAGAGTATGAGGGAGCCCTTCACCAGTGGCCAGGGAGGAGGTTCTGGAAGTGGAGGATGGGCTGGAGCAGGCCGACGTTCCCCCAGAAGGGGTGGAAGTGCTGGGGGTCGAGGAGCTGGAGGACGGTTTGGAAGCCGCAGGTCTGATCCCACTCCATTAGGCGGTGGAAGGGGAGGTGGTAGTGGTGGCCAGTCCCACCACGGCCACTCTCCAGGAGGTGGTAGAGGCAAGCTCCCATCCCTCCTGTCCAACCGCATGTACCCTGAGAGTGGGGGCTTCCATCAGGGTTCCACCCAAGGGCCTCACGACTTTCCTGGGAGGCACTTTGGAGGGGGCCCACGGGCTGGCCGCCAGCGAGGCCGCAAGAGACCCCTCAACAAAGTAAGTACCTCCAGCCAAATAAGACCTCCTCAGACACCGGGCAAAGGTTAAGCCCTTTCTGATTCCCTCCTTTTTGTACCCTCAACCAACTGGAAAGTCAGCCAAAAGTGCAAGTACCCGCTATGTGCCATCTAAAACAATTTGTCCCAAACAACCCCCGACACACACGACACATCACTTGCTCATAGAAACTGGGCCCAGCTTTTATTTAATGTGGTCAGAAATGCTTCATGGAACAGCCCTTTAGTACAGTAAAGGCAAGTGACTTACCACTCTGCCCAGTTCTTTGTCTTGTTTACTCATTGGGATGTTGATTTCACTTTGTTGCTTTGATTTTGGTTTCTTTTTCTTTCTTTTTGTTTTTGTTTTGTTTTTGTTTTGTTTTTTTTGCCCCAATCCTGGGTACTCTTAAAATAAGGCTAACACCACTGTTGAGGAACTGTCTAGAGAAGGAAGACATATCAAGTCTGCTAATTGGTCTTGATTAGCATTAATCCTAGAATTCATTGATGTGTTGGTAATGAGTTCTAGTGTCCATATCCCTTTTTTGTTGCCAGAAAATGCATTTGTGAGTGCAAATTTAATTTTTTTTTTTTTTTTGTAACCATAGCAGGTGAAGCCACAACGTGACATCCAGAAGAAGAGAAAACAGACACTTAGTGTAACTGATGAGCCTGAATCAAAGACAAACAGGACAGAGAGTGCAGAGTCAGAAGCTACCCAAGGTACTGTCTGAAATAAATTTGTGCTATACTCATTACATGGCAGCTGGCATTTATATTTTTATCTTGGTCTAAAATTTGTGCTCTTGTTTTATAGAGCAAGCTGAGAAAAATGGTGATGACAGTGAATCAAAGCCTGCAGCTGAGGTGAGTAGTTTGCGGTTATTTGATGGGAGCTCTGATTCTTTTTGATCTGTTAATGTTCCTGCATGAATAAACCTGAACCACTAGATCTGATTGAGAAGCACTCTCTCTTCAAATTGAATTGATTGGTATTATTTAAAACAAAGGGAAATGAGGAAGAGATATTATTCAAAAATGGCAAGTTTCAGAAAAGCCTCACCCCGCAGTCGTTAAAAAAGCAGAAATCGGCACAGTGCTCTGTCCGTTCTTTTCACTGCCTCAGACTGAAGTGAAACGTAATGAATTTTATTGTAAGTAGAGGTGCTGACTTTGAGCGTAGCCAAGGTTAATTGCAGAACATGACAACTTATCACAGGAGTGATCCTAAGCTGTAGGTTTGCACAGGTGTTGAAGCAAGGGTAGAATTCAAACATCACCCGTCACAAGATAAAACCATTGTATTACTAAACCAATTACAAAAAAAGGATAGCTGTTACATGTAATGTGTGCCTTTTTCTAAACATTGTGATGGTTTTCTTTACAGGAGACAAAACCTGCTGAAGATGAAGATGGAGGTGAGCTTAACGTACTTTTTATGATGTTTTTTAGTCTATATACTATTCAGCTTGTACAACTACTTGTCTTGTGCAAATCTTGTCATGTCTAATTTCTGCTCTTGTGCTCATGGTTAGCTGCACCCAAACAGGAGGAGAATAAAAAGCCTCAGGACAAGCAGAGCCCAACTCAAGGTCAGGACAAGCACCCAAAAATGAGGAAGAGAAGGGGCTTCCTGGAAAGGTGAGAGGACAAACTAAATATACCCAATGCCAGTGTTAGGGTTTACTACATTATCCTCCTTTGTCTCTGGTTTTCTTCCTCTCTCATCTTCTCTTCTTGTCCTGTTTCTCTTTATCTCTATGCATCAACATTGAAAAATGTATAGTTTAAATTTATTTAGTTCCTTTGCTGAGGGTCCTCAAATAATTGCTCATAATTTGGATGGATTCTTTCTCACTTGTGTGTGTATGTTTTAGGACTAAGACTCTAAATTGTGTTTTCAGGGTGATGTTTGCGTGCTCTGTCTGCAAGTTCCGTTCTTTCTACAAGGAGGAAATGGAAACTCATCTAGAGAGTCGCTTCCACAAGGACCACTTTAAGTTTCTTTCCAGCCAACTGTCCAAGCCCACAACAGACTTCCTACAGGTGACTGAGTTTTGTCATACATTTTTGGGCACTTAGTTTTTTAGCATTATGGCTTAAAGTTCAAGGGATGTACACATTGTAAGTGCGCCTTAATACAATTGAGGTTGACTATGATAGGTATATAATAAGGTTGAATATATAATACAGGAAGTGTGGCTTTCCCAAATCACAATTTTATAAGTCAAATCTTGCTCAACATTCAAATGTATAATAGTACTTTCTATATTGTGTAGCTACAGACGTGAATATCAACAAACGACTGAGTCATTTTGTGACAGGTTTTACCTATTGTGGTTTCTAGATTAGCTAGCTTTCGCTCTCAGAATATAAGACAACTGGAACCACACATGCATAAAAGTGCTGATAATGCTTTGTAGAGTTCAGGAGTTTTGGTTATTTCAAATGCAAGTAAAGGTCAGCTCAACAGAAATCTCCGATACTGCATTTTATTTCCACAGACTAATGCAAAAAGTTACATGGTGTGTAAACCGATCAAAAATGTGTGTCTTTGTTTTTGTAGGAGTACTTGCAGAACAAGTTTAAGAAGACAGAGCAGAGGGTCAGCCAATTGGAAAATCACAGTGCTGCCATCTGTCAGGTGTACAAAGAGCAGGACCTCACCAGGGGTAAGTTGTGTGTGTTTGTTTCTGTGTGTGTTTTTCACTCATGATAAAAATGGCAAAGTGATTGCTGATTGCAAACATTTCTCATATCTGTAGATCTTGGTTTGGAGCACTTCATGAGGAAGGTGGAAGCTGCTCATTGTGCAGCATGTGATCTTTTCATTCCCATGCAGCCCCATCTGATACAGAAACACATCAAGTCTCCTGACCATAACTACAACCGGAAGGTACGGCTGATCATCGCCCAGTGGAATATTTTTTTTGTAGAAAACTAATTTTCTTAACTTACTTGGGTATTAACTGGATCAGTAAAAATACTGCTAAAAACTTTCAAAAAGTAATGATGGTTTTTCTTTCGATGTTTTGTGTGCTGTCCTTTGATGCGGGAATGTTCTTTCTATTATTCAAGGGTATGATGGAGCAGTCCAAGAGGGCCAGTCTGTCAGTCGCTCGTAGTATCCTCAACCATAAACTCATTGGCAAGAAGCTGGAGAGTTATCTCAAGGTATGTACAGTGTCATGTAATCAAAATGCATTGTATAAATACTTGCACTAAATTTACTTGTGCTCCTTTTGTGTTGTTTGCTTTGCAAATATAGATAAAGGTTTATGGTCAGCCTTATTGCATGTTTTTAACTACAGTAAGAAAAAGCGTTACTCATCATACAACAATACTGAGCAATATCATAGCTGTGCAATATCACTAAATTGTGACAATTTAGTTTCTACATGATTGCCGAAACAAGTTTAATTACGCCTGTGAACACCACATTTTCCTCCACATGAACAAGTAAGGAGCCATGTTTTTAGACTTCATAAAGACGGGAGAGGGCTGCATTGGTGATTAGAACATATAGGAAGAGCCATATTACCATTAACAGAAGGTACAGTGGCTGTCCTCAAAATATCACCATCATCATTAAGAGAGTACAGATTCTGCTGCAGCTGGTTCTTTAATATAAGCTTTATAAGGCTCAAAACAAATAACATACTATGAAATTGATTTATTGATGAATGGATAATTTTATAATTACTTAAAACTCAGCTTTGTTTAAGGCCTAGTTTAATAAAGTCACATTTTACACACTTCTTGATTAGTTTTCATGATGAGCATCACAACAGGCCATGCAGATTATTCATGCTAGATACCTAATTTTCTGGTAAAATATTAGCAAGAGGTGTTTTTCCATTTATTGAATTACCATCTGTTTGTCAGAGAGCAGCACCTGTAAATCAGCATGTTGTCAAAAAAAAAACTGTTGCTTACATAAGTATACATAGGGATTTATTGTCAGAGATTTGAGTCTTAATGCAGGGTCACTGGGACAGACAAATGTACTTATAAATGTTCTTTCTTTGACAGGGTGAGAACCCGTTCACTGGTAACCAGGATGACCAGGATCCTGAGGACTCCATGGTGATGTACGTGTCAGGGATGGGGTTAACCAATGAGACAGCAGATGGTCAGACGGAACCAGTCAAAGATGAGCCGGTGACTGAGGGAGAGACAGGCCAAGAGACAGTCGAGGGTGAAGCAGCAGCAGCAGTAGCAGCAGCAGAAGAGGAAAAGATGAAGAAGGAGCTAGGAATGGAGGGAGAAGAGGAGCATGGGAACCAGGAGGAGGAAGGTTTTGAAGTTGGAGAAGAGGAGGAGGAGGGATATTTGGTACAAGATGAGACTGAAGAAGGATTACAGGCTGACCTGGAAGAAGAGGAGGATGAAGGAGTAGAGGCAGAGGTTGAGGAGGAAGACAAGACTCTTGAATGACTTTTGCACCCTGAGTGTGACTTCTTGATCTAAACATTTGTCCGGACCAGTCAGTGACCCCCCCACTGTCCCATTCAACCCAATTTCATTGCAAGGCATATTAAGGAATACATACCTGCTCCCACCATCTTCACTGTCCAATGACTTTGAGCTAGTATGGTTTTTTTGGGGTTTTTTTGGTTCTTTTTGTTTTGTTTTTTGTGTGTGTGTGTGTTAAAGGAACAGTTCTACATTTTGGGAAATACTATAATTCACTTTCTTGCAAATAGTTGATGATGGAGGATCTTAACACTAATCACCTTCCTGCTCCAAACCTAAACCAATGAGTTTTATCAATCCTCATTTGACACTTGTCAAGAAAGTCAGAGTATTTCCAAGAATGTCAAACTGTTCCCCTTAATACTTTTTTGTGCCTTTTGTCAAAAATATTCTTAATTTAGATTTGTCTAGAATTTGTTGAGAAACATGAGTATTGTAAAGTTAAGATATTATGTACTTTTTTTTCTTCTAATCAGAGTTGACACAACCTCATAGTATTCTCTCTATTGCCAGCAGTCATGATGAATGGATGACTTTTCCCAACCTTTTGGTAAGATAAAGAGTTCAGGGTGGGCTTTTTCTTCTACAGATGTGGTGACTGAGATAATTTACTGTCTGTAGAATTGAGATATTCAGAATGGATATCAGTCATGTCTTCAACAGTTTTGTTTTGCTCTGAGTAAGAAATAAACTTGTTGAATAAATCGCTGTTTTGCTGTTTATCGAAGATTTGTCATATGTCACTCACCCAATAAAGTTAAGGTAAGAAAACTTAACAGAGACAGGACTGACCACCTCTGTTAATTCAAAGCAAGATTGTCAACCAAACAAAATGCAAAAGTTCAGAAGTCAGTTTGACAGATAACAAATGTGAACTATCTCAGTTCAACACAGTCCTTAAAAAAAGTTAATTTCTTCCATTTATTGTATCAAAAGTAAAGGCTGGTGATGTCAGTTTTTTTTTTTTTTGTTTTTTTGTTTTTTTTTGGGTTACGACCCAGAATAGTGTTAATTTATACATGCATGTACAGTTGCAGTCCTACAGAGGACCAGGTTAACACGGCCAGTTTGGGTAGACACCATCCCTCACCACAAGGCAGCGTCATTTCCTGGAACTGGAAACCTTAAATCGTTTTTTGTAATGAGGTTAATTAGTCAGGTCAGCCTTTATTGTCATTTACAGAGCATATATATTATATATTATATATATATATATTATATATGTGTGTGTGTGTATACACAGAAGGCCACAAAGAGACACAAAAGTACTACAAATAGATACAAAATTACCAAAACAACTCACAAAACAACCAAAAAGACATGTAAAGTGGCTTCAAAGTGACAAAACGACCAAAACGATGTATTTATGTATCTTTGAATCTTACCTTGGAGAGAGAAAATAAAAACAGATATGGCCCTTCAGTGACACTGAGCCGCCCTGAGCCACATTTTTGCGGTGAACCAGAATGAAATCAATGCATGATAAGTGGAGTCGACCGGAGCCATTTACTTACGGCATCTTTAAAGACATCAACCGTAAAACATCAGTGTGTTTTACGGTTGAAATTATTGCATAGTGTTGCATGATGTTCCCCGGGCGGACGGAGGGGGAAAGGGGCGGAGTCTTAGATGACATTTCGCCTGACAAACGATCGGCCTGCCCCCGTGCGTCTGACGTCATCGACGTCAAACGGGACTGTTTGTTCTGGATTTGGGGCGAGGAAGGTCTGCGAGCGCTGACAACCGACTGAAGAAGGTAAAAAATAGCGTTTTATGCCTTTGTGTAGACGGCATTGGAATACCACACGGAAGCATACAACCCCGGGGACGCGGTGAAAGGTTTACAACGGGCATCGGTGGCGTATTTCGCGCGCTGTCAGTATGTGCTTCGGCAAGCGGAGCATGAGCTGTCTTCGCAGGCCTTGCACCGGTTCGGGCACACGGGATAGATGGATTTTCGTCTTTTAACTTCGCCGGATTTGACGTTACTGCGAATATTCAGCGTCGTATGTTTCTTCTCTCGGGGCTTGTGTTGAGGCCGTTTTCGTGGCGTGGGGCACTCTGTGCTGTCAGTGTGCACGTTAGCTGCAGGTCGGCTCCATGCTAGCCTGTTAGCTGCTAGGCTGTTTGTTTGTAGCCCCGTAGGCCGTATTCGTGACATAAGTTACGTCCTTTCGCCAGCGCAGTTTACGCGCGATGGCGCAGAAGCTCATGAGAAGAGCGACGTACGTCATTTCGAGAATATCAACCGCTACCAAGTTGTATTCTGAAAGGCCGTTTACGTGCGGAGCTGTCACTTGCTGTCAGTGTAGTGGACATGGTGATGTGCCGAGATGGAGGCTTAGCAAGACGAAGGTGCAGGACATAGTTATTTAGGAGTAAACTTCTTCGTCTTCGCGTTTACCGTTGGTGATAAGTTGCGTTATTCACGACACTCGGGTGTCGTTAGCCTCTGTGCTTTGCTCGGGTAACGTTACCGCGAGGACATACGTGATACGAAATAGTAGCAAAATGGCTGATAAATTTTGGTGGAGTAAATAATTCAAGTGTCAAATTACTCCACTGTCGCGCTTCGTCTTTCACTCAAATTAGCTTTGACATTACTTGTAACGCAATGTGCATGTGCGTTCAAAGCATCAGTCTTGAACCACGGTTGAAATCTGTTAAAATTATATATTATATATTATATTATATTATATATTATTCCCCAATATGTAGTATATATATATATATATATATATA